>VXBX01000312.1:247506-481940 GCA_013400415.1 Scytalopus superciliaris | reverse complement strand
TTTTTTCCCCTCCCCCCCCCCCCCTTTTGTTACTTCTGCCATTTTGCATAGTGTGGAACTCAAAATTGGAAGTGGTAATTTCATAGGAGCCCTCTGAAACTGCTTTGAAAAACCGGTTTCATATTTTTCACCACTAATTTAATTTTTCAGTTATCTGATGTTAAAACAAAAATTGGTTGGTCGCTTTGATGCACTGGCTGTTTTGTGTGTATGTCATTTCCATAAGGAGAAACAACTTGCTGTTTGTTTCCTGGGCAGTGTTGTTACCATGAGAAACACCTTGGTCACTCCTATCCCAGGATGCTCTGTTGGTTGTAACTCAGTGATACAATGGTTTTGCCAACATAAAGCTTTCTGCTCCTTTTCCCATCTGTCCATACCTGCTGTACTGGGGCAGAATTCATCGAGCTGCTTACAGCAGCTCTGCTGTAGATTGTTCAAGTAAGTGTTCTGAATGACAATTCCTCCTTTCCAATGTTATTTTAAACTAGATTGTCTCTCTGTCCTATGCCACTGAGTAAAGATTATGTCTGGGAACAGGGAAGAAGGGTAAAAAGCCCATAAGATGCTATATTGCCATTGAAGTCCTTGTATTGTCAAATGACAGCTTGTACGAGCTGCAGTCACAAGGAGTGTTTGGTTGGAAAAGTAATTGGTTTATGATAGAGTATAGTGGTAAACCGTGGTTTTTACACCTAACCAAAATACACTATTAAAATCCACAGTGACTAATAAATGAGTTACCAATAAATTAGATAATTTATTGTGTGTTTTTTGTAACAATAACATCTATATTTAGTGCCAGGATTACAACAGTTATGCTGTAAAATACTTTGCTGAGCTCTAGTATCTGGCAAACCACAGAAAATCATGTTGCCATAAGATCCATCGGTCAAATTCTGAGGGGATTGTGGACATAGTGACTGCTTCGTTGTCAGTAGGACCTTCCTGATGGATGTTGCTCATTCAAAACTGGACTACTAAGTTGACTAAGGGTGGGTGCTGCTTACTTTCGTATTCTCTCAGTAGTGATAGGTTTCCCATAGCTACAGTGTGCAAAGCTAGGTGCTCTAAAGCTAGTTGTTATTGTACTGTATAGGGCCTGAAGTTTGGGCTGTATTCCAGTCACATGTGCAACAAACACACAGCCTGCTATAAAATGCAGAGCAGTTTTTAGGAGAGTTTACAAATGTGGTTGACAGCTAAAACACTCCCCAAATACATCGTCTTCCTCTGTGGTTGATTAGACTTAAGAGAATAGCTGATCCAAGAAACCACATTAGCTGACTAGAAAGTCTGCAGGCTTGGTGTTGAGCAGCACACTTCCAAAAGCATGTGGTCTGTTCTGACTGAAGAGTCCAGCTTGGCTTTGGTATGTCTGTAGTAGTTCTTAATAAATCTCCTTAAAACAGTTTCTAAGTGTATAATGAATTTTTGATTACATGTGTGTGGTACTATTTCTGGCTTCTGCTACTTATCCAGAGTAAGAATTGGGTTAAAGGAACAGGGGTTTGGGGTTTAGCTTGTGTTTAGATTACAGTTTGGCTTGGAAACAAAGGGAAGGATTTACTTTCAGGTATGAAAGGAGCACTTGGAGTAGAGGCATAATGCATTGCATCACACTCTATTTTAATTTATTTATTTGTTATTAATGTCTCTGTATGGTGTGGCTCATTTGGGAGAGAGGTCCTCCTGAGAATGGCTTTAGAAGCACCAAGGGGCTGGCTGGCCCGTAGGACTGTGACTTGGGGCTCAAAGCCACCTTGGAGATGGGAAATTGTACCTGCTATCAGGAGGTAGGAACTGAAAAGGACTGATTTGCATAGAGCCTTTGCTTCTCTCTAAGTTTTGAAAGTAGCTCTTCCTCTGGTGGGACTGACTTACTGTGCTCAGTGTATTCAAGAGCTCTTGTGCATGGTAATTTCTCTGCTTTTGATGCATGTTCATTATAGAAAATAGATGGAGGAGACATGGACGTCCCATTTAGCTTCAGAAGGTGCTAAAGAGGCAGTAGAAACTGTCTTAGACCTGAAAAGATACTTTTCTTAAGAAGCTGAGGCTCCCAGCACTGCAGCTCAGTGGGGTTCTCTCTGCAACAGCAGCAAAAATCCATTGATCACCTACCTGGTCAATGGTGTTGTGTCTCTGCATGAAATACAAGCAGGCTTTTCATCCACTTGTACCACTGTGTTAAGATCTTGTATCCCACACCAGGAAATTTGGACTTAGGCTATAGGGTTTAGAGGAGGTGAGCAATTCTCACGAGAGTCCTGATTTCTTAAGAGCAAGCACAAGAACATGAGAGAGAGAATCAGAATGAGACATTTCATGTTTTATGGTAGAGTGTATTCACTAATACCTCATACTGGTATGTTGTGAGAGTCCTGTTTATTCTTTGCTGTGTGGTGACAAGATCTCTGTCCCTGACTGTTCAAGGCTGTTGACAAAGTGACATTGTTCATGTGTATGGATGACATTTGAGGTTTTTGTCAACTACTCCTGTTTGACAGCCCTGAGATTTGATTGCTACTGCAGTATGCTGTGGGTCCTACTACAATTGGCAAGCTTTGAATGCAATATTTCTATAAAATCTCTTTTTTTGGTGGCACTCAGTGACAGGATGAGGAGCAGTAGCCATAAACTAAAACACAAGAAGTTTCACTTCAATATGAGGAAGAATTTCTCCATGTTGAGGGTGGCAGAGCACTGAAACAGGCTGCCCGGGGGGATTGTGGAGTCTCCCTCTCGAGATATTTAAAACCCATTTGAATGTGTGCCTGTGTAACCTGCTTTTGGTGACACTGGCTGGACACGGGGATTGGACTAGATGATCTCTAGAGGTCCATTCTAATCCTAACTATTCTGTGATCTGAAAAGCCTTTTTTTACTGTCTAGTGACATGGGCATGAGCACCATACTAGAGGAGTATCATCTTAAGTTGATTAACAAGAACCCTCTTTGCTTGGAAAATAAAATGTATCCATACCAGTACAACCCAAGCATTCTATGTAGATGATTCTATTTCTTATTAACATTTGTTGATTTGTTTTGGTAAAAGGTTTTCCTTCTGGGCTGCTTTACAGTTCCTCAGATTCAGGGACAGTTGTTCATAAACAAATATGAGCCTTTATATAGAAACTTTACAGTTTTGTAGTTGAGTTGGCTTAAGAAATGTTCTGCTTGTATAATAGAAAAAATGTTGAGACTGTGCTGAACATCCTGATCTGTAATCTGTAATTCTAACTGAGGCTGCCATTGCAAATGTTTCAGCAACCCTTTCATTTTCTCTTTTATTACAGTACTGCTGTTTACATTTAGATAGTGTTATGCTGCAACAACTGGTTGTGCATTTGTGAGTTCCTATATGGTTTAATAAAGCTCTGTTAACATAATTCTTAATTGTGGCTGGGCAATACAAGTCAGAAGTGAAGAAAGCTTAACATTTTCAGTGATGCCAAGAGACATTCATCAGTCTTTGTGAGCTGTGGGTTGTGTTTCTAGCCTTTACTATATTTATGGCAAAGAGATACCATCTTGTGTACCCTGTTGCAAGCCTGAACTCTCCTCTTTTACAAAGTTAAATTGAAATGAAGGATCGATCCACTGTAGAGCAGCTGAACAAGATTAATGTTAATTCATGGTTTCAGACAAACATGAGTGCTAGGTAATATAGCTACATTTAATATTTAATATGATTTAGACTTTACATATATAGATGGATCAAAAAAAAAAAGGAACCTGAGTACTTCCTTACCTGTAAAAAGCTCATAGGTTGTTTTCATTTTTATAGTTAAGAGAAGATGCCTTATTTATGTGGATTGTTTATTTAAAGAAGAAAAAAATATCTTTAAATCTCCTAGGAAAAAAAATCACTTTAGAATGTCATTGAAGTGAAGGGTTGTTCTGTGAGAATTTTAATTGGAAATTAGGAAATGAGAAATTTTGGAGTCAGTTATAGAAAATACTAAATTAAAAAAAGTAGGTAAATATAAAGCATCTGAATACCTTCAATTTAATTTCCAGTGGATTTTATGCAACAAAAAATTTACTGTGAGAAAGTAAGTTTTAGTGTTTGTTGAATGCAGGTTAGATTACAACAACTTTCTTAAACAATGCTACAAATATTTTTTAATTAATTTTGTTTCCTTGTAGCCTCAATTCCAGTCAGTGTTAGGCCTGTGGTTCTTAAATAGCGTATGTATATTATCTATATTTAAAACATCATAATTGTAACCATAAATCTGAATTTCCAGCAGTTGGAATTCTCTGAGCTTTTAATAATTGTAATTTCTTATATTTGTTAATGCCACTAAGATTTGGTTTATAAATTTGTCTTTTGCATGTAGCATAATTTATTATTGAAATGCACACAGTAACGCTAAGCCAGAAACTGTAAACCACGCTGCTTTATGGTCTGTTGAACGACCAGGAGCTAATTCTGAAAGGTCTTTGTGTCAGTATGACAGAAATCATGCTTAGTGCTACACTGTTCTAGTGCTCCGTGCACAGCAGAATCAGAGGCAGGATGGATCAGCCCAGCCACATTAGAAAAGTTCATTCTCTGCACATTAGCATGCTGTCTGCTAGGTGTGAAATGCCAGAGCTAAACTGCAGCCCACCCGGGGTTCCCCTTCCCTGATTTATACCTGGGCAGTCCTACAGTTTCTTTTCCTGTTTCAAACATTGAGTGCCTTCATTCCTACCCAACTGCCAGAATGTTGGGATGAAAAGATTGATTTATATTTTCTGTGTTAAGTAAATACTACTTTCTCTGAGAAAATCATAGTGGAGGAAAAGAAAATTAAAGGGAAAAAAAAGATAAAAAATATTTATTCTAACACAGAACTACTTTTCTACAACTCCAAATATTAATATAATCAGTATTGAGGTTTTAGGGTGAAATACATTCATTTTGTTTTTAGTAGGGACAACTTTCTGCTAATCAGATGTGTAGTGTCCAAGGTGATGGAGCACAAACATCAGCCGCTGCTGCTTGCTCATGCCACAGTGTTTGCCACACTGCCAGTTCCTCTGCTGGTATAAGTCAGCTCCTGAGGGGTTTCTCTAGCTTTTCTGCATGACTTGTTGGTTGTGGAGGTGCTTGGACCGTGCTTTCAGAAACTTCTATTTTCTGGCTGCTAGGTATCATTTGGAGCTCTGCAGTGCTGGGGAGCTGCTTCAGGGTTTTGGAAATATGGGACAAAAAAGGCTTTTTCTCTGGCTTCAGGAAGGCAGCTGCTGAATCTGCCTCTTTGTGCATTGTTAATGCTACCAGGCATGACACAAACATTTATGAGAGTTATCCAAGCCTGCTTCTATGAACAAATGCATCTTTAATAATCAAAATCAAGTCCAGGAAACTTGTGTGATAATGTAGCATATTTTAAGAGTTGCTAGTTGTAAACCATGTTGGTGCCAAACTACTGTCAGCATGCAAAGCAAAAACGTTTTGGTGCTTTGATATTTTCTTTAAATGAGGAAATTTCTAAACCTGTCTACCTGTGACCTCTAGAAGGTGCTGGGTTTGGGTTTTTTCTCACTGCTGCTGTGCTTTTCCTTCTCCTCTGTTGTCCTTTTGCTCTGCATCTTCATGTGTCTCATATTTTCTGCTCACCCATTTCCCTTTTCACATGCAAATGCAGCATTAAAATATTGAATGCTGTATGTTTTTTCCCTTCTTAGTCTCTGCTTTCAGGCTTCTGATGATTTGTCATTCCCCTAATTCTGTCTGTGGGATTTTAGTAATGTTTTTTTCTACTTGTATAGTTCTGTTCCTCGCCTGTTTTCTATCATTCATGTCCTGTCTAAGCTCATCCCATAATGCTTGCTAGCCTTGTTATCTTTGTTATCCCAGACTGCTCCCATCCCACACAACTACACCATGCTTTCCCAGCTGTGTTCTCAATGTGCCACTCCTGGGCTGAGCTGTGCTCCTTCAGCCTCTGTGGCTGTGCCTTCAGGGCAAGGGGGTAGAGGAAGCAAACTCTTCAGCACTCTGGTGAATTTAGACAAATTTAGCCTGTGATAATTTAGTCATGGTATGTGGCAAGTGGGCAAGAGCAAGGATAGCCGTCTACCCATTATCTTTAAGGAGAGGATGTTACAGGACTTCGGATGTACCAAACCTGAGAGGAGGATTCACTTGCTAGCTTGCTTACTCGAGTACCAAAATCATATTGGTTCTGTTGGAGTTTTTTTGGTGGTTTTGTGTGGGGCTTTTTGTTTGTGTGTGTATATCTGTTTTTTTTGTTTTGTTTTGTTTGAAGAACTGTAGTTGGGAGTTGGTTAGACAAAATAAAAATGTGAATTTAGGATTAATCTCCCTGATTATGCAAATACTTGTCACTTGATAATAGGAAGACTAAACCATTGATTTATGCCTGAATACAAACTTTGTATTTTTATTTCATCCCTCAGGTTTCCTTGTAGCCATCACAATCAAACTGTAAATGAGAGTGAGGAATATGTAATTGTCCTATGTTAAATGGCCAAATGCTTTTTCTGTGAGAGAAAAAAACCCGTAAGATCATAAAATGTTTTGGGTTAGAAGGAACATAAAGATCATCTAGTTCCAGCCCCACTGCTAAGGACAGGGCTACCTTGCACTGGACCAGGTTGCTCAAAGCTCCATCCAACCTGGCCTTGAACACTTCCAGGCATGGGACATTCACCACTTCTCTAAGCAACCTGTTCCAGTGTCTCACCTCTCTTACAGTAAAGAATTTCTTCCTAATGTCTAATCTACCTACCCTCTCTGTGAAGCCATTACTCCTTGTCCTGTCATTACATGCCTGTACAAGAAGTCCATCTTCAACTTTCTGTAGACTCCCTTTAGGTACCAGAAGATGCTAAGGTCTCCCTGGAGCCTTCTCTTCTCTAGACTGAACAATCCAACTTTCTCAGCCTGTCTTCACAAGAGAGATGCATCGGCCCTCTGACATCTTTGTGGCCCTCCTCTGAGCTCACTCCAGCAGGTCCATGTCTTTTTTATGTTGGGGACCCAGAGCTGGATGCAGTACTTTAGGTGGGGTCTCCTGAGAACAGAGTAGAGGGACAGAATCCCCCCCTCAGCCTGCTGGCCACGCTCCTTTTGATGCAGCCCAGGATATAGTTGGCGTTCTGGGCTGCAGTTGCAGNCAAAAAAGGCTTTTTCTCTGGCTTCAGGAAGGCAGCTGCTGAATCTGCCTCTTTGTGCATTGTTAATGCTACCAGGCATGACACAAACATTTATGAGAGTTATCCAAGCCTGCTTCTATGAACAAATGCATCTTTAATAATCAAAATCAAGTCCAGGAAACTTGTGTGATAATGTAGCATATTTTAAGAGTTGCTAGTTGTAAACCATGTTGGTGCCAAACTACTGTCAGCATGCAAAGCAAAAACGTTTTGGTGCTTTGATATTTTCTTTAAATGAGGAAATTTCTAAACCTGTCTACCTGTGACCTCTAGAAGGTGCTGGGTTTGGGTTTTTTCTCACTGCTGCTGTGCTTTTCCTTCTCCTCTGTTGTCCTTTTGCTCTGCATCTTCATGTGTCTCATATTTTCTGCTCACCCATTTCCCTTTTCACATGCAAATGCAGCATTAAAATATTGAATGCTGTATGTTTTTTCCCTTCTTAGTCTCTGCTTTCAGGCTTCTGATGATTTGTCATTCCCCTAATTCTGTCTGTGGGATTTTAGTAATGTTTTTTTCTACTTGTATAGTTCTGTTCCTCGCCTGTTTTCTATCATTCATGTCCTGTCTAAGCTCATCCCATAATGCTTGCTAGCCTTGTTATCTTTGTTATCCCAGACTGCTCCCATCCCACACAACTACACCATGCTTTCCCAGCTGTGTTCTCAATGTGCCACTCCTGGGCTGAGCTGTGCTCCTTCAGCCTCTGTGGCTGTGCCTTCAGGGCAAGGGGGTAGAGGAAGCAAACTCTTCAGCACTCTGGTGAATTTAGACAAATTTAGCCTGTGATAATTTAGTCATGGTATGTGGCAAGTGGGCAAGAGCAAGGATAGCCGTCTACCCATTATCTTTAAGGAGAGGATGTTACAGGACTTCGGATGTACCAAACCTGAGAGGAGGATTCACTTGCTAGCTTGCTTACTCGAGTACCAAAATCATATTGGTTCTGTTGGAGTTTTTTTGGTGGTTTTGTGTGGGGCTTTTTGTTTGTGTGTGTATATCTGTTTTTTTTGTTTTGTTTTGTTTGAAGAACTGTAGTTGGGAGTTGGTTAGACAAAATAAAAATGTGAATTTAGGATTAATCTCCCTGATTATGCAAATACTTGTCACTTGATAATAGGAAGACTAAACCATTGATTTATGCCTGAATACAAACTTTGTATTTTTATTTCATCCCTCAGGTTTCCTTGTAGCCATCACAATCAAACTGTAAATGAGAGTGAGGAATATGTAATTGTCCTATGTTAAATGGCCAAATGCTTTTTCTGTGAGAGAAAAAAACCCGTAAGATCATAAAATGTTTTGGGTTAGAAGGAACATAAAGATCATCTAGTTCCAGCCCCACTGCTAAGGACAGGGCTACCTTGCACTGGACCAGGTTGCTCAAAGCTCCATCCAACCTGGCCTTGAACACTTCCAGGCATGGGACATTCACCACTTCTCTAAGCAACCTGTTCCAGTGTCTCACCTCTCTTACAGTAAAGAATTTCTTCCTAATGTCTAATCTACCTACCCTCTCTGTGAAGCCATTACTCCTTGTCCTGTCATTACATGCCTGTACAAGAAGTCCATCTTCAACTTTCTGTAGACTCCCTTTAGGTACCAGAAGATGCTAAGGTCTCCCTGGAGCCTTCTCTTCTCTAGACTGAACAATCCAACTTTCTCAGCCTGTCTTCACAAGAGAGATGCATCGGCCCTCTGACATCTTTGTGGCCCTCCTCTGAGCTCACTCCAGCAGGTCCATGTCTTTTTTATGTTGGGGACCCAGAGCTGGATGCAGTACTTTAGGTGGGGTCTCCTGAGAACAGAGTAGAGGGACAGAATCCCCCCCTCAGCCTGCTGGCCACGCTCCTTTTGATGCAGCCCAGGATATAGTTGGCGTTCTGGGCTGCAGTTGCAGGTTGCTGGGTCATGTTGAGCTTCTTGTCAACCAACACCCCCAAGTCTTTCTCTTCAGGGGTGCTCTCAATTCATTCTCTGCCCAGCCTGAAATAGAAATGTCTGGGAACAATTTTTTTTCCCCCTCCTTTCCGCCCCCCCCCTCCCCCTTTTTTTTTTTTTCTTTTTTTTTTTTCCTAACAGCGACAAACTTTGCAAGTGTATTTTACAGTGTCTTTTGTAGTGTTTCAGAAACAGAAAGCATCTAGGCTGCTGTGTATTCTGAGACAAGTGAGGACAGAATGCTAAACTGCCAGAAGTCATATTAATAAACAAAAGCATGGATGAAGCTGTGAAGATTATAGTTAATTTTGCACCTCTTTATGTAACCAGGAAGAAGTACTTACTAACCTATGTGTAAATCCTATCTAAGAATATTTATGAAGAAAAGGGTTGCAGGTATTGAAGGATTATGGCTGGAATACGAATGTTCAGTGCAATGAATATGATATAAAAACACAGTAGTTTGGAGAAGATTTTGCCTTGATTTGCTTTGCGAAATAGAGGATGTGTGATGAGTGCATAGATGGGGATGCACTGGGATTTGTGCCTCCCTCTTTGGCCGTTTCTCTTGAAAAGGATTTCAATATCAGTGGTCTGAAGCAAAGCAGACAAGTGTTTTTAATAGCAGTCATAATAAAGGTAATATTCAACCAATAATGGTTACAAGGGAAGAGTTAAGGGGATTAAGCTTATTTAGCCCTTGTGAACAGCTACAGGTTGCTCTTAGGCTGTTGCTGCTTGGGACAGAGGCAGGCTGCAGAAGGGAGCATGGTGCCTGCACCCTTGGATTTGGATCTGTCCCTGGAAGGCACAGACTATCATGCAGCTGTGCGTAGCTTTTTGGAAGGCTCTTCGTCAAAACCTCTTGCTGCAGGCAGCTTGTGATCAGCCATCTCTGCTGTCCCCCTGCACTCTCACTCATCCCCTGAGGGAAGCCTGCCCCAGCTGCTGTGCTGTCTGTGAGCCTCTCTGGTGTGTGCAGTAAAATATGTAGTAAACAAAACTTTAAAATTAAACTGCTTCTTAAGTGTTAGTTTTACCATTTTGCAAAGTAAGAGAGCAAATCTGAATTATTTACAAATGCTATCATGGAATCCAGAGAAAGAGTGACTTTGTGAGGCATACAGGTTAAACACCTAATTTTTTTCCCCCCTCCTCTCCTATGCTGTAAATGCACCTTGAAATGCCATTGCAGCTGAGAACAAGATAATTTGCAATGTGTAACAGCTAATTTTTCATTGTGGTTCCACTGGGGCATAATGCAAAACAACCCAGTATAGCTACACTGGTAGTGCAATAGCCTGCATTCAGAGCAGGTACTGTGTGCTGCTGTATCCTGTCACCTTTGGCCAATAATGAAGCCCTGCAAAATTACTGTAGGCTTTTTAATATATTTAATATATTCTAATTTTTTCAAAGTATACAAGTCTGTGCAGGAGGAAAAAAATTGAGTTTGGGTCATTATTAAAAAATAAATAAAAATTCAAATTATAGTTAGCTGACGTCTTCCCCAAATCCAGAAACCGCAATTATGTTAAGGAGCTAATTTGGTGAACTTTCTATTTAGAAAGAGAGATGTTCTCAGAGCTTACTTAGGCAATTTTCTGAGTTATTTGTTTGGGATTTTTTCTAAATGGTAGAGCGCATGAATGATCTGGGAAATGCCAGGCTGGCATCACCCTGTGATATATTGGCTTTGAGAAAATCCAGTTTAGAACAATTTTTAGTAGGATAGTGAGCTGCTGCATTTCAGAAGTGTCAGTGCACAGCTGCAGAATTAAGCTGTCCCATAAATTTTATTATGGTGTCTGGAAGCTTTAAATTTTTGAGAATTAGCTCTTAACCTGTTCTGTGTTTCATTTATTGCATTCTAGTTCTCTTCCAGGTCACCTAAGTAGAAGGCAGCATGCCTCATGTCCAACCAGATCACTGGGTCAGTGTGCTGATGTTCCTTAGAAAAAGGACAATTTTTGTATTTCTCTTGTTTTACCCAGCCTCTAATTTCCCTGTAACTTGCAAAAATGTGATGTCTTTCAGTACATTGTCCGGTTGTCAAATAAAACTGAAAGAGACCAGAAAACTTGGGAGTTACTTGGAGAAGACCTGATAGGGTTGTGCAAGCCTGCTTTTGCATATCCTGTGACTAAAACCCCACCTGGCCCTCCAGAACAAGAGTAACTTAATTTTGCTGCAGAGCTAGTATTCAAATGTCCCCATGTGCTTGATCTGGGTGTTTGGATTCAGCAATTGAAGCATTACTGTGCATAGATCATTAATACACTGGTATTCCACAGTGGATTTTTCATCTCAGCGGAGCAAATTTTGCTGTATTATATTGAGTTCATGCAGAATCCCTGAAAGGTGACTGAAATTTTAAATCTTGAATTGCATCATAATTCCTTCCTTATGAGACAGTCAGAAAACCCATTCTGGAAAGCCAGATTCTATCTTCTTGCCATAGATAACAGGAAAAATAATTTTTACTGTGTAATCACAATCCTCTTACAAGTCTGCCTGAATCAGGAATTTGGATAATCCTAAATAGTGTGCTTCCTCAACCCCTGTGTTTACAAATAATTTACTTATTCAAGGCTTGTGTACCTGACTCAAAACCAACTCATCTGTTGTCAAAGAGAGAAGGATTAGAGACTTTGAAATCTCCTTTTAATATCAATTCTGATATTCTGATTATTATTGTTCTGGCTTTATTCAAGGTTGAATTCTTTCTGATACCATTTGAGATGAGAAAGAAACTGAAAGCTCTTAAAAATAAGAGTAATAAAGGTAAATTCTCACTATAACATTTAAAATAAGTTAGTGTGCCTCCAGTGAGAATCTGTCTCATTAATATTAATCTCTGGACTCTAATGAGAACACTAGGCTACTGTGTAATGCTAAAAGGGCACAGGTGTGACAGTCTCAGAGAAGGTGGAAGCCCTAAATCCCACAGGCTATTAAACTATAAATCGCACTACCTAATTATTAGGCAATTTCTTGCCAGGTTATTGAAAGGGATGAGGTTTTTAGTGTTTATATGTGAAAACTAAATGCCCACAGAAGATAATTTATCATACATAGAACAACATATCTTTGAATCTCTCTGTAACAGAAAAATATGATGGAAAGGAGTCTGTGACCACACTGCTTTATCAATATGCTAATTTATACTCTATGCAGAAGAATTCTATGGAAAGCCATCCTTTCTTTCCTCCATGGATTCATGATCTCCCAGGCTGCTCTGTTTGTGTCACAGTGGTGCTGGGTTGGCAGCATTGAGACTGCACTGCTGAATCTCAGGCCATTAAAGTGAAATACCTCAATTACAATCACTTTGGCAGAGGACACCCATGCTAAGGAAATTACGGGAGAAAGCAGATGCTTGTACTTGGGGGGGAAACACCAACTTTATATTTGCAGTTTGCAAACAGTAAACTGTTTTTAGCTAAGATTTTTTTTTCCAAGCAGCTTTTTGGGGGGTTTCTGTCTTTCCAGAACTGCGTGTCAAGGTTTTAAGAACATTAAAGGTTTGAAGCTTTGGTGTGTTCTCCACAGCTCAAGCATCCATGAGTTGGTCTGTGATTGCTGCTCAGTAAATAGCGTGGGTTTAGTCTCAGGAAGGAAATCTCAGTTCACACTTTTCCTGCTGTGCTCAGGTTTGAAGGGATGAAAGAGAAAATAGAATCTACACTTGCTTTCCTGGGCAATGTCAGCGTCAGCAGCCTGGTGCACGCAGGGAGCATATTTAATCTGTTTGTGCTCCTTGACTTCACAGTGATGGATTCCATATAAATAAATAAACACTCCAGAGATTTAGTGAGGTGCCATATGAAGGTGATCACAATTTGTCTTTACAAGAAACCTTGTAGAAAAAAACAACCATAAACTGTATACTAATATGTGGTCCACTCCTCACTGAAATTAGCTAAAAATTAGGGAAGGAAAACAAGCTTTTAAGGTGTAAATGTCCTTTCATTATTCTGCCTGCTAGTGTAGCTGTTGTTTCAATTGGTAATTCTGAATGAGCCCTCTGCTGGTGGAGCAGAACTGGGGTTGGACTGTGCTGTGTATGTTAAACCTACAAGTAAAATATGATTTTGTTTTCTTGAACAGAGAATTATTTACATGGTGAACTGTACAAATGGCTTGTAAAGGAAAATTACTCTTCCTTCCTGAAAGCCCACTTGATAAATCACAGGCTTTGCTTTGTGTTTTCTTCTCTCTTAATGTCTAGAAAATCCAAAAGTTATGCAAATGTATAGTACTCCAATCACACTAAACACCTGGAAAAACATAAGTACTCTTAAAAAATTACCTTAATATGCACTTTTTAAAAATTCCTAATATTTGTTGAAAAACTCAGGAAGTCCTAACCAGTGTTTTTTTAATTGGAAATGAGAGGTTTTCTATGTTAGATGCAGTTAATGAATGTTGCATCCTCTGTAATTGACAGAACCAGCCTTTTTGAGTGGTTCACTAAATGCAACACATTAATCTATAGTTTATTACTTTTTTTTTTTGGTAATAGGTAACGATAACACACAAAAAAGCCAATCCATAGGTTTTTTGCTGTTTAAGACTGGGCTCAAGTTTGATTTGCAAGGGTTGAACATTGTGATTGGACTTTCAGTTGGACAAAGGTAGCAATCCTGGTTCCTTACTGTTGGTGATCACAAGTAATGTTGTGGACTGCCTTGGAGTCTGGAGGTGTTGCTGTTGAGGACAGAGTGCCCTGACAGCTATGTTACTGTGATGCTGCTGACCTTGGCTGGACACCAGGTGCCCACCAGAGTTGCTATGTCACTCCCCTCCTCACCTGAACAGGGGAGCCTCTGAGATTTGTGACAAGCTTCATGAAGGGGTCATCTCCTCATTCAATCTAGACAGTCTGTGTAGGAACAATAGCTTCATTCACACCATTCTTCCTCATGAAATAAAAATCTGCTATAGTAAACCCAGCGATTTAACTGCATCAGACTTTTTATTTCATTATGTGGTGAATCTTTATTGATGAAGTGATACTTTTTATGTCATGATATGAAGCCACCACTGATTTAACTGGTGGTCTTGTCCTTTGCTTTTCTGTAATGGGAGTAAATTGTAGCAGATCTAGACATGGTAGGTCGTGTGGTTTCTATTTCCTGCCTCACTGATCCTTGCTTGTCTTCAGAGGTCCTTTGGTTATCCTTCTGAAAACAGCAAATGTTCTACACGTTGGATTCCCAAGCTTTCATTGCCACTGAAGTCCAGCAAAGTTTTGGTATCTAAAGGTGCATGCTCTAAAATAGAAACCAGCACCAAAACTGACTATTGCTTGTTGAAATTTATTTATTTTTCTTCAGTAAATATTTCATCTTAATGACTTTGTAAACAGCTTGCTATTTGCATTTGGGGGATAAAAAGAAGAAAGAATCCTCAAGAGAACAGTATCAGATTACTTGTTAAGGAAAAAAGCTTTAATGCTTGTTAATTGCATGATTTAGTCTTTTGTTATTAGCATAGCTGGTTAGAGACAAATCTTTCCCTTTAAGTAGTGCAGAAAAAAATATTTTTTTAATCAATTCCTTAAAAAACAAGCAAAAACCCACCTCACTTTTATTGAGGATGAGGCAGTGCCACATCAAAATAAAGTGTATAATGAGGCAGTGTAGAATATAATATTAAAATTTGTAAATCAAAATTCAAAAGATGTGCCTCTACTTCCACTAGGGTGCACCTGACTAGAGAGTGTATGAACAGTGAGGCAAAAAGTTAATAAAATGTCAGAATCTGTATCTCACATGGTAGGTCAAGATGCTGTGAGTGCACAGCTGTGCCACAGTGAGCTGTGTGTTTTTGTGCAGAGCCCAGGAGCTGGATGGTCAGCTGGGGCAGTGCTGTGGCTGAGCAGGGAAGGCCATGGCCTGGAGCTGAGCAGCCCACACGTGGCCCTGCACCCATGTCCAGAGCCAGGCTGGCACTGCTCACACAGGAATCTCTACTGCTCGTTGTAGTGTACGGTGACGGAAGGAAGAGGTGGAGAGAGCAAGTTTGCGGATGATATGAAACTGAGAGGAGTGGCTGATACATCAGAAGGCTGTGCTGCCATTTGGAGGGACCTTTACAGGGTGGAACGATGGGCCAACAGACATTGCATGAGGTTCAGCAAAGGCAAATGCACAGCCCTGTCCTTGGAGATTAACAACCTCAGGCACCAATATATGCTGGGGAATGATGGGCTGGAAAGCAGTCCTGAAGAAATGGACCTTGAGATCTTGGTCCACAGCAAACTGACCATGGACTACCAGTGCATCCTCGTGGCAAAGAAGGCCAACAGTGTCCTGGCCTTCGTTATGTAGTATTGCTGACAGGTTGTAGGAGGAAATCCTTCCTCCCTGTGTAGCAGTGGTGAGGACACATCTGTAGTACTTTGTCCAGATCTGGGCTCCCCTGTCAGTGGAGGATATGGACTTAGTGGTTTGGACCTTGTGTAGGGCCAGAAAGATAATTAAGGGATTTGGGCATCAGTCAGAAGAGGAGAGGCTGACCGAGTGGATATTGTTGAGCCTGGAGATGAGAAGGCTCAGGGGCAATCTTATCACTGTGTTTAAATGCCTAAGGTGGACCCATACTCTTCTCAGCAGTGATGGTACAAGAGGCAATGAGCACAAATAAAAAACCCACAAAATTCCATCTGAACGAGATAAAAAGCTTTTTCTTACTTATGGTGATCATATACTGTAAGAGACTGCCTGTAGATGTTGTAAAGTCTCCACCTGTAGAGATATTCAAAACCTGATGGGACATGGTCCTGGGCAGCCTGTCATAGGCAGCTCTCTCTGAGAAGGAGGAGATGGACTAGAAGCTATCTAGCAAAGCTCAGTGTTTCAGTGAATTACACTGAAATTCACTGTGTGTGGAAGATGTCAAAATGTCCATATTGTGTAGTATAGGTAATTGTTTAGGAGGTAAACAGTTGCTTTCAGCGCTTTTTCAGGCTTCTGAGATCTAGGGGCTTGAATGTAGTTAGGCTCTGAGAAAGGTTGCTTGCTAGAAACTTCTGCATGCGACACACGTAACTGAATTCATACCAGAGTCCTGTCAGTGGTGGAGCACATTGCAATATAGAGCATATTGCAGGCTTGATACAATTTTGTCTGGGCTGGTTGGGTTTCATAAGAATGAGAGAATCTGGTTTTCCAGTGGTTGTGCAGATTGGTTTCAGCTTGGTCTTCTAAATAATGTCACAGAGCTGAAAAAAGATCTCTGTGCACAGCAAATGGTTAGAGAGCACATAATCTTAGTTGTTTTTTTATATTTTTTTGACCCATCCTTGTAGATTCCCCAAATAACTACTTGAGGAAGTTTGAGCTGAGGCCTGAATCAACTCAAATCTTCCTTCAAATGCAGATGATACGCTTAATTCTCAAAGAGCTGTATAAGTAGTGGTTTCGGAGAAATTAGTGGTTTTATACTTATAAGCTTGTTTTGTCCCTTTTCCAAGATGGTTGCTGTTATTTTAATACTAGTTTGGACTGGGCCAGGATTAAACCACAACGGATACATTCCCTACTTGCCCAAATGAGTTCATTTCAGCTTCGGTTTTGGGGCTTTTTTGTTTGGTTGGTTGTTTTTTTTTTTCCTGATGAACAGCTAACTACCAACAGAACAACATTCTGTAACAGAAGCTTATATCAACCTCAGGTTTTGTCCTGTTTCGGCTTTTAATGTTATTTTCTGCAGTTGTTTTAATGAAAACACAGCACCTCCTGTCCAGACTTAAAAAAACATCCTCCCAGGGAAAGACTTGGTGCAGAATGCTCTTTCTATAGATTTATATCACTGTGTATAGTTCTAAACAAATACTTACTTTACAATGAGATTCATTTTGAGAGCTGCTAAACACATTGTTTTTAGGCTATATGCAGCATTCAGTAATGGAGAGAAATACATTTTCTAAGTGCTAAAATGCATACCAGCATATACAAACCAATAACCAGCACAGTATGATTTGAAGAAATGACTTCCCCATATACAGTGCATGTTCTTTAAAGAGAGCAACCGCTGCTTTCTAGCTCATTGTAATTCACGCTGCGTCCAGCACTACTGGAAAACTAATGAAAATGCTGAGAGTATAAGGCTTTATTTTACTGTTGAGAATTCTCAGTGGTTACAATATTATGTTGTGCCTAATTCTCCTGGTACCACATTTTTTTTAACAGTGATTTTTATTTTCAACCCAGTGATCCATTTCGTGCATTAACCCCCTAAGTACCAGATGTACCATGTAGCACAAAGGAACTTTCAAAGCAAAATGCTTTTACTAGATTAATTGTAAATAGGAAAAGTCTGCTCAATCAATCTTATAGACACAGGCTCACTGGCATAGAAATCTGGGAAGCAGAGCTTTTTAAGTCCACCTCCAAGAAGATCAAAGTGCAGAAATAAAAGGAGGAGGTCTAATTTTTTCATCCGAGACCGTGTGATATGAAGTGATGCAACTGTTGCCATAGTAAAGTTATATTGAATTGACTAAAAGCCAGTCAACACCACTGTGCAATATCCCTCCCCCAAACAAAGCAGAAGGGTAAACCCTTCTTGATTGATTTTGTTTTCTCTCCTATAATAAGGAATTATAGGAACTGATTTTAGAACTCCCTTTATAAAAATGTAATTGCCAGCAGTGAAAAGTCAGTGAATATTTTTTGCATTTGGGGTATATTATGTTTCAGATATAATTCCTGTGTTTTTTTCAAAATTTCAAAATTATCATTCATGAAGCATCATCAGTTGTCATCTGTGAAATAAAAGTCATCTCTTCAGTTAACTGGGGGAATATTAAAATGTGGAAGATATTATCACTATAATATTTTCAATGGTATCTTTATGCATTTGTTTAAGTTTTGTTGGAATTTACTCTCATCCTTGCCCTGTTACTCTAGCATAATTTATAATGCATTGAAAGAATTCCCTTATGTCCCCTCTCTACTTCACTGAACATACTTGCAGGGACTGAGAGACCAGGAAACATTGCATGTCACGCTCTCTGTTCCTCAATGTCTAATTTTACGAGATATCTAGGAGGCTGTGGCAATGAAATAAAAGAAAAAAAATAACTTCTGGTTGTGTTAGTGTTCATGTTTGCATGGTTTAGGAGTTCTGTTCAGACAATATGCTGGGGTCAGTATCTGAAGTGTTGCGACAGTGTTAAAGCCATTAAAACATCAAACACAGCTGAATGTCCTGTGACCAGAGCAGCCAGACACAGAGTACAGAGGCCCATCAATGTTAAGATCTCCTTCCAGCAGTGCCTTCCTGCTGTGGAGGAGGTGAAGGATGACAGCCTTATTCAGAGGCCTTCTTTTACTTCAGAGGTTCTTAATTTCTTCTTGCTGCAGCACTTGAAAACTTTGAGGAATGTCTTAGGGGCCAGATGTTGCAGTGTGAGCCTAAACTTCCGTCATCACCTTGAGTGTCACACTTGGCCTCCAGTTGCTGGTTTCTGTCAGGTCGTGTGCCTGTGTCATGTCTGCCAGTCTCCAAGGTTGTTTAAGATGCTCAATGAATGTTGCATAGCTCTCAATGTAGTTAAGTAATCTTGCTTCAAGCAACTAATACCCTTACTAATGTGATTTGCTCTTTCAACTTTTCCAGTGAGGCAGGTGTGCTTTAAGGGGCTTTATTTTATTTGAAGGGGCTTCATGTACTTATTTTGTGCTATTTATTTAGGGGGGGAAGGCAAATTGGGTGTTTCTTACCCAGTGAAGGCAGGGAGGCTGATGTTGCTCATAACCTTGTTGAAGAACTATCTGCCTCATAACTGTGTAGCACAGACAGGCCTCTGCATCAGTGCTGAACGCTTGGCCATGTCAGGAGAGTTGACCATAGCCATCATTTTGGAGAACAGGTGGTGCCATCTATGTCTACAACCCATGCCCTTTTTTGTTCCACATACCCAGGTTGAAAATAAATGACTAATTAACTTTTTTAAAATGAGCAATCTAGCAGACCACTTCCCAACTTACTGTGTGTCTGAGAAATCACAGGTATTTTCTGTTTTCAAAGTGAAGTTATGCAGGTGTTAAAATTTGCCTAGTTTTGTGATAGAACTAAGTATCTTAAATCAGCAACAACGAGATGAAATCTCTGCCTACTACTGGCCCCGAGACCTTGAATTTTATTGGATACTTTAAAGGGAGCTTATAAAATGGTCAACCCGAGTGTGTTTTCATTTCAGTTAAATTTATTTGAAGTGATTATCTAGTAAACAACTTTTCCTTATTTTTCATTACCTCTTAATTAGAGAAATCAAATCTGTGGTTACTCAGATCTCCCCTTTCTCCATGAGCTGATGTTTTTCTGCATTCTCTGAAAGCATGTCAGAGTGCTGCAGTGTTTAGTTCTTTTGAAAAGAAGTGTCAATTCTCCTTGTGTCCTCCTCCCTCATAAAAAAGTAAGGCTTTGGTAGGCAGCAGGGAAGCCTTGTCCAGATAAAGTGTGCATTCTCTGTAGCATACATTGAATAGAACTTGAATACTTTGTGTAATGGTTAAATGTGAGCAACAAAATACGCATAGGAGGTACTGCCAGTTTTCCAGATACTCCAGATGATTACCTGAAATTAATACAGCATAGCAATCTCATAAGTTTATAATTTCATGTTTCATATTTACTAACCACAATTTTCAATTTTATGCACTTTTTCCCTATGACTTCTTTTCTGTTTAGGGAAGCCTTGATTTTAATGAGCAAGTACAAGTATTACAGAACTAGTGGATTTTTCTAGGTACTGTATTTTTTTACCTTTTAAAAATGGTATATGGGCTCCAGCATTACAATTTCTATGAAATAGAGAACAGATTGAGATGACTGGTAAGGGTGTAATACAATGTTCTCCCATTTCTTCATCCTGCTGCCCTGCTATGCACTAAAGAGCTTTCTTGTTTACAGCATTGGCCTGATGTGTTTATACTGGTCACTTAGGTATTACAAAAACAGTTGTTAAAGAAGCATCTGTTAGCTAAATTGCACTGACTTATCCCTATTGATTAGCAAGTGCTTATCATTGTGTCTATTGACTACTTTTGTGGACTGGCATTTTTAAGCGATTCTTTTATTTTATGGCATCCTCTGGCTATTACCATTAAGACAAAGCCTCCTGTATTTCAACTAAGGTCATCCATAATTTTTCATTGTGTTTTCTATTACAGCCATTACCTTAGATCATGTAGATGTAGTAGAAACCATATTTCTAGGAGACACTTCAATCTCTATCAAAAGGAAACCCTTCCAGGTACTACCCTCTGAGAAAGATTGCTATTTTTCTAAGGAGAAAAAAAAAGACATGCCACAAACAAACCATATATGTTGCAGAAACAGCATTATATCTACACCAAATTTGCACCCTTAATTTATGTAATAAATCAGAGTAGCACCATTAACATCAGTGTTATGTTGGGCTGACTCTGGAACAGAACTACATACAAAAGTTTAGCCTGCGTGTTAGTAAGTGGCAATGGGGTGATGTGGAATATGTATATTATTGACTGGCTTTATTTGTCTTCATGGTTCAGATTATATTTTAAAGATCATTCAGGGTCTCTCTGTAAAGATTTTACTTCCCTCACCCCGCCTTGAGAATTTTCTTAGCTCTTTTTCCTAGTGTTTTGCTAACTTTTACTAAGAGGGTTTGCCTTCTTCACCATTAAACCTTACTGGATTCAATCCTCATATTCTAACCTTGTGTTTGGAGAAAAAAACCCCCAAATACTAAATAAAAATTAGATGTCTCTTTTCTGTGGTTATCGATGAGACCTGTATTTTGAGTGATAAAAAGCCAGGGGAGATGCAGTGTTGCTTCATCAGAGAAGAGCGGCAGGAACAAGTCTCTTGAGGACTGCCCCTGTGTGTAGCTCTTGCAGAGAAAGCAGACTTTGCTAAACCCTGTGCACAGGTAAGAGCTTTCTCCAATTTCTGACAATTGTTAATGGGAATCCATTTTGCCCTCTAGAGATATCCAAAGCAGGAGTGGACTGTCTGGCCATTAAATGAACATGGCTTTAAATGTAGAGAGGTATTTAATACCTTCTGCTATATGAATTAGAATTTCTGCTTACAGGATCACATTTTCATGGAACATTTTTTATACAAAAAATACATGTCGCCTAAACCCTCCACTTTTAGACAGTATTATGAAAGAAGTGTTATGCTCTCAGAAAGGAAAAGAAATGCTGTTCTTTTCACACACGCACTTTAACTTTCCAGTGTCTTTATGCATTCACTGTTTTGTTTGCTATTGCAGGTGAGTATGATTTTTTTTTTTTTTTTTTTTTTTTTTTTTTTTTTTTTTTTTTTTTGATTTGTTTGTTATTTTTTTGGTTAACTTGCTTGGAGAAAGAGTGTTCATTGGTGGGAATTTCAGACAGTAAGGGCAAATGATATATGTGATATCTGTGCCTCTAATCTGTCTGCTGTTACATGAAACTTACCTAAAGGCAATGTAGTTACTGATCACTGAATGAAGTACTTAAAAGACAGCTTTTGTCAGGAAAGATAGAAAATGAAATGGATTTTGTTTCATTTATAAAATGCTGTTGTGTCATTAATTCAAAACATTTATGTGATAGATAAGCCTACATATGTTTTACAGGAAAAACTTGCCAAAACTTAAAGGCTCTTAAACTCTCCATATGGAGAAATGATGCAATAGTAACTTTCTCAGACCAAAGAGTTTGGAAGTATGTTATCTGTGTCTAGGACCATTGACAATCAGTACAGATGTAGAACCCAGTTCTACAGTTTTCTCCTTGATTTTACTGATGTTGGGGTTTGTCAGAAAAAAGTTTTCCATTCAAGTCTCAGGACAGTACACTAAGGGCTTCTTACCATCAAGGGAGGTGAAATAGTGGCAACAAAATATTGGTAGGCAAGTGGTTTCCCCCCTTGTCTGTCAGGTTTCATTGTCCTGTGATTATTTTAGATGTTTCAGGCTGCACGGCAATAGTAAAAGTACTGACATTTATCTGAATGAATTGAGATTTTTTTTCTTATTATTTATTTTTTTCCTGTGATTCTGTNCTGCCTTTTTTTTTTTTTTTTTCTCTTATTCTTTTTTCTTCACTGCTAGTAGAGTAACAGCTTTTGGAATATACTTTGGAGATTGTGGAATGAAGTCTTGGAAGATTTTTGAGGTCTGAAAAACATTGAAATGTCCAGTAGAACAGAGATGCTTATAAAAAATTGGCTATAAAATGTTATTCTTAACTCTCCAATGTTCTCCAAGAGGACTTCCATTACTGAGTGCCATTACTCATTTAGACTATGTGGTAAAATAGTTTTGCTGTTGTGTTGGAGAATCCCAAAAAGTGAGGATTGAAGCTACTTCCACACTCACAGAGTGTCTGCATATTGAAGCAGAAGATAATTATCATATATAGATCCTTGTCTTGAGAGAGAGAACAGTTGCTGTGGGACAGGTGATTTGGTTTTTCTCTGGGAGTAGACAGACATATGAAAGAAGGGATAAGCTGCTTGTGAAGTCACTGAGTGTTTTGCTCTGGAGAATGAGAAAGAAGCAGCATAATGAAAGAGAGGAGAAAAGCACTTTGCACTGATTTCACATTTATAAAACTGAAATATTTCCAAAAACCTATAATAAAGTGGAGATAAAATAATATGTAATATTTAACTGGAGAAAATTTGATTTTTTTTCTTCAACACCAAATCAGTTTTGACTATTATTCTATTTATGGATTATTAGTGGCATGAATGTATTAGTAGTTCATGACATTCTCAATGCTTTTGTACAGCATAAATATTCAATTGTAATATTAAATCAAGTGATTGTGGTATCTTGCTATGCTGGGCTATGAGGGGGAATCTACTGTCAGTGATGGTGTGAATGAATATGGGAAACATTCATGAGTGAATGAAGTAAAATATATTTTACAACACTTGTTGCTGTGAAATAAAATATTTAGACTTAAGAAAAACTACTTCAGGTATTATTTTAAGTTAGCTAATAATACTTAGCAACAGCATGATGCCTTCAAAGACATGCTGTAGGAGAAAATTGTTTTAATGATAATTTTTTGTCAGGCGTAGTAGCAGTGTTCTTTAAAGGAAAGCTGTCATGGCAATTGATGTATATATATTTAAATGTAGTGAGTCTCTCTGACAGAAATGTGAAAGTCAACAAGATAGGCTAGGTTAACATAAGAAAAACAATGCTAGTGAATAATAACATGCATTATACCATTAATGATAATTTCTTCCTTAAAGCTCAGGAAAATAAAGGGAAGATCACAAGAGAGAAAACAGAACAAACAAATGAGCCAAAAAAAGAAATATATAATGGGCCATCCTCTATCCCTTCTCCTCAGGCATCCTACATCTGAAATCCTTTCTGTTGTTAGGAAACTAATTACACAGAGGTTGCCAACCAGTTCTCTTTCAAGTATTAAAAGAGGGGGGAATCTTTTTCAGTCCAGGTAGTAATTAGCAGTCACCTAGTTGCAAGGCCAGTGCATTCTTCTCAGAGAGCCCTCCTCTACTGATTTGAATGAGAGCAATAGAAGAGTTCAAATTAATTCCTGATTAAATTTTTTTAGTTCTTTGTCACATGCCTGATTTCCCACATAGTACACTGCTTTTTCTCATGCCCTCTCTCTCCATGCTACCTACTACTTATTTTGCGATCTGCTGTGTAAATTCATTCACAGAGCTTGTCGTTCTGTGAGATACATACTCCTCCCTCTCTCTGTGGGCTCAAGGACACCACCATTAATACCTCCACTCAGGTCTGGGGACTGTTTTGGTTGAAGTAGCCATGAGCTAAGAGGAACAGTCAGTCCTTCTGTGAAGAGTCGAATGTGCTTTTTGTGGTTCATGTGATGACAAATAGATAAGCTGCTTTAATAAACCAGTTTTAGCATGTAGCCAAATCATCACAGTCTAGAAGGCTGTTTCTTGTTCTTACTGCTTTTGGAAAGCCAGAGATTAATTAACTCCACTCCTCCTGGAAATAGGAAATCTCTGCAGTGCCTTCCAAATATATCTTTAATTACTGTATGCTCTGAAATCAGAACTGTGTGTGTGGTTTATCAAGACAGCTCTTTTGTAATAGCATCTATTTTAATTAGTTTATTGAAATGAGAGTTTAAAACTTAGTACTGGAGTGTATTGTTGTAGTTGGCCTTGCTAATAAGAAATGACTGACAGGTTCTGGTGTGTTCTCTTACCTTTCTCATTCCTTTTTTCCTTACTCATGGACTGTAATTGGTTAGTAGGACACTCATGACAGGAAGGATCTTTATAGATCTCCAGGGTTGGTCATGTGTCCACATATGAACACACAATTTCCTGTGCCTGAAAGCAGTGTCAGAATTTCCTTAAAATTCTGTAGAAGGCATTCTGCAAATGTGAACATTCTTTACATTTGTAGAAAAGAAATGGAGGAAAGGAAAGAGAATCATATGTGGAAAAAAAAAAAATAAAATTATTATAAAATCAGAGAAATTATTTATTTGATGTGATTCAAATAATAGCAACATTTGTTCTTACAATTTGCCTGAACTCACTCTCTCTGTTTTATTCTACTGCTATATATTATAAGGACGTGGCACCTGGTGATATTGACTACTAAAGTACGCAAAAAAGTCCTGGTAAAATGAGCAGTCCTTCAGAAATTTGTGGCTCAGCACCCAGTCTTTTCTGAATCTGCTTACAGAATAGCACACACTCAATTTTTCACTGTTGAGAGAAGTCTCTACTGTGCTTAAGCAAGTCAGTGTCATTAAAGCAGTGCTTGCAACAGTTTCTAAATTTTCTTTTTAGAAAAGACTGGTTCATGAATTCAATTATTAACTTATTTATTTATGGATTTGGAACCAAATGTTTGTGTCTCTCTGTAAATGATTCTTCAGGAAATCAAATACTTCTCTGCAGGCCTTGAAGCATGGACTGCTTTATTGCAGTGCTTTCTATTGAAAGCCTGATTTAGATGGTTGTCTTGTTTTATCCTTATAGTCACTGTTTTGCTTCATCCTGTATGAACCAGTAAGTTAAAATTCTCAATGTACATTTTCCAGGGTCTCTGGTGGTTTGTTTCAAGAACTTCGAAAAATTGATGAAAACTTTGGAGGGCTGTTGGGAGGAGGGAGGGGAAGGCAGCAGGCGATTTAGACCAGTGCCAGACTTCACTGGGTGCTGTATGACTTTGTATACACAGGTAAATTCTTTTGTGTCTGTTGTTATGTTTGTGGTGGATGTAGATGTTAATGTGTTGACTTATTTTGTTCTCAGTTCTGCCCTGGGCTATTCTGTAGGTGGGATTTCATCACACTCTTACAGCAGCAGTAACAGTGTCAAGGTGCAGAATCAATGCAGGGATAGTTTTGTAGTAGCCTGTGTGAAAGGCTACATATTTCTTGTCCCACTTTCAGTGAACGAATAACAGATAGTTACCAGAGGATTTATTAGTCACTGGCCATTCTGCTGTCAACCTAGAGGACATGGAAAGTGACCCACTTCCCACTTCTGTAGGTGACATTTCAAGAGTGGTGCTTGTATTTTATCTATTTTTATAGAAAAATACATGTAGGAGCTTAAAGGATGGTTACCCTACTCCTTCCATGAGTAGTACACTAGTCTTAAAATACATAAATAAAACATTGTTATTCTTTAAGTTGGTTTGATTCTCTCTCGTTCTTCTTTGGGGATTTAAAATGTACAGTTTTACATGTTCATAGATACAGAAATACGTGCTTGTAGTGATTCAAGGTTTTTTTAATAGTGTGTAAAATTTTAATTTTAACTCTGCCATCTATAAAAATTGGTCTAGTTTACATTCAGTGTTGTCTTCTGGTTTTGGTGTTGTCAGTGGCTGTGTGGGCTTTGGGGATCAGCTTTATGCCACTACAATTGTTGGCAGGTATTCAAGCCTTAAAATAATTGCCCATCTGTGTAACTTTCAGTGAAAAATTAACCATTCAGAAAGAGTAGCTGTGACATAATTTGAAGTCTGATTTGACAACATGTAAGATAACAGAGGAAAGTGAGAGGTAACATAATACACAGTCTATCAAGTAAGGTTGTTCATGCATCTCTGAATTAATGATACACAGAAATGGCAACTTCAAGAATGAAGAGCCAAAAAAATTCAAGCAGAATTTAAAGATAACTCTGAATGTGAAGGAAGATGTAATCAAATGTTCCCTACCAGGAAGAACTGTACAGGGAAAGAACACAAAATTTGTGTGTGTGTTGAGGGGCGGGTGAGGGGTGAGAAAGGGCTGGAGGGGAAAGGAAAAGTAGTATTTGAGAGAAATAGTGAGATAAAAAGTGTGCTTTCTATCTGTGTGCAGCCAAAGTTGTGTGAGAATCAGCTTTCTGACCAACAGTTGTTTCAGATCAATGATTAAGGGAATACCAGAAAATGCTCTTTCTCTGAACTCTTAACTCTCTTAACTCATTACTTTGATGAACCTCAAAATGCTGATATGGGTTTCTACTGCAGCTTTGTGTCTGACTGTTACCTATTTGCTCTACTCCTTTCAGGGTGAACTGAAAAAAGGATGTTTGGTCTGGTGGGGTGGTCAGTGCTGTGCAGCATCCTCTTGTGCCTGAAGTGTCCAGACCAGACAGGAATTTCTGTCTTTCAGATACAAAATTCTTTTTCGTTAATGATCCACCTTCCCCACCCCTCATATTATAACTTACTCACCAGTGGGACTACAGAGACAACTGGAACAGTAAAAGTGAGAAAACCTGTGGGTTGAGATAAAAATCAGTGACTTGAGAAGACAAATAATCATGCTGAACGTCTCCCCTTCCTTCACCCAGTTTATATGCTGAGCATGATGCTGTATGGTATGGATTATACCTTGGGTCAGCTGTGTCCCCTTCCCACTTCTTGTGCACCCCCAGCCCACTCACTAGTGGGGTGGGTTGAGAAATCAGAAAAGGCCTGGACTCTGAGTAAGTGCTGCTCAGGAGTGACTCAAACATCCCTGTCTCATCAACACAAATCCAGTCAGCTCAAGCCCAAAACACAGCCCCATATCAGCTGCTATGAAGCAAATTAATTCTATCCTGGCCAAAACCAGCACAGCTACACATCTCTAAAATGAAAGGTGGGGCTGGAACTGCTGGGGTAAAGCTGTATCTTTAGCCATTTGAGACGGTTGTATAACCACAGCCTGAATGTTTATCCTTCTCACTTCTTGGTCTTGACAAGAAATTTGTCTGGGACAGGAGCGATACCGTTCTGTCCATTTAGCAAAGAACACAAGATAACTTGGGAAACTATCTTGGGAAAGACATCTTCTAGTCTGTTAAACTGTCTCTTCAGTGAACTTCCCTGTAGTTTTGTTTTGAATTCAGTTGTGTTCCAGAAATGTTTAGATGTGAAATGTCTGTAATTTGTAAATTATGCATTATTTTGTATGTGTATATGATATAGTCCCACATATGACTCACATACAAGGAGAGCATATGTTCATAAACTGCCAAAGAAAGAGAAGTTCCTTGCCAGATGAGTGGCTGATCTTCAGGTCTACTGATTCATATGTATCCTGTCTTCTCTTGTGCTTTGTTTCAATGTTCTAGTACATTTGGGTCTCTGAAAGGCTGTCTGTGTATATGTAAATATACATGAAATTGTGTGTATATGGGAATGTGGGCATGTATGTATGCGTGTGAATAGGCATATATATGTATCTTATATGGATGTATAGGTATATAAGTGTATACATGTGTACTAGTTCCAATATGCAGCCTTCATGGGTTGAACCACTCCTAGTAAAATCTGGCATCACATGAAATGCATGAGGAAAATTAAAACTCCCGAAGCGCTACACTTACTAATGAAAAAGTAAATTTATCTGTTTACTGATCCATAACTTTACATATTTTTACTAAACACCAAATTTGTGAATTTTAAAAACCTTAAATTATTTTATCCATTAGACTTTTTGTGAAGGTTAAGCTGATGTTTTAAGTAAGGAGAGTAAAATGTTGAAAAGGGTAAATGGCAGAGAAATGCATGAATAGTTTTACAGGTTAGTCACCAGAGCTCTGGTAAAGCAGAAAGAGAAAGCACAGCTCCTCTTCAAAATACTGTTGCTTTCCAGTGCTCTGATCAGTGTGTCAATTTCAATGATAGCTTAAATAGCTCGGGTGCGTAAGAGCAGCACATTGTGGATATGTATATAGTGTATTAATTTAAATATTGTCACCTTATTTTCTCATTTCCATGTCCAAGAAGCTATGTTGTGGACAATAGAAATTATAGTGAAACAGTGATTATTGGTTACTGGTTCACTTTTGTTAAGATTGTAGATTCTTAAATTTTCTGCTTCTTTAATACGTAATGCATACTAAACTATTTGAGATATGGCACCAGGTAAAGGCTAAGCAAACTTTTATGTAAGAGTTTTTCTGCCATTAACCAGTAATGATGTTTGACTGAGCAACTTGGGCATGTCCTATGTGGCTAGAAGCAATAGGCATCCTCACAGTGATTATAACCAAATGAGAGGCTTAGCTGGATATCAAATTTGCTTGCATTCACTTAGCCAAATTATTTTGAGAGTATATGGCTGCATTCATTTCATTACTTATCTCTTGGGAACAAGAGTGATGCTTCTCAGAAACTGTGTCTTGTTTCAGCGTCTATACAGATTATGAAAAATGGGCTATTTTAGGAGGTCTGCAGTGGCAAAAGTATCACTGAAACACTGTAATTGCTGTGTTAATCACATGAATTTGATCTGCTGTTATTTGGGGTATATTGAAGGTATGTGCACAGTTATCAATGCATTTTTAAACTTCTAAAATGTGCAAGAAGTACCAGGTTTTAGTAAACCAAGCCACATTCTAATTTAGCAGGAGTTGATGACCTAATTAGAGCTGTAATGTTTCCCCACCAAAAATTACCCATGAACTTCTTTCCATTTGTACAAATAAAATCAATAAATCAGTGCTAAGCCTTCATTTGAGAACAGAGGGAGGATAATGTAAATCCTTGGATGTTGGATTATATAATACCACTGAGTATCTCTAAAGCCAAATAAACCCCTTTTGTAACATAGTGTTATACTCTGAGCAATGTAACCTGCTAATTTAGCTTTAAAATCGTTTCTTTCTCTTGCTGTACTTACCTTAGAATGATAGAAGCATGAAAATTGGGTGAGGCCAGGTTAGGTGAAGAAACAAATGTGCTATTTCATCTCTAAAATAGTACATGTTAGCATATTTCACTCTGCCTCGTGAGCTTCATGTGGGGACTTCTGCATGTGATGCCCTCAAGGAGAAATTTCTGTTCGGAAAGGTTAACGTGGCACCTCCATCGCTCATATTTCATGGATCCAGCTGGTGCCAGGTTTCTCCTGTGACTGTAGGCAAACATGAACCATCTCTGGCCTCTCATTGTTGTCACCTCCTCCTCATCCCCCAGCCACCAGCACAACAATGGCTGTGGGCATTTCACTGTGTGAAAGCCTCCCATCTGTGCAGCAGGAGAGGCTGCTGCTTGGGGCGGGCACTCACTACCCATACCCAGCAAGTCCAGGGTCACCACCTGATCCCATGCTGTAGGTCACCGAGCTGCTCTCACCCTATAGATGAAATGCAGTGATCTTTGTAGGGTGTGTGCAGCTGTCCTGTAGGGGAAGGGGTTTGTCTCCTTCACATCTGGTGTATTTATCAGCGTTGAATAACCTGAGATACAATATATTGCTACTATTGTTTCAATCTTAGGCTACACAGGTCTCAACATAAGAAAATTTCGTTGTCCTTCAGAATGGACCATGAAAAAACATGATAAGTCATACTTTGGGTATTAAAGATAACGGGTACAGGGAAATGAAAAAAAAAAAGAATTATGCGAAATAAAAAATTAAAAAAAAAAGTAAATTGTAAAGAACTTAATATAAATATTATCATGAAATAATAAAAAATAAGAATGCCATAGAAGTATCTCAGTAGAATAATCTCTACATATAATTATTCCATAATAGCAAAATAAAATAAGGCCATAGAGAAAAGATATGGGAGACTTCACAGGGAGTAGGAACAGAGGCTGTGGAAGTATTTAGATGACTTTTCAGAGGAAATTGCAAGAGAAACTGTTGAGAGAGTAAACTCGTTTTGTGAAATTATAATCCAATCCACCATCTGGGAATGTGCACGGTTCCAGCTGAGCAAGATGTCTTAGTGGTTTAGTGTGATAAATGCTAACTCATTGTAAAATCCCATTTTCCCAATGCTGTTAATTTATTTCTTCTGTTGAGGGAAAAAAATTAGACATAAATATACATAGCTTTGTGTCTGAAAAAGAGAGTAGTAAGGGTAGAGAATAAATGAAAATATTTTCAGTACCTTAAATAGCCGAAAATTCACCATTTGTCAGGAACACTAATGAATGTCTTAAATACATTACACGAGATGAACTACATTCATTTAAATCTCGGACACAAAAGGCATGTTTTCATTTATGTGTTCCTACTGAAGTTGATAAATTTTGCTGTACTATGGGATGTCTATAAAATGCCCTTTGCAAAATTTGTTATTTTCAATATATTTATAGTCCAGCATGTATCAGAGGGCCTGAATCAAGCCTTTAAAAACAAATAGATTAGGTTTTAATTAACAGTAAGTGAGAAATCAGGGTTTTTCAGATCCTGGTTTCTGGATGCATTTTAACCCCAAGTTAGTGACCTTTGCCAAGGTAATTCATTTTTCTTATGGCTTAACAAAATGGGAAAACCTCTGGCTTGTTGGATAACAAAAGCTTTAGCAACCAAATATGTCTGTGTTAGTGTGCAGTAATCATTATGCAGCATACAATTTATTTTTCATTAGTATACTGTGCACATAAAGTCAAATTGTATTGTCTATAATAAAGCAGAACACTTATTGATGGTTACAGGTGCTTTGCATGTGGAGCCTCTAAAGAGTTTCTTGTTGTTCTAGATATTAACGTATTTTAAAATTCAGTTTGTTACATGAGCAAATAATTTTGGGGAAGAACAGCTGCTGGCTTGTCCTCTTGTGCATACCTGAATCCATGTCAGAACTTTGCCTGAGGCCAAGAGGTAGTGGGGACCGGGTGCTCTCTCATTCTGCCCCTGCTGCACCAGGGCTGCGAGCACCCATGCAGCACAGGGTGGTCATGGGGGGCTGTTGTAAGCATCTTCTCTGTAACAAGAAATCCTGGCCACACACACATTCCTTTCAGCGGATGCTTTTATTCATCAATGATATATTAAGCAAAACACTAAACAAAATGGATCCCCTCTCATTTCTGCCTGCTTTTCCTGTTCCCATGCCCATTGGAGTCTCCTCACCCATTCCCTCCATGTTTGTCCCACCCCACTGAGCGCTCCCCAGGACTCAGCTCTGGTGCCCTTCCTGACTGAGCAATGCTAGTGGGTTGTCTGGTTCTTGGCCTCTCAGCTCATGAAGGTGCAGGCAGTCCCTCCTGCCCCCACTGCTGTTTGGGGGAGCAGAGGAGAGAGATGAGGGGTCCTAACTGTGGCCCATCTCCTGCAAACAATGATGAGAAACAGTGTGGCAAGCTAGGATTGTAGCTGAGAGGTTTTTAATTACCATCTCTGAAGCACACTGAATTGAGTCTGTGAATGAGTTCCTTTATTTATCTCCTTGGTCAAATTCTCAGTTAGTACCAACTCACAGTGATTTTCAGGTGCTGCACTGAATGATGCTGTGTTATTATCAGCAGAGATGAGAATATAGAAAAGAGGAGTAAGGAAAAAACCCCGACCTTGAAGTTTTGGAAGAAACAGGTGTGAATGTCTGAAATATGGTGTTCCTCTTCTGTTTGATCTCAGCTTTCCTTCTAGTGCAGTAGGTCCTACTTATATTGGAAGTTGGTTTTGGGTGTAAAGATTGCATTAATAAAAAAGTAAAATAATAAAATTATACATAATCTTCTCTTTTTAATACTCTGCTTCACTGTTTGGTAGTTTTGTAGTGGTCAGATGAGATTAGTTGCAAATTTGGCTCATCATTCATTTTTTCATATTTCCTGGATTGCTTAAGATTTTTGATTGTCAACAAAGATGGCAAGGTGCTACATAATGCATAATTTAAAACAAAACAAAACAAAAACCACCACCAGAAAGGAAAACCTTGTTCCTTGCAGTCAAGCAGTTCGTCCCTGTGTCTCACTCACATCAAACAACCTCTTAGGATATTAATATTGTTAATAACACTTTTTTAATTGCCTGCTAATATGTGGAGATGTATAAACACCGGGAGAACTGCAGGTGAGGAATAATAAATAACATGCCATCAAAAATATTTAATTACAGTATAAAATTGAGATAGCAAGCCTTGTGTGCAGGGAGGAGTGGATTGGTAGCAGCAGCTATAATTCATGATAGGTCAAGTCATACATGAAGGAAAAGCTTTCATTTGTAAACATTGTCAAACCCAGGGGGAAGCAATTACTGATGAAAAACAAGTTTCTTTCTTGTCAATCTCATCAAGAGGGTTTCTTTGTTTTTAAATCAGTGCTGTTTTTTCCCCCCACTGTTTTCCCCAGAAACCAACAAAAGTAACATGGAATATAATGTAGATTGAAGAGGAAATTCACCTGTCGGCTTCAAGAACAAATTAGTACTCATTAAAGAGACTTAGATCTCTGAACGTATTTCTTGCAAGGGGAAGGCTAGATTTAGTTTCTGAGTGCAGCTCTGAGTCAGTACAGCTCCTGGGTGTTACTCGACCAGTAAAAGCATTCAGAAACTGTGTTGCCACCAAGGTGTCCTCCAAGTGACTTTGTCCCATTTTCTCTTGCTGTGTGCATGTGTAGTAGTTTGTCCGACCAGTTTTTGTACCAGTCTCACATTTTGATTTCTTTCTCACCATCCCAGCTGTGATGGCTTACTGTTTTGGTGGAGTAAAACTCAGCATCTGTCTGTCCTTTCCTGTCTGCTCACTCCTTCCTTGTGTCCCTCAGGGACTCACTCCAGGTCACAGTCCTGCCCCAGGGAAGGAGACAGAGTCTGGTAAGGCTGGCTACGGAGACAAGTAAACATTTGCTAACTTTTTTTGTTTCAGCTGTTTGCCTGGTGTGAATGTGTTTCTGATAGTCTTTTATGTTAGATCAAAGATCAAAAAGTGTCTTTTCAAGAACTTAGTGCTACCTTGTGTCTTTGCCATAATTAATTTGTTATTAGTTTTTATCTCAGTAGAAGACTCTCCACCAGTTCTGAGCTTTTATGAAACTCATGTTTATGTATGTCTATGTTAAAGAACTACATAAATAAGATAAAGTTAGCAGCTGTAGGGCTCTTCTGTGCCCAATTTTCTTTATAATTTTTAACAACAAGCTAGAAGGCATTAGCTCCAACTCAATCTCATTTATAGGAAAGATTGGTTTCAGTTTGAACAGCTGATAGGAGGTGTGTATCTGATAGGCAAAATTAACAGGGCATCATTGCTAGGAATGTGAGAAGTAGCAAACCATTTAGTGTGCAACCAGCTGTTTAAAACTACTTTCTTATCTTGTGACTTCAAGAGGCTAAAAATATAATAAAATGAAAAAAGAAGCTCCAAGGTAAATCACAAACTGGTATTTCAGAGGAAGTGAATAGGAACTGTAGTAAAGAGTGAAAATTACGGGCATGTGGCCCATAATTTATGGGAATTTAAGGGCCATATGGAGAAGAGGCAACATAGCATTTGTAAAGAGAAGTCATGCTTCAGAAATCAGTGTAATTCCCTGATGGTCTCTGCAAGTGTGTGTAAGGGAAGTCTCTCATTAAAGGCTGTCAAAGTTATTAAATTCCCATGAAGTAAGAGCATAACCTATTGACTGAAAGATAAAAGCAGAGGAGGTGTATTCATTGGTTCAGTTGAAGGAGAGAGGGCATCAGAGAAGTCCAGTATGAGTGCATGCAGCACAACATACTCAGAAATGATACAAGAAACAGCTTGCATACCATGGTGATTAATGCTGGAATTAAGTCAGTTTAGAGCAATCTTAAATGATGCACAAGGGAGGGGAACATATCAAAACCTGAAAAGGAGAAGTAGAAATTACTGGAGAAGAAATTGGAAAACAAAGGAGGAAATGTCAGTACCAGTTTGTAGGATCAGTGGTGCTCTCACATTTGGGCCCTTCTTCCCTCTCCATTCATGAAGGTGTGCTAGATCTGAATTAGGTATCTGGAAGAAGGATTGAGATTATAGAGCAGTTTCCATTCCAGAGAATCCCCACTTTAGGACTTTCCAGGCTGGAAAAGTCAACTGTGAAGAAACGTAGTTTCAAGCTGAGTTTTGTCAACCTTTACCACTGATACTTTTCCTGGATTGAAAATACAATAATTTAACATGCCTCTTTAAACAAACAAACAAGCGCCCATCTCTAAAGAATTTAGATGTGAATTTAAAGTAAATTTTCAAAAGAGTTGTGCAATTACTAAGTAATCTTGCATCAGACTTTTGGATCTTTAGTTCTTAAATATGTCAGTGTCTATTAGCTGTTATTCTCACAGAATATGCCTCAGTTCTTCTGAGGTAACTGCACAAATATAGTGCATCTTTTAAGATTATGAAAACTGATATAAGCACAGATGGTGCTAAATTGAAGTCACTGCATGGCTCAAGCCTCCAGTAGTTTTTGGAAGTATCAGAAGTCCACCTGGCATCCTACTGTGTTTCTGGTTGTGTGTGGATTACTGACCTGGGTTCACCTTTTAATCAGAAGCACAACAGAGGAATTGAAAAGCTGGCTTTGCTAGAGCTGCTTATGATGTTGGACTGTGTGGAGCCCAGGGCACTGATATGAGGGAAAAATGTGCAGGGTTCTTTTAAGAAAAGCATTTCATTATAGTTATGGACAAAACAAACAAAAGATTAGTAATTTTTTTTAATTTCCTAGCACAGTCTGGACTGTTATGGGAGATTGCTGTTTAAGTACAAGTATATTCTTCTATCTTTTACTTCTTCTTGCATGGTTTTGTTCCATCAGGATGCTTGTTTAAAATCCTGCCCCAGTAGCTGCTATCCAAGGAACTGCCTGTGTCTATCAAATAGCAAAGCTATTTTCCTTTTAGCAATTAATATATAGAAAGTTGTGGGGGGGATGGATGGATGAATTTAAATAATTGCATACCATTGAAATACACATGAACAGTGTGTCTGGTGTGGAAGAAGAAGAGCAAAGGGCAGCTGCATCAAATAGAGGATATTTTAGGGGCTGGCTGTAGGCCAGGACATTTGCAGGCTCAGATAAAGACCTGGTAAAAATATGTCTGGACATGGTGGAAGAAAGGAGGTATATAGACACATCTGGTTTCTACCAACCTGTTTGATCCTTCCTGCTACCAAAGGTAGTTACTTTGTGGTGAGAAGAGTACAAGACCTTTAATGTTCTCCAATAAGTCCCACCTTCTTTAGTTTAGTCTTCAGTAAAAGCCCTTTAAATCAAAATTCTGCTCCTATTTCAATACAGTTTGAAATGCAACTTGCTAAAACATGATGAATAGGCTTTACCAGCTTTCTTTACTGCATGTTTGATTGATTTGTTCCCTTGCTTGCATAGCCTGTTTAATATCTCAGATACTAATTTCTTTTCTGTGTGTTGACATGCACTCTGCAGCACATCTTCTGGTATTCAGCTATTACACATATGATAAATGAACACTGCAATGTCAGGCATACTGAAAATCATTGCTGTTAATATGCAAACAAATACCAGACCTGTAACCTCTCTAAAGGGAAAGCATCTCAGTAACTACAGGAATGAAAACCTTCATGATTTGGTGGTACCTTGTGAAATTTGCATTCAGAATGATAATTCAGGCTAATGGCTTCAGGCTCCCATGGGGCAGCTGAAGTAGATTCTGAAATGGCAGAAGAAAAGGATATAGTAAATAAATGCAATGAGCTGTCAAAGAATATTTCTACATCAAACAAGTCTCTGAACCTTTTTGTGCTTCATAATCTGACCTTTTCTAGCTGCTCCATTTTTTTACTGAATCAGATCATGAAATGAAACACATTAGCTATGAAATAATAATAATAAAAACCAATTTATATAGCCACTAAAACATAAAGTGTTAGAATATTGTAGAGAGATTTCTATTAATTTACAGTAGATCGGTGAGGGTAAAACACCCTTTGATTGCAGTTGCTAGGCAGCCCTTCTCTGAGCAGATGTAGGTACCATTCCTGTTTGTTTAACACCAGCCATACTGAAGCCTGGCCACAAAATATATTACAGCAGCAGCAGAGAATAGCAAAAGAGAACAATTTTAGCATCATGGTGCTAAAGGATCTTTCTCTTGCATCCTTCAGGCGTGAATAATACAAATGAGATTGCACAGAGAAAGCTTGACACATTGGATAAAATAAGCTTGTATTACTGTGTTTTCACCTGTTGATCACAAAGTGCTTTGTAAAGCAAAATGTCATTATTCTCGTTCTGCATGTGTGGAAATGTCTCACAGAAAGGTTAGACTTTTCAATGAAAAGCTGCTGTTAGGCAGCGACAGGGCTGAAGGCAGAGCCCAGGTCTTCTCAGACCCATGTAGCATTTCTAAGACATATTTTCCCTCAGAGTAATACAGTGCAACAAGCTATGTAGCATGATTGTGTGGTATTTGTTTTACAGGAAATATCATTCCTATTCAAAGGATCGTATCAGTGCTTAAAAAGACAATATCCAGAGTATATATAGAAATGTGTGCTATTATTCTGTATAAACAGTGATGTAACATATGTTTTTGTCATTTATACTTAACTCCCAGAATGTGCTTACTTATGTTTTTTACCTCTACAATTCAAAGTTAAGTGTATTTTATTCCAAAGAGTGAGACAGCAATCTGTTTGGATGTCTATTGAAAATTCATGTTCAGGGTGTAAAAGTGGTGATTTCCATCCAGAAGACCTCATACTTAGAAGGCCAAATGGATGCAAAAGCCCTTGTTTCTGAAGACCTTTGCTGTTGGGAGTGGGGAAAATGACACTGTTTTGCTACTCTGTGGTGTACCATATGTTGTGATGGCTTTTGGCATGGGGTTGTGAATGAGGCAAAGACATAAAAGATGAAAGGAGTTCATTATCTCACCTGATTTTTAAGCTACAAATAATTAAACTGTAATCTAGGGAATATGAGGTTAAATCACCGGAGTTGATACTGAGTACAAGGTAATATGATCTGTGATAATCTTCAGTTTGTCTCTTTTTCTTGCTTCATAGATTGTGAGTAGGCTTTTTAATACCTGGATATAGGAGGGAGGATTTGCCTCTTCCTTTGGGGAAAAAGAGAGTTTGGAGACAGGAGGTTCCCTCTGCTTTTCTCTCTGCAGCTGAAAGGAAATAATGATGTCTTCAGAAGAAACTAATCTGGATCTTCTGGTCTGGTCTTATGGTCTGTATGCTGTTGTGGCTGCAGGTGGGAACGGTGGACTATCCCAGGAGAGACATAAGCAGGGCATCCTTAGTTTCTCTCAGAAGTGCCTATTTCAACAGCCCAGGACAGAACAGGAGGACTGAGCACTGGGGGAGAGCTGGAGAGAGAAGTCCCCAAATAGTTTTGGCCACAGGTGTTCTGGTTGTGTTTTCTTAATTAACCAGTGTATGACAACCTTTTTTCCCAGTCTTGCTGCCATTTGAGTAATTATATGTTATATAGCTGAGTGTCCACGCGGTGATCGATGTTCTCAGTACCATGTAGACAAGTTACACAGTGAGACATTTAGAGCTGTGGAGAACCCCATGAACAAGTCTGGGCTGCTGCATTGGTGAAAGTAGTGGGAGTTTTCAGGCTGAAGTCCAACAGACAGAGTAAACACACATGCCCAGAATAATTATTTGAGTTTCATGATGTTTATTATAATGCTAACAATGTTTTGTAAAAACAGTTGCAGGTGGTTTTTGTTTTGGGTTTGTTTTTTTAAAGTAAACTCTAAACAAAATGGCTTTGCCTGGGAATTTTGAAGTGGGAATTTTGCATTGTGCTGGGTATTTTTAAAGCTTATACAGCTCCAGGGAAATGGATTTGACCTCTTAAATAAGTTTACAAAACAATACTGTCTATATACTCAGAAGAGAAATGCATGCTCTAAGACGGAATGAGGTTTCAGCACAGCTGCAGCTTTGCAAACAGAAAATGGAGTTTTCTAAGGACCCACATAAGGGCGAATGCACGCTGATCATTAACTTGCCCATCAAGTCATAATTATGCTTTCATGAGAACTAACAGTGCAGATGTTTAATAAACATAAATGCGCAAATATTTATTAAGCAGGACTTGCAATGTATTTCTGTTCATAACAATCTTGACCTCACTGTTTAAGCCTTACAAGAGTTCTTCCAGTTTCTGTTGTGCAGCATAATCTCTGTCATTTGTTTGTTTTCAGTTATCAGTTCATCAGTTGGGGTTTAAGTGTTGCACTAATCACAAACAATTTTAATGGAGATGACCTTATGTTACTTTTATATATTGTACATTTCTTTCTTTGTCTTCCCCAGAAGAAATGTAGAAAGGAGCCTCTGAGAAAAGATGGGGGAATGAATGTGTGTTTTTAAAGATATAATAAAAATATATATTTATATTTATATTTTTTGTCGATCTTCTCTTTAAATTTGCTTTGAATATATTTCAGTCATGAGACTTAAGGGAGTAACTCCATTATGTCTGAGGGCCTTTCAGAGCTCAGTTTCTGTAATCCCAACTGTTAAAACCTCATGAAATGATTAGGGATAATGCCCTCAAGAAAACCAACAGCTCTGAAGAGTGCTTTAATGTAATTTTGGTGTGGTGTGAAAGAAGTGTTCATACTTCAGTTGCTGGTTAGGAATGGCAATGGCTTCCTTTTCAGTTTCATGGAGCAGTGCAATACTTGGTCTTAAGATATTTAGTCTTCCTTACCTTATACAAGTACTTTACATTAATAATAATGTTGATTACAATTAGGGTATCTTGAAAAGACTTTCAGTAATTTCTAAGGTGAATTCTTGTTTAGTGTTTGAAATGTGTTGAAAGCTACAGATGACTTCAGCCAAGAGAAAAGGAAAGGAATTCTGCAGAAATTTGCTGTTTTCAGTACTTTATTTCAGGTGAGAATGAGAAAATATATTAAAAAGACAAAACCTAATATTTCCCAGTCTGTAAAATCACTGATTCTGATGCATGGTCCTTCTTTTTGTTGGTTGTTCTCATCTGAATCAGTGTATGAAAACACACTAGGCAGATGCTACAATACATCTAGTCATGTGTTTCAACCTATCTATTTTCAGTACCAGCCACTTTGTGTTCAATGGGGATTCCTTGGACCTGTGACTCATTTTCTTTTCATTGGGCTGCAATTTCAGGATTTTCTGAAACGTTGACAGTAATACATGAATTTCATACACATCCTACTGACTACTGGAAGCAGAGGAGGACAGGAACACGTTGATGCAGGACAAGGATGAAAAATCAGCATCCCTGATACAGGCAAAAGGCAAATGCTTGGTTATTTGGATATAATGTGGACAACTGGTGTAGTTTACAAAGGAATAGAAAAGAAACACAGTTTAAAGTGAACAAAATTTAAAAAATCTTTGCTAGGAAAAAATACTCTTAGTTCACCTAAAGTCTGCTCAGATAATCTCCCTTGCAGTGTCAAGTGTGTGTGAGAGACTGCTGTTCACATGCTAAACTGGCACTATTACCAGGGAAGAGAAAAAAGAAAATTATAGGAAAGAGTAACCAGAGGCAGTTGCATCCAAAAGAAAATCTGCTGCTGAGAGTGTGTTTGCTTTCCATGGCCGAAGGGAGAAAGCTGAATGTCTAGCTTGGTATTAAAATCATCTGATGGCAGATTGGTTCTTGCTGCTAAAGGTTTTCAGACCCCACCTAGGAGTGCAAAAGTAGAGCAGCATAAAACTGCCTTTCCTGTGTCTATAGCTTTAGTCTGCAAACTAGTTGGTGTAACTGTCAGAGGATGACACTCCCCATACAGAGTGTTCTTGAACACACTGTGATTATTCAAAGTTGTGTAACAGTCAGCTAATCATGACAACAGCCTTTCTTATTTTCTAACGACCCCGTGGACTCCTGGAATACAAGTGGGTTTGGTCATGGTTAATAATGGCTGATGCTCATGCTGACTCTTGCCTCTCTTAGCATCAGAAACTAAATATATTTTATTTTCAAAAAAGGTTATCTGTTTTGCTTACATTTTTAAAATGTACTAAATATAAAACAATCTGGATTTGCCACCTGTTATCTGTTGTTTGTCAGAAGGAATGATAAATATACTCATCTAAGGAATGCTGAAGTAAGAATTCAGTTCAGCCAGGGCCTAAATTGCTTTTGTGTACTACAGTGGATAAAAATCTAGAAAAGGAATTGAGTATTGATTTTCCTAATCTGTTTTGTGTTTGTATCCACAGACAATGCATACTCATGCAGCACCCATACCAAAAAAGCATCTTTTTTGGTTTGAACTTTCTTACATATATATATATATATATACACAAAGATCTCACCTCTCTCACTTGCAAGTATTTTGCATTAAACCATCATTTATTTTGACATAGAAAACCATAAAGCATTCCCTTAAAGTCATTATCATTTTTGTTACCATCACCAGACTCTAAAATCATACCTTAGATTTTGCTGAGTTCCTTACTTAAGTAATATTCTTTTGGTTTAAAGCCCGAACCTCAGCTTCTGCTTTTATTTATATTTGATTTGCTTTCTTCATGCTGAGACTGGAGTGGTATATGTATCTGCAAATGTGGTGATTGCTAGATTTTTTTTTTTTCCCTCAACAAAATAACAGAAATTAATGTAAAATGTTTGTTTACCTGCACTTAGAATTATGTCCTAAACACCTGTGAGGCAACTAACCAGAAGGCATCTGTTCTGGTCAGCAGTTAGTATAATTCTATATTCCCACAGTATATAGACTTGCTATAACCCAAACATTAGTCATGAGTAACCCTGCCTTTTGGGGAAATTCATTTAGCAGCCCCTTATTTTGATTTTTTTTTTATTACAATGAGACTTGTCAGCTCCAGTCAGTTTAGATGCTTTGCTGTGCTTCAGTGGCTGATGGTGGCAACTCAGGCTTTAAACAATTTAAAAACCACTTGTGTTTGATCTGGAGCTTAATGAAAGATAATGGAGGGTCTTCAAGAAGAAAATGGTGTATTGAGAACAGTAAGTCACAAGGTCTTTGAAGAGGTAGGCTGGTTGGGGGTTAGTTTGGGGAAAGCTAGAGAGAGACTTACTTAAGGGACTGCTCTGCCTGAAATCCTCCAAAGATCCCAAGCTGAGAACAAGCCTCAAGTTTGAGGCAGTTTGGATCTGCCTTTAAGTTTTGCAACATAAGTGTATATTTGATTTTTTTTAAAATACCAATTCATTGTACTAAACACGTGAGATAAAGTGAGATGCTCGCAGCTGGGTATGATTAGCATACATTTATGCTGCTAATTTCACATTATGCAAATTGTATTCTTTCCCAGTTAGCTCATTGAGCACTAGATGTGAGATGTGTCTCGGCAGAGTGTAGTCCTCTTTCTGTAATTGTTTCATACTTTTCACTTGCAGAAATCAAATTTACTCTGTCTTGTCACACTTTTTACCATGTTTCTTTTACTATTGTAGTTACTTGGAGTGAGATTTTTAAATGAGAAATGCAAAACCAACTGGTAATTATTTGAAAAAAAATTCTGTGAAGGGTTCAGATTTATTGCCTCCCCCCAAAGGCTCAGGGCCAGACTTTCAAAAGGTTTTTTGTTTTACAATGAGCTGAAGATGGTGGGGGGCTTGTGTCAATCTCTTATATGTGTAAATCAAGAAAATGTTGAAGTTTGTCTTGGGTTAAAACAAGTGCGGCTCTGATGAGATTCGAACTCCTGTTGTTTCTGTAAGAGATGTGTGAGGAGCATATGCTTGTGCTGCTGGACCTGTGACCTGAGTGGCCGTGGCTGGTGCCAGAACCACCTCCCACATTGCTGCAGCTCCCTTGCCACTGCAGTGCCTTTTCCTTTTCAGCATGTGATTATGTACACATTCACTTACCAAATGTCTAATAGGAGCTGAAGCAGCTGCTGATGCACTGCTGACATTTTTCCTTTCCGTCTGTTCTAAATGGACAGTGACTTCTAAATGGACAATGCAGTGACTTCAGTGGAGTAGCTTGTCGTGAATTACCACCATCAGAGCTCCCATTACAGCCCTGCTTACAACTTCACCAGCACAATGAACAAAATCACAGGTTTCCCTGACACGGAGTGGACTGCTCTGCACTCACAGAAAGTCTGGGACTAAGGGATGGCAGTACTTTGTGGGGGTAAAAAAAAGCACAAACCAAAATAACTATCCCTTCTATTTAATAACAAAAAGCCTGGGAGAAAATGGCCCCGTGCTGAGCCCAGCTGTGATTCTGGTGGTGGGGGAGTACAGGGGGGGCAGGCACTGTTTTTCTGCTGAGACCTTGACTGTGCGAGTTGCTCCATCTTCCCAACTTTTGTTGGTCAGAAATGAAGACCCACAGGGGGGTTGTGTGAAGTCTGTGTGGCTATGCCATGGGGGCTTTGTCAGCTAGAGATGTTTGTTGGGAGTGTTTTTGCTTCAGTTAATGTAGCTGAGCTCACTTGTTAGTGTTCTTGTCAACAGGTGGTACCCAGACATAGGCTATCCATGGTGTTCCTGGTTGGGAAAGCAGGTTTTTACCCTTCAAAGACAGCACGGTGATAGTGGTATACTTTGTGTCATCAGCTTGTGGAGTGAGGAGACCCCACAACCTGGAGGAATACTGGCATGTGGTATTTGATATTGAGTAAAACCTTCGTGGTCAAATGTAGCTGCAATAAACTATGCAGTGTGACTATCTTCACCTGTGACAGGAATTTTAATGTCTAACTAAACACATCACTGCTTTCAGGGGGAAATTTAGGAGATGTCTCTTAGCTCCTGGCATTGCTATTAAGGTACTATAGGTTTGCCCAATGGAAACATTCTCCCATTTCAACCATATTTCATTGAATCAGGCCAGTTTCTCTGATCTGAATGTATTATTCCTATGCTTTCTATGTTAATGAAATCAGTACAGTGTCAACAGTGGCACAAGTTTTACTTGTGTGTGTGAGGCAAACACCGGTGAAGTTGGCTGGGCTTTACACATCTTGTGAGAGTTTGGTATGGAGGAGGGAACAGTTTTGACTGGGAGGGAACAGTTGTGGACAGAGCCCTCTGTTTAGTGAAGCACTCTGGAACCAAAGGAGATGAAAGGCAGTGCAAAAATGTAAGATACTACAATTAGTGAGCAGGATCATTTCGAAAAGCTCTCATTGTTCTTATATGCAGGAATGTGTGCTGCTCTCTGAATTTTAAAAGTAATTCAGATAGCTTAATGATGACTTACTGGCTCAGTGAGGGAGAACCTGGACAAAGGGGGATGTTAGAATCACCTTTTGTTGGTTCTTATAAAAAAAAAGCTCAAATGCAGGTACTAGAGATTTCTTGAAATACAGGGGAAACATTATCTTCTAATGTCCGGGTGGCCTTGGAAGATTTTTTTTCTGTATTTACTGAGACTGCTTTGCTAAATCCAGCTTGGTAGTATGGTGTGCCCTCATTGAAAAGACCCCCTGACTAACTTGAAATGATCAAATATTTTTTAAGATAGTTGTTTTTGTGAGAGTTTGCAAACCATAAAATTAGCTAGCTGACAATCTAAAATGCAAGTAGCTCAACTTCAACCCACACAGAGAATGAGGAGGGAGCTGTGCTTTCTGTAGTCAACCTGAAGTATGAAAAAGTCTTGAGGGTTATATAAGAAATGTAGACTGAAATAACTTTGCCTTGAATTTTGGGTTAATTTAATTTTTAGGTTTTGACTTAATTTGTAATTTTATAGTGGTTTTGTGATCTGTTTTCATGCTGATGAACTTTTTACTGGTTTTGACTTTTAATTTGTTTTACTTCTTAGAAGCTAAGATATTAGGAAAAATGCACATCTTTAGGGCAAAGACAAAATCAGGAGCCTTATATTGGTGCAGGAGGTAGAGTATTTCTAACTTCCCTCTTTTTATTTATCATCACCTGCAGCTTGGTTTTGGCAGGAAAACCTGGCCTGAAGGCTGTGTCTTCCCTTGGCCTCTCCTCCTTGTCCAGTGAGAAGTGGTTACAGGTGACAAAGCACATATCAATCCTTATTTGGGGTCTACAGTCCTCTGTTTGGCTTTAAAGGTGACACAGGGAAGGTGAGGTTGGTATCACTGTTCTCCTACCACTCCAGCACCCATAGTTCAACTGAGGAGGAGCACTTTGGCTAATTTATTGGTGGCTTCAGCCTATATAATTATCTGTAGCCAAATGCTGGTCAGAATTAATGTGTTGTACACAGATTTGGCCATAGACCTGGGAAGGAAAATAAGGCTGTGAAAGCAGCACTTTTACAGGTTGCATTATTTTCTATCTTTAGTACTAAATTCATAGGTGTGGACAAGGTAAAATGTGTAGAATTTTTCTACTAACAGCATATAAATCTAACTTCCTAGTTTTAGCTTCTGTTTTGTAGAGGTGAGACCAAAGGAGGACTCAGGAGGGAAAAAAGAAAATAGAAGAGTGTGCATCTTTCTTTCAACATTGACTAAACTACACCAAGGTCAGCAGGCCAGAACAGCTCCTATTACTGTACCTTGCCTGGCATGATTAAATGTTTTGCATACTCTTCATGTAGCATCTATTTAGTTGTTCAATGATACAATGACCAAAAGGAAAAATAAAGACATTTACACCAGCATTGTGTAAAATAGCCTGCTGGAAATTCAGAGTAGTTTTTAATTGCCTACTTTGAGTTATAGCCCATGTTTATTCTGGTAAATTGCTGTCTTGGACAGTTACTGCCAGCCTTATGGAAGATTGCATGCCTAGGTTTTTAGGTGCTGAACATTCAGCAGAGATATATATACAACATGTTGTGTATCTGGCACTGGCATACACTAGGGTCAGATTTTCAAAGGTCCTTAGATTTCACACAAGTGTCACACTAAGATTGCATTCCCAGAAAATTGAGTATTAGCAAGAACTCATATTTTTAAAAGCCTGGCTGAATACATAGACTGAAGGCAATCTGGCATATATAGGGGGGCAAAAAAGGAAAACAAACACCATGTTTTTAATGATGTGGCAAGATGTCTACAAGATGTCTACATTTTTGTGTATTGTTTAGACAAATGCGGAGATCATTGTCCAGAGAGCTGGTGGATGCCCTGGGCACATTCAAGGTCAGGCTGGATGCAGCCTGGTCTAGTTAAAGATGGCCCTGTTGTTGAATGGGGAGGTTGGAATACATGACTTTTAAAGGTCTTTTTTAACCCAAACTATTACAATTCTATGCAAGATGATCCATATGACAGGACCTGCAGTCAGCTGGGTGTTCCCAGGTGAGAGTCCAGGAGCTTGTGGAAAGCTTGAACAAAAGCCTACCTGTTTAGGAAAAGGAAGGGTATGAGAAGTTTTTGGAGTGAACTTCTTTGCCAGACTATTTTTCATCTTTTCAGATTGTAAGATGCTGTTACTATTGCTTATTTTTGCACCAGTCAGTGTTACCTGAGGATGTCTCAGGTTTCTAGGTACTTATCTATACTCCAAGGCAGCCAGTTGCACTTTTCAAGGATGCTTTCAAGGTTCACAGCTCCCGGGTTGACAGGCATTTTTCTTTTCACAAGACATTTTCTTTTGATCAGTAATTTTCCCCCCTTTAACCAGGCCAACTTTATGGCTGCTCACATCAGACAGGTAAAACAGCATCCCTCCCTCCTTTCTTGTGTCACCCTCTGTGGCTGCCCTGACACCCCAGATGTGGTGGGTGTGGAGTGGCAGTGCCTTTTCATTCCACAAGATCTTAATGTGTGCTACCCTGTACACTGACTGTGTCAGAACAATCCAGGGAAGACCAGTCTGGATCAAGAGACTCTTTATTAGTTATTGGTTTTTACTTTTCCCATACACAAACTGGTGTTTGCTTGGCCTTTGCACTGGGGGATATCCACAAAAGGGAAAGCAACTGAGCCTTTTTTTCACACACAAGTTCTGCAGCACTTTGCCTGAAAAAATTTAGGGCAACCCTGCTGAGAAGGTCTTGGGGGTGCTGGTTGATGAGAGGCTGGACCTGAGCTGGCAGTGTGTGCTTGAAGCCCAGAAAACCAATCATGTCCTGGGCTGCATCAAAAACAGCATGGCCAGCAGGTCAAGGGAGGTGATCCTGCCCCTTACTCCTCTCTGATGAGACCCTACCTGGAAGCTGTATCCAGCTCTGGGTCCCCAGCACAGGAAGGACATTGGCCTGTTGGAGCAAGTGCAGAGGAGGGCCACCAAGATGATTAGAGGGATGGAGCACTTCTATGAAGAAAGGCTAAGACAGTTGGGATTGCTCAGCCTGGAGAAGAAAAGGCCTTGGGGGGACCTCACTGTGGCCTTCCAGTATCTTGAGCCTACAAGATGTAGAGGGACTTTTTCCAAGGACATGTGGTGACAGGATAAGGGGCAATGGCTTTAAACAGAAAAAGGGTAGGTTTACATTATATATGAGGAAGAAATACTTTTCTATGAGGGCAGTGAGGCACTGGAACAGGTTGCCAAGAGAAGTTTTGGATGCCCCATCCTGGAAGTGTTCAAGGCCAGATTAGATGGGGCTTTGAGCAACCTGGTCTAGTGGAAGATGTTCCTGCCCATGGCAGGGGGTTAGAAGAAGATGATCTCTAAGGTCACTTGCAACCCAACCATTCCATGAATTAAGATAATAAATGGTATATTTCTGGAATGAATAATATTTCCTTGCTGATCATGGGAATTTAATGAAATCTAGAAACAGAAATTATGATGTATTTGAAGTGGTTTTGTGTTTGTTTGCACCAGGCAAGTGTAGCTTATTAGTGACTTGTAATAAAGCTAAGAGCATGATGGAGGTACTATAAAAATCCCCATTTACTAATGAAACTGATAAACTTTGATAATTGATGCCAGTAATTTATTTTTCTATTTTTGCTGAGATTAGCACTTGCAGATGGTGAGTTAAAGTTCACCATTTACAAGTGCTAGAGGTACTGGTGGACTATGTTGACAAGCCTTCTAATGACTCTAGTAGGTTTGATACTAAGCAAAGCCACTAGAAGTGCCACATGAATATTCATTTTAATGACATATATTGGTAGGCGAAGAATTGCAACTTGCACGGTATAGCTGTCTCTTAAAAATTAAATGAACATATGGTAAATGATAGGCATTTTATAGAAGCTCCAAATAGTTTCATTACAGTTAGCTGGCAATGATGGAATTAAAGAGTAATAAGGAGAAAAAGAAAAGCTTCCCTTCTGTGTGCAGACTGAAACCATGATTGCACTGGTATCACATGTATAGAATAAGTGGGAAGGGACTGCTCATACCATCTGAAATTGCTGACAAGTGTCTTGTGCCACACGCAAAGGCAGTAATCATGTTGCTGACTACATCTGTTCTTGGGAAAGGAGACACATCTTGCCTTTGAGGACAGTTACCTGGCTAGAAAAAGCTTGTTTTCCATTGTTATGCAGAACTGCATGTCATACTATTGCCACAGACTGCGAGCTTGTGATAAGAGCTAATTGACTAGAAATTCCTTATTTGCATCACATTTTTGATTCCTGGAAATCAATGAGTAACCTGAAAGTCATGACATTCTAGAGGTCAATGTGTGCACACATACCCAAGCAAGCCACAGAATTTGATTAGCTGGAATGGTGAGCAAGGTTTTTGTACATTTTTTAGCTGTGATGTGAAACAGAGTCAGACAAGGTAGGTCTGGCTGAGAAGTGTTCACTCATAATCTTTTTTTCTCTCATAAAACTGCCAGCAGTGTACTCAGGTGCCATAAAAGCTTGTACTGCTGACATCAGTTGGTGAAGTGACATGATGTTGAGGAAGCAAGTTTAATTATTTCTGACATTGGTCCCATGGTGGCTAAAGAATATAGGATTGTCAGGACAAGCCTAGGGAAAGAAGATGGTCCACTGAGGAAGATGCTTTCCTACCAAAAATGTGCACTGAAAACCTGAGGAATCACCTTTTGTTCTACCAGAACAACCACCCCTGTTTCATATGAAGCAGGATTTCTAATATGGCAATTAATCTAATTTTTTTGTTGCTGTGATGCAGTGTGAGGTACTCTGTATGAATAATGAATACTTTGTAAAATAAGCCATTCTGCAGTAAACTTAAAATCTAGGAGTGTCAATTAAATACGGTACACTGTACATACATCATCATAAATGATCTTGCTACCCCAGAAAAGGTTTCCCTACATAGATTGTTTTCTTTAACAAGTTGCAGGAGAAAAAGGTCAGTAATTTCAGTTCACACAATGTCTCTAAATTGTCCATTAGAGCACAAGCTAGGAGTGCCATGTTTTTTGAGAGGGAAAGGATACTTGTTCCTATCTTTCACTGCTAATATGCTGAATGAAGTATTAAATTGAATGGAATGAGGTTGTGTCAGGACGCAATTATGAGAGAGAAAGAAAAAGAATTGACAGGAGAGAAAGAAATGATAAAGAGAATATGGAATTAAGTAGAAAGCAAAAAACTGTGTGAAAATGGAAAGCCATCAAGATGTCTACAAATAATTCAGGCTAGGTGGCACTCAGAAAAGGAGCTTTTGAAAGTCTGCTGCAGGGCTTGTGTTTCTGTTTTATTTAAACATGTACAGTAGAAGAAAAATATTGCCAGATACAAGAAAGGCTGAAGAGAATGTAAATCAAGGAAAAGAGAAAGAAAAAGGAAGGAAGGAAAGGGAAGGAAGGAACGAGCGGGCTCTGGAAATGGTATATCTGTGTCTTTAACAACAAAAATGCTGCTCTTCTTGACTCACTCCCCTGCTTCCTGCAAGCAAATTAAATGTGTACTAAAATACCCAGTTAGATGAACATTGGTTCAGAAAGAGATGCTAGAGCAAAATCTAAACTGAAGGAAGGGAAATAACAGCATAAATAACAGAAAGTCATGATAGAGGCATAGCCTTTTCTAACCTTAATGATTCTATTATTCTATGAGATGTGAAAATACCATGTAAAAATAAGGGTCTCTGTAGAATTATCTGAAAATTCTTTTTAATAAGAGGCATTCTCACACTTGTAGGAATGCATTATAAAATGATGCTATAGAAGAGTTGGAAAGAAGACATAGAATTATATCTGTAAATAGAATATCACGGCAGCCAAAGGTAACAATTTATTTTATAGTTTCAACTATGTTGAAACAGTAGTGAAAGTTGTTTTTATTCGCTGCTGAATGAAAATCTGACTCCCTAAGACAGAAATTCTTTTGAAGTTGCTGCATATGTTAAAGAAAATGTTGTAGTCTGCAAACCTCTGCAGAGCTTAAGCTGTTAGTGCCACATGGCTCATCCCGAGCTCTCCCAGGGGATGCCCAGCTCCAGGTCCTGCATGTCTTTAGCTGAAGGGCTTCATCACAGAAGAGCTCTTCAGAGCCAGTTCTGATTGCTTTCAAGGCACATGGAGAACCCTTCAGTCCCTGCTGCTGTCCTGTGGCCTTGGGCAGAAAGAGAGGTGCTGCTCCCTTGCTCTTCTGTTCTTCTAGGAGACTCTGCTGCTCAGCACTTCTGCATGGTACCTCCAGAGGTTCTGCTTACTGGTGAAGGTGGTCAGCAGTGCGTTATTTGGTGTAAGCTTTCTGGTACTTGTTTTTTTTTAAATGGGTAAATAGCATATAGTATCACCACCAGTGTTGTTCTAGCTTTTGCTCATCTCTGTATCTGATCTCCACAGGGCTGGGATATTGCATGGGTAGGCAGAAAAAGACACAATTTTCTAGTGGTAGATGATAAGGGTGTGAGCAAACTCTGTAGTATGAAGCCATCTGTAGCTTCTCTCTTGTAGAAGCACATTATGGATATGTTAAGTAGACTTTCAGAGGACTAGGAAGCTAGAATGGATTTTTATTATTTATTTTCTTTGAACAGAGGTACCTGGTATTTGATAATTTATGTACTAATGAACAGAATTTGAATATGTGGTAGGTTGTTGTCTGACACTTTCCAAGGATAGATTGCATGCCAGGTCTTTTATACCATAAGAATTCAGGAATAGCACTGTTTGAAAATAGAGACTTGTCTATTCTGCTACCTTTACAAAAGTATTCCTTGTTTTAAAAAAATGTATGAAAGGATGATAAATGGTGCAACAGAAAAGACAGTAAATACTTCAGTGCTATCTGCTCAAAGACTATTGTCTTATGTTGGTCTTTTAAAAAGCTTCATTTGGTTAAATTTGAAGGAGACTGCCATGGGCAGTGGGTTGAGTGCTTTGAAGGGTGCATCACCCAGCAGAGGGAAGAGGGCACCTGAGCTGCCTCCCAAAGCTGGAGGGGACAGGTGCTAATCTGGTCTTTGGTATTTTCTTCTCTGAGTTCTTTGTTTCTCTTCTTCCTCATGTGCTGCACAGAAGGGTCAAGAAAGCACTTTGCATTGTCCCCATAAGAGAAACCAAGTGCCCCACTCAGTGATATTATGTTACCTCATTTTTAGCACCTTACTAAAGCACAGGTTTAGCCTCATCCTCTGAGGTGCCAAAGGTCCCTTCTGCTCTGTGACTTCTGTAAGAGACAGAGTTGGTCAAACGTTTTGAATGACTGAAGCAATTGTCTTGTGCTGCAACAACACAGACAATCTAACTCTGTTTGTGGAAATTTTAATTCTCTCCTGTCCGCTGGTGATTTCATGGGGTTTCAAGAGTGCCTGCTCAGAAATCAACGTGCCAGGTCCAAATGTTGTAAACCAGTGACAGTCTTTTTCACAAGATATTTTTCATTTTGTGCTAATTTTTGTTTCATGTTTTGATAATAAGTTTTTAGAAAGAAAAGAATTTTATTCTTCAAGCCTTTACTCTTTTAATCAATCTTATTAATTTAAGTTGATTTTCTCCCCATTCCAACTGTATTAAAGACAAAATTGAAAAGGTGTCTTTGGCTACTGCTCATAAATGTACCAGTCTACAGTGCTTCTTACTGAATAGAATTTGAATTCAAAATATCCTGCAAGATTAGTATTGGGGACATGTAACCTCATCTCAAATATCCTTTTCTTTAATATGGGAGCTGGTTTCAACTTTTTTAATACTTAAACTTTTTGCCTTGTAAATAATGCATATGTGCTATGCCATTATTCAGTATTCAGTTCATTGTTTTCTGGTTTTCTAATTTATATGGTCTTCCTGATGTAAAATGAACAAGATTCTGGACATATTCCCCCAGGACAGGAGAACTGTTGGTAGAATTCAATACTCTCTCCTACAGAAATTTGAATATAATTTGAATGCATTAAAATTAATCTTAAAAGACAGAATTCTTTGTGGAAAGGTATCAATAGGCATTTGCAATAAGTTAAGAAATATTTTTTATCTCCTAGAATTTTGCTGCTAGCTTTCAACAGTCATAAAAAACCCTCAGCAAATGAGTTTCAGAAGTCATTTTGCAATGTATTAGAATATCAACAAACTTAAATTTTACTTGCTGCAAATATGATTCTTGGTATCACTTTGCAAACAAATGCACTGTCTCCAGTGCTACAGCATATACTGAAAAAATGCCCTCCTGGAGACAGCAAGGAGACACCTTCAGTTTGGGCTGATTTCCAGTGTACCACTGTGTCGGGAAATTCACCACATTACCTCTGCCAGCCTCTCTGGTTTCCAGAAGGATGAAGTGAGGGACACTGCACATCCTAAGGTTGTGTAAGGTGTTTTCTTGAAACTGTACAATATTTGAAGTAAGGAAATCCTCCCCTGAGGCTGGCATATCATATATATCCAAGTAAATTTTGTGCTGCCTTTTCAAATACAGGCAACACAAACTGTGAGTAAAAATTATCTGTCTGTGTGAGGATTAATAGAGTAGGCATCAAACTTCAAGCTATAAAAATGGCAATAAGAATGGAAGTTGAGTCAAGCTGGTTTATACACTAAAAGAAAATAAATTGAAGAGAAATAGACCAGAATGAATCCCTTTTCACTGGACTCTAAACTGTCCTAGGTGTAATAATACAAAATGGTAAAGCCACTAGAATTGGAGCAACATATCTGAGACAAGGCTGTGTATAATAGCAGTTTCCTGACTAAAATGGCAATAATGCCAGATTCTTACAGTCTACTATTCACAATCTAGAAGACAGCTTTCCAAATATTTTTAGTTTACAGAATATAAATAAATCACAAAGTAAAATAATTATATGTCAGACCATATGCTATCAAAGTATTAGAGATTCTATATCACTTAATAATTTTGTAAATATGGATTTTCATTGAATACAAAATGTATGCACAGTAAAGGCAAGGAATATGGATAGTATCAAAGTGATGCATACTACAGTAGTAAATAATCCAGATAACTGAATTTATCTACTTGGGGATACTTAACTGGCGTATTTCGAGTTGCATTGAACAGTTACATTTGTGGCACTGTAATATATCTCGTATTAGAGGTGGACTTTGGCTCAGTTTCCACCAGTTGTAATTTATTAAGTTGAAGAGTGACTATGTTTAAACTCACTAATTAATTATTAACTTAATACTTGGCAGTCTTGTCTCTTTGCAACAGGTCTAAATCCAAGTTATTTATGATGGTAGTTCAGGCACTGCAAGGGATCAGTTATCATGAGCTCTAAGTTACTTGGTCTCAAAGAGAGGAAGAAAGGAAAGCAGAACATTGACAAGGAAATAACTGCGTGAAGAAATGCAGCTTGCATCATGATGCAACAGCAGCAGCAATTGCATCAGGCACAAAAAATAAACCCCCCAACAAATCAATATCTTGATTTTTAGAGGCAGAATCCTATTTTACAACCAGAGTTGCTTCAGTAGGGTTTTGAACGTGCATGAATCTGTGTGTTGGACCAGATGTCCCACACGCCATGTGATCTCAGGTGTCAGTTATCTAAGGCTCTTTAATTGGAATTTCCACAGTCCCTCAGAGCATCTGTGTTAGATACCTGCCTCACTTTTAGCAGGAAACACAAGCATCTAATTTAGTGCCATAACATTAGGTACTAACCCCTCCCTTCCTATACATAGCCAAAGACCCAAATAGATCACCTAACAGATGGGGCCATCTCTGGATTCTGCCTTAATTTAATTAAATGGGTGTATTTACAATTAAGTGATGACAGAGTTTGGCCTATCATTTATACAGGATTGTTATGAATAATGTAAGGTGGGAATTAGCAAAAGCCTGCCCTCAGGGGAATGTTGGGTTATGTTAAAGATGCTGAGAGGAGGCAGCTGGAGGGTTGTGAGTGGGCAGACCGCCTGCTTCCAGCTCACATGAAGGGCTGATCTGGTGTGCATTGCCCTTTGGTTTTGTCAAAAGCAGCGTCTTGTTCAAATAGGTTTTCAAAGAAGACCACAAAATGGATCTGTGTTAAGCTGCAGTGTTTCTATTCTGTGAACCTCTCCTTTCTTTTTTGTCACTTTCCTTATGATGTGAACCAGAATTAAGCTAAAAATAACAAAGCTACTTCAGGTCTTATCTTCTCTGGTGTCTCACTGCATCTGAGATGCAACATCACTTTTACAAAAGAAGCCCAAATACAGAAAATTTGGGTTTTCTTTTGACATGTTTACTGAAGACCCTGGATGAACATATTTTTATTAGAAGTTGCTGTCTAGGTCCAACCATGCATAATCGTGAAGTTTCCTGCAGTTGCATGAATATATAATGAATTTTTATTAGACATATTGAGGGAAATTTTATGTATTGATGGGTATCCAGAATTTTTATTAAAAATATATATGCATTATAAAGTAGTAAAAGCCAATAATGTCTATAAAAAAATCTATTACAATATTTTGTTCTAGTTAGTGTTGTCTAGTGTCAAATTCAAGCAATTGGCAGCTCTGGCTTCGCTTTTTTTCTTACTGACGCTGATTGTTGGTGCAGTGAGTTACTCATTGAAAGAGGAGGAATGAAACGGATTTTTATCCACAGGCTGCAGTCACATATCAAGTTCATAAAGTTTTGTAGCCTGCAATATGGCAGGGAGCATGTGCTGCTGACTGCTGTGACTCCTGTAGGTGCTGTTCCTGTGGGGCAAACTATCAGGCTTGATCCCTCAGTCTGTCTGAAAGATAAGTTCTGTATGTCACTGCACTCAAACATTGTATGGTGCCCTGTCCTTAGACCAGGGACATGATTTTTACATAAACCCTTAGATTTCTTAAACAGAAGATTTAGGAGTGGGGTGATCTGTATTTACATAATCTAGGTTTTATATTTCAAATAAGATGAATGTGGCCAAAGAGGCTGCTTTAGCCAGTCTTGCCATCTGAGCACTCCTCAGCCCCACTTCTCTTCAGCTGCAAAACAAATGGCACACAGTATGGTCGTGTCCAGTAAGTCTGGGTTCCCCCAGTACTGGAGAATGGGAATTAAACAGATTCCTGTTAGGACCACACCCAGTTTTGGTTTTGCAGCCATCTTAGTTTGTACCAGGCACAGACCATTCCTGTCATATATCCTGTTCCTTCTATCCCCATCCAGGCATCCTTTCCCAAGGTCAAAGCAGCAGAATTGAAAATACATTGATTTCTTATTTTTGCCCTGTAAAAGAGGTAAGGTCCAGCTTAACAGGTCTCAACTATCTAAAGCTACTGCATACATCTTTAGTATCAGCATGTTTTACTGTTTCAAGCAGAAACTAAGTCAAAGGATAAAAAAAAAATCCATGTTATTTTGAAGCACTAACAAAGCTTTTTTCTTTCACCCTTTAAAATAAAGCATAAAATAAAACAAAAGAGACTCCAAACCAAAATGCCCTGCTGCTTTTAGAGAATTCATATCAAGATCTCTGTGAGCGTGACAAGTTAGTAGAGCATGGAGCTGTATCAACTTGAGGTGCAGATACAGATGCCTTAAATCACAGAAGCTAAAGAGAGCAGACTTTACAATACTTAAACTTCTGCATGTAAAATTATGCCATTGTTGCTTGTAAATATGCTAAAAGCCTCCTGTAGTGTCTTGTAAATATGCTAAGAATCCCCTGTAGTTAATTTTCCCACTATTGTTATAAATGAGAGCAAAGAAAATGTATTTCTTACATTATAGCCTCTTTTCCCATGTGTAAATCTGCTGTTTTGTTTGGCATTAGCAGCTCTGTTCCTTGACTGACAGGTTTCAAAGTTCGCCATAATTGTGAGCCATGCTCACAGTGGCTGTGCTGTAGAGTCAGCAGGGAATGGTACTACGTGCTACTTTTTCAAAGAAAGGGCATTACAGTGACAACATGTAATAAATCCTGAAAGCAACTCACCCACCCTCCTCTGGCTTTCCTCTCGTGGTATCTTTCAAACTCCTGTAATAGCACAGCTACCTCTCCATTACAACATCATAATCTGAGCTGCTGTAGTTGTAATTGTCTTAGAACTCCCATAAACCTGAGTTAATGTGTTATGGAAAGAAGTGGTGTAGGTAGGTCTGACAGACTGTCTGTCTATCGGATACTGTTCTGTGCTTGTTTCCTAATATTAATTCCAGGAGCAAAATAGTGCAGGTAGAAAAAGAGAAAATTTCCAGGAAATCCTAGTTAGCAAGAGTGAAAGAGGGGCTGATGTACAAGTGTTGCACCGAGAAAAGATGCCAGAGCTATCCATGGCCAGCCAAAGTGTCAGTCATTGGCAAAAGTCATATAAATAGAGTGTTTGCATGGTAGTAAGTCCAAGAAGTGCCATGAGGGGCTGCTTGCTTTTCTGCAGGGGCTGCTTTTCTCTCCTGGGTGCAGCCTCATGGGTTTGGGCAGACCCTGCTCAGGATACCCTGATGTTACATGGGCTCTTCTGGAGCAGGGTCAGGACAGACATCATGAGCCCTGAGCCAGCTCCTCAACGTGCAAAGAGAGATTGTGACCCAGCAGCACAGATCACAGACCCTTGTGGCCTCTCCTAGTGGGGACTGCTTCACAGAAGTGCAGGCCCACAGTGATGAATTGGGTTTGATCTTTGTATTTCACTGACATTTGTAAGGAAGGCAGAAGTATTTAGGGTCAGTTTGGGGCCCAGGGAGAAGAAGAAAATATTGTATTTTTATTGTGCAAGTCTGACTTTCCCACTGAATCCAGAGTCCAGCTGTAAGGTACATGGGTTAAAATGCTAATTCAGAAGACATTTATGTTGTACTAAAACTGGAATACCCCTATTGAGTAATGTACTGTGGTCAGTAGAATCCATCTGAAATGATGCCAGTTTAATGAAGAAGGACATTGCTTGATCACAGCTCTCTGTTTAGTCTTTAATCATCTTCCTTTTCCTCTTTAAAGAACTACTGTGCCTGTTGATATGCAGTTTCTCATAATTTCTTGACTGACATCTGGTTTTTTCACTGTGTGGTTGAAAATGAATTCATTTGGCCAAAATTTATTGTTTTGTTACGTTTGGTCAATGTAAGATCCTAAGTCTTTGGACAGGCCATACTACTGCTATGCTACTGTCCTGTAGGTTCTGCTAAAATGAGATCATATTTCTCTTATGTTGTTTAATGTAAATATCATACTTTGCATTCCTATTTAAATACCTTCCTTTTGGTTTTTTATTATGTGCTGTTTTTCTGCTTTCACTACAAGCCAATATAATTACCTTTACATACTCTCAGGTGAAGAATGATTTACTTCCCAGACAAAAAAAAAAAACCAAACAAGTAGTATTAGGCATAAATAACTTCTGTGTCCTAACATTCTCATATGTATTACATGTTCAAGAGAGAGTGCTACCTAGTTGAGAGCAACTCTTTGCAGAAAATAGATTGCAAAAAGCACAGCACGTGTCTAGAGAGTGTTCAAAAACACAGTTCTATTTGTGGTGCAAGGAACAAAGAACTGTGAAATAGATGGTAAAACATAATGTAGAGTGATTTTTACATACCGAAGGTGCTGACACATACTAAAAGACATATGTGCTAACAAAGCCCTGAACGTTTTAAAAGCTGAATAAAATTCTGAACAGACTGGAAATACTCAGAAATATATTTTAAGGGCTTAAGAAATGATGCAGTATGTCTTTCTGCTTCCTTTTTTTTGTGTGTCAGTTGGGACTTTATTTCCTTTTTTGTATGCTGTATTGTGTACTGTCAGTTTTCTAGAAAGTACTTCTATAATGAGGTGCCAGTAGAAATCAGCTAGATTTATTTCACTTCTGTAACTCATGTCCAATATCGTGTTGCAGAACATTATTTCACCATGGGCTAAGCTGGCTATTGTCCAACACTCTCTACTCATACTTCTTCCTGCTTCTTTTTAACACTTCTATTAAATAGTCTAGTGCAGTATGTTGGATGGCTTTGTAAGGCAGGATACTGTTTTCTCTCTAGAGTCTTAAACTTAGCACTAGAGAGGTGTCAGTCTTGCAAAACCAAAATTGTGAATGGTGCACCTCATTTGATCTGGACTTTTGTTACAGGGTTAATTCAGTTTGCCTTCTGAACTCAGTCTGGTCTGCATGGGATGTCCCAAATAATTTTATTGGTATTGTTTCCTTTATTAATAAGGAAAATAACAGGAAGGTAAAATGTACAGAAATTACAATTTATTTTTTTTTTATTGAAGAAGGACTGGTTCTGAGGTTCTTTCTTTCAGGATTGGTTAGAGAAGGTCCTTGAACTCCACAAACTTTATTCATATGTCATAATACTAACTTCTGAACAGATTCTTCTACAGTTCTTCCTATTGTTTTCTTGTCCCACTGGAAGTAATTTGAATAACAAAACCATAGATAACCCCTTTTCAACTGAATTGTGCTTCCCAGGACAGGTACCATCTTGCAATTAAACACTGCTAGATTGTGAAAATACTGTTGGGCTTAGAATCCAAGATCTTTCAAATTTGAGATATTTCAGTTTACGTGCTTTTCAGTGTATAAATACTGATTCTTAGTACACATTGGAACAGTCAAAAGCCAAGGCTGAAGTTAAGAAAATGAATGAAGAACGTTCCTTTCTTTTTACCATATTTCTGTTAATCGCATTGTTACTTTCACGGTTATCACTGATGCTTCCTGAAAACTTTGCAGCTGTAGAACAGCCTAAAAATGTGAATTACAAGGTAAACATTGGAAAGACATCAAAGTCTCTTGCTCCTCATCTCTAGAAATACTTTTTGGTATTCTCAAAGATTAACCTGTTTAATAATCGCTTACAGTATATGGGATGTTTCAGTGAAGCTCCATCTTTCCACTGAGATATTTTTATGGTTGTTAATCTCAATTTTGGATATTTTGTTTGGGTACAATCTAATTTGCTAATCTGTGCAGTTGTGTACTTTAAAACTGGTTCCTCATGAATTTCTATATCTGCTCAGTCTTCTGAATCCATCCACATATTTTTTTTCCTTCCTTTCTTCTGAATTTCTCCATGCTGTTGTCAATCCCTGTTGTAATGCTTTCATTACCTCTCTGAAGTGTATAAACATACTATTATAGTAATAGCTTTTCCTGGTGTCTTGGCACAGGTCTGTGCAACTGATAGTGCTGGTGAAAAACAATTTCAAACAACCCAGCAAGTGCTGGCAGTCACTCTGCCATTTCTTTCCTCCAGTTATTAAATGTAAATGTTCAACATTAGTTTTCTAAGCTTCAGAAAGCTTATAACTTCTGTACCCTGCAATGCTGCTATGTATACCTAGGGAGAGCAGGATCCAGGAGAGATTTTTTTGGCAATTATTTTAGCTTTTCCACTCCCATACTCCTCCCTCTCCTTGCAGGGATCATACTGGTGTTTATACTCTTCTTGAGTCTGATGAGGACTCAAAGCTGCTTTTGAAAGTTCCCTGTCACCCCTTGGGTTGAAAATTCCTTTTCCTGTTGCCTTGTCCTGCCCACATGCAGGGACCAGGAGTGGTGCCTTGTTGTTGCTTTGGTCTTGGGAGGCTTGTCTGTGCTTGCTGAGCCTTATGTTATACTGATATGACTGCCTTTGGGAGACATCCTTTTCAGGGTAGTCTTACTTTTTGGGAACTACCTTTTCTTTCCTCAGGCACTGGGCCTTGGGGTCATCCCTTGTGCTCCTGTACCCAGGGAACTGGACAGCAAGCTTTGAGGTCTGAGGTGGGGATGATGAGTACAAAGTGTCTTGCCCCCTTCAGTATCTGAAGGCATGCTGTATCCTCAAATTTATTTACACAAAAATGTCTTAGATGTAGTATCAGCATACAAGCACAACTCACTGAAATATTTTCATGTAATGGCATTATGTAGTATATATTTTCAAAACCAAAAAAGATAGTGGGCAACTTAAATGGATCCTTTTCCATTGCTTTTTCTCCCCCAGTTTTCTGCTTAAAGGCTTTTGATAAATCTTTTCTAGCAGTACCTTTCAGTTAATTCAGAATAATTAAAAACATTTCTTTAGTCTTAAATGTTGGATATCAATTCTGGCCTGCTGCTATGATGATAGGAAATGTGATATAAAGATTTTAATTGACAGCCTGTGCTGAATCACTATGCCTGCTAGCTGGCAGGGATAACCTGTCCTGGTGATATTCCTGCTGTTTTGCCAGGTCCCTCAGCGATCCTGAGGAAGCCATGGTAGCTCTGTCTGCCAAGTTTTTTCTGTGTATATCAATGTATAAACTGTCAGGGTACTGAAGTCTGATTCTATTTTTGTTGTTTATTTTGTTTCCCCCTCTTCTTTTAGAGATCACTTAGCCTTATTTTTATGTAGATTTCTTTGCTTCATGTGTTTATGCATCCAAAAAATAAAATAAAAACCCCCAGTAAATAATTTCTCCTTCATTGCATTATTTGATTTTCCAGAATTTTTGGTGAAATGCCCAGGCACTGAACCCTTCAAAAGTGGCTATATGAAATGCTTCAGGTCTTGTCTGTGCTGACACTTTGGGCTCTTGGCTTGACATTCTCCACTGTTTCCCTATGGTTTCTCCCTTTTCCAGGTATTCCACTCAAAGAGTATTTAGATGTGAAATAGATCATTTCCTTACTTTCCATTGGCCTCAGCCCATCGATCCAGTCTGTCCAGATCTCTCTTCAGAGTCGTCCTACCCTCAGCAGATCAACACTCCCACCCTATCATCTACAAACTTACTGAGGGTGCCCTTGATCCCCTCATCCAGATCACCCATAAAGATATTAAACAGGACTGCCCTTTGCTACTCACTTGTGCACTTCATCTGTTGATGAAACAGATGCTTCTTTCTGTTTCAAGAAGTGTTCACAGGTCTGTGTGTGCTCTCAGGATTCCCAAGAGCCAGCCTTCTGTGTACCAGTCAGGCAGAGTGGGTGCCATCCCAAAGTCCCCGAGCCGGCCAGGTGCAGGCAGAGCCTGGAGCCAGGAGTGGCTGTGGCTGTGCACTGCAGGCAGGCTCTGGGCACTGCTCACAGGGAAGGCAAGTAAGCCTCAGTTTTCTTGAGATGTGGGGTCACAGGTAGTGTTAGTTTCACAGTATTCTTGTTTGTAAAATGGGAATAATAAGCTCCCTCATATGGTGAGTGCTTGAGAAACTTTGGTGAAAACATCTATAAGAATTGTTCATCTAATACAAGAAAACAATAAATGAAGACTAATATAAAAGTCGGTCTTGTGCTGCATACTTTTCATTTTGAAAGCAGCAATACTACAGACAAGCCATTAGAATGAGAAATTGTGTCTTGCTTGAAGCATTCTTTTATTTCTTTAATTTTGTAAATGTCTTGTCAGTTGTTCAAGGCAAAACCATCTTTAAATTTCTGTTGCACTTGACAAATGAAAACATCGCTGCCTGTCCCTGGACCTCTGAATTTATATGATGTCTCAGTAACCCAATCCTGTTTCACAAAGCAGTATGCAGAGACTCCAGTGTTTGGCTGTTAGGGCAAAATTTTGGAATCTATTCCTGCCCATAGATTTATAGGAACAGTTACACTGCATGTTACCATTCATAGAGGTTGGGCTTGTAAGAGTTCTGCTGAGTTAATGTCCTACAAAAATGGATTCAAGCATATCTTTGCTAAGATAATTAGGTTTTTCTATTACATCATCAGCAATGAACTCCTCAATACCACTGTGACATAATTAATAATGTGGGATTATGATCTCTCTGTGGCAAAGTGGATAATGAAAGGAACCAGAGACAGAAAATGAAAATTTGACAGTATCATTAGAGTTAAAACAACAAATGAGTGATGGTACTATCTGATTTAAAAAGGTATAATGTAAATAGAAATGTGGTAGAAGTGTGTAAAGAATTGGTGATATAGAAAAAGGTAATGTGACATACACAATGCAAATATGTCTCATATTTCAAGGAAATATTTTAAAGAAATATTCCTGAAATGAGAAGAAAAAAAATTAACAGAACAGTCTTTAAACTCACAAGCACTGTGTTGCACAACACACAATTTTCTCATGGGTATGCACTGCTTTCAGGGGACTGGAGTTTAGTTAAGTTCAATTAACTGACATATATACAAATGTATGTGTGTATATCTATCTATCTATATTTATAAATCTCTATTATATGCCCATGTGGTTCTCACACATCAAGCTTCACATAACACACTGTGAGATCAGTGAGATCCTGTGAGAGAAGAGAACAAACACTGTCAGTGCACACAAAAATAGCAAAAAGGAGGTGCCTTTGTAGCATATAAAAGAGCAAATTTTGAGTTAAGGAATAAATTCTTCCCTTTTGACTTCAGAGTTGTTGAACCTTTGTACTGTGGATCTGATTCTGGCCTGCAAGGTAGGAGAGTTCAGTGTGAAGCGGTTTTGCTGGGCTGGCCTCATGCCAGGCCTCCGTGCATTGCCTGATCATTTCTTGTGATATGCATTATTCTCTTTTCTAACTTATGAGAAATATTTTGTCTGCGGAACACGTAGCTGCATATTCTCTTACGCTTCCCAAGCATGTGAATGCATGGGGTGAGATGGATGACAGTAATTTTCACAGCTTAAGTTGCCACTTTATCATGGAGAAGCAAATAGGATCCACACGAGGTACATGTTATTGCAGAGTGTGTTCCTTGTGTAGCATTCAGCTGCAGTTAAAGCCCATCAAATCTCCTTTATGGCTCCTTATATTCTCAAGACTCTGTTTGCGTCAGATTTAGGGTGTGTATTTCACTAGAGGCTGCATTCAAAGCAACATACTCCAGACAGCAGAGCAGCTGCTGGCTGCTGCCATGCTAGGATGGAAATTCAGGCGAGAAGTATCTGCATAACCAGGGAAAATTAGAATTCCTAGTGTTGAAGGAGATATCTGATTCAAGAAAGGTTTTTCTTTCATAATTCTTATTTGCTAAGTATTACTGGAATTTGTTGTTCAGTAATGTCATTAGGTCACACAAAATGCTTTGTCTTAGAATGATTCATACTAGGAAAAAAAACATGTTTACACATAAAAGACTAAGCAAAATGCATGCAACTGCTTAAAGAACACAGTTCTTTATTAGTTGAAGAACCTATTTCATCCTGGTACCCTTTATGTCCTGTTTATCCTAACAAAACATAGGGACACTAATGCAATGTTTTAAATACCCAAAAAATTATTAAAAATTTTCTGGAATGCCGATTTGAAATTTCAGTACTGAAAGCATTTGGTAGCAGCTGCCATTTTCATGCATTAAGAAAGGAGGGATATGAATTCTTGGGAAAATACATTGCCATAGCTGTAGAGTCTCTGAGTTTCAGAAGTCTTTTGTCCATTTCATAGTCCATATAATTCAGCTGAGGGTTCTGCTGGAAAGATCCATCCTTTAAAGAAATGATCATTTTCATAATGAGCTGTCTTGGGCCTCTACAGTTCTGCTTTGGTTCTCATACTCCACACATCTGTGCCATGGTTTGAATGATGAAGCTGTTGAATGTGCAGGTGTGTGCATTCTGTTTGGTGTGTCCTGCATCGCCTCTGGGCATGGGAATACAAGTCTGCTGCAGCTGCCCTCTGAGAACCTGTGCCAGTGCTCTCTAAGTAATTAGGTGGGATTACTGTGTATTAAAATATGCTGATACATTCGAAGAGGGGTTACTGTATAACAATGGGATTTTAGAAATGAAGGCTGTCTACTGTGTTTCAAGTCTGCTATGGCCAAAAGCTAACCTACTACAAAACACAGCCAGCAATGACAGGCTTTTTTTGGAGAATTTAGAAACCTGAATTTCTGCTACAGAAAGATTTTACTGCTCTCATATATCTTGATGAGGATAATCTAAAGACATTTTGTCTTTCTAATCTAATTTGGAAGATTAATTGCTGAGCTATTTTTTATGTATTTTATTCTTACATGCACAGTATGTACAGTCATCCCAATGTACAATTAATCTTCTTTTTGATCAATACAGAAATTGAACTTGTGCTTTTAATGCCATGCTAGCCCCTGGTTTGGGCAACAAAGCAGCATGGTCCTTTCAGATGAAACACTGCCCACTGCTTTCTTTTTTTGTGTAGTACCTGAGAACAGCAGTCATGGCACTAGCACAGTCCCAAAAATGCATATCATGAGACATTGCTTGCATGGCACAGCAATGTGCTCTGCTTGCTGTATGTAGGAATATGTAACAATGTTATTTGGTGGAGGTAGACTTGCAGCTTACATTATTTTCTCCCTTACAGAGGTTTTCTCTTCTACTACCACTGGAGAACATTTCAAGTGGTTAATAGAAAATCCAGTCCCTTTTCTGTGAGCTAGTTATGTATGCTTGTCGTTTGCTCATATTATCACAACAGTCTGAGAATACTGGCATTCATTTCCAAAGTATTTGGAAAAGGCAATGATCCACCTTAGCTCCTCTCTCCCTCCACATGCACACGCTCCACACAGCCGTGCAGCTGCACAGCGTCAGCGTTGTGTGGTTTTGGGCTGCCCGTGCAGTGCCGACAGGTCAGGAATGTGAGACTGAGCACTGGCTGGAGAAATTGCAAACCAGTGGTTTTCAGCTGAAAAGAGAGGCTAGGCAAGGTGTTGTGATAGTCTCCGATTGCTCAGGAAATACAGGGGGACGAAAATGAAAGGGGTAGGAGAAGGGTGAGGGGGACCTTTGAGTATACTTAGACTATCAAATTGTACACAGCTTTGTGAAAAACAAGTTATGAACTACTCTAAGAAGCAGTAATATGGTAGAGAGAAAAGAGGTAATAAAACATTTCTGCATGTGAAGAAAGCATCTTTGCTGCCCGCCTGAACTGAAGCTTCATTTTGTTTTAAATATTGAAGAAAATTTTGCATCAGCTGACAACAGGGCTTTTCAGATGCCTCTGGCAGTTTGCATGCTAAGTCACACCTTAATCAGGGATAATTTATTCAGAAAATCTTGTAGACATGGGACTTGTGTAATGATGAGATCACATTCTCTTTTGGGAAGTTTAGTCCTTGTCTAGAAAAAGACAGCAGTGAGCTCATTTTGCATCATTCTGATTTGACATTTTAATGGAAGTTGTGTAATAGCTCTGAACTGCAGGTAGGTAAAGATGTCTGTCAAATCACCTGGATCAGAGTGTGGAAAAGGCTTTCTGAAGAAGAGTAACTAACTTTTAGCATTGAAATTTTAATTCTCATGGGAGACAAGCAAAGATGTAACTGGGAACTTGCTCAAACTTCCAAATGAAGAAAATACGGATTTAGAGTTCAGCCACTCCTCTCTAATTAGTATTCTTAAAACATGGAAATGACCAAGGTAGATGCTCTTGGAGATTGTCACAGTCTGAGACTAGAGATGAACCATTAAATTCATCGGAGCATTCAGTGTTTCCTTTTGTGTGCACATATTCTTGGCAGCTGTAAAAGTGTTGCCCTCCTAAATGAGGATATTCCTAACAGGTAATGTCTGATCATAAGACGAACAATTGCAGTATGCTATATTTCACTGTCAATCTCTTTACTCAACTGCTCTTTTTCTCCCCTTTTCTTTAAACAACGGCTCTGATGGGACGTTTAGTCTGAACACAGTTTATTTTTTAATACATACTGCTGAATGTACTGCAAATCTGTGGGTAATTAAGGAATTTTTTTCATTTAGAGTATAACTACTACTATGGAGCCATTATTTTTGTGGCAGACAGCTAATACTGCCTTGTAATTTTTAAGAATTATTTAAACCAGCAGATAGCCGTCTGATTTTTTATGTTCTCTATTAAGCTGATATTTGAAATATCTTAGAAGAAAAGATTTCCATAAAGAATTTTTGAAATGTAGAACTACTTTAAAATAGGTATCAAGTCACAAACAGGAACTCACAGCACTCTAAAATGCTTGTTTCTCTGAGGGCCAGACAAAATTTCAATACAAAGTCTTGATATCCATGCTTGCCAGAGATTTGTTTTGTGACTTAACCAGAACAAAACTGGGCACGCATGACTGCTGAAATCCTGCCCAGCTTAAAGCACATCCCTCCTGCAACACACACAGCAAGCGGAGTCAAGCGTATGTCCAACAGGGAAGGGAAAGTGGTGGCTATTCAATGTCACCATCCATCCCTGTTCCATGCTGCCAGTCCATGGCAAGCAGAGTGGCTCTTCTGGTGTGACCTCAAGTCAAGCAAGTGGAATCAGCCAGCTCTTAGTTAAAAAGTTGTTATGAAAAGTGGCAGGAAAACTTCATGCATGGGTTAGGAGAGCTGGTTCAGCTTTGCTGATAGAAGGGAAAATTTTGGTTTGCTCTTCAACCAGAAGATCTAACTGTGTGCAGGCAGTGGGCAGATTTGCTGCCCTTTTTTTTTATTATTATTTAATTTTAATTTAATTTTTTCAAAATTGATTCTTACTCTGTAACTATATTTCAATAGTGTTTAAGGCATTGTTTTTAGTGTATATACCTGGGAATGCCATGGAAGCGTTGTACAATAATAGTGAATATTTTATTGCAGCAGCTGAAATCTTGTGTTTTGTTGAGGGAGAGGGCACCATCGCTTCAATTCTGTGAAATCTCTCTGAGGATCATTACCTTGTTTGCTTATTCAGTTTTTGAGACAGGTAGAGCATTAATGAATATCAGGAAGAAAATATGATCTGATACCATTTTAAGCACTTTACCCAAAAAGTAAGAAAACTTTGGCCAATCTGTCTGATGTTTTCTGTAATTATGCAATAAAGCTAGCCTAACTTTTGGACTGGTTCAGGGCCAGAGGGCAACTTCTCATCAAATGGAGATCTTTTAATTTATTGGTTTATTTTTTTGGCCCTTCCGCAGAGGCTACCCAAATAAAATGTTGTCTTTGTGCCCTGCTCACCACTCTGGTGTTTTCATCAATTTTTGCTCTGTCTCTGGGGTGACAAGTGTCAGTCAGCTGCAATGAAGTGTCATTTTTGCCAATTCTGTGTTTATTGAGAGATTTCAAATACTTAGTGCCCAGTTTCCTGGACCTGTGCCTTGCATGAGCCACGTGGGACATGTGCTGAAGAGCTGTGATAGAAATATGTGTGGCTGATCACTGCCAATAGTAATAAAATACAGAGCTAAGGATCATCTTCTGCCCATTGACAGTCAAGCTCAGCAAACTTTACTTATGTTTCTTGCTTGATGCAAATTTTTGATCTTTATTATTCAGGGGATACCTTGAAAATGTGCAAGTGAACTGTTACGCATCAGTAGCCAAAAACCAGGAATCTCGGCTTTGTAACCGATAGAAAAACATCTTTTTCACTTGCTTCCTTTTCACAGAAAATGGAAGAATTTGTGATTTTTTTTTTCTTTGATTGCTTAAGCATGATGTTCCTGCATCTGCTGTTTCTCCACAACCTTTTGTGAAGCAGGCAAATTATATCCTGGTCTGGCATCAAAAGTGCAGACACAGATGTACAACAGCTGAGAAGTCTGCACTGGGGCAGTCCTACTATATGCTGTCTGCTCTTTGAAATGAATCCAGGATGTTTCCTGGAGCCTTTCTGTGAACTTGTCAAGAGATTCCAGTAACAGGATTGCTCCTGGCACAGCTTACAGCCAGGCCAGGTTAAGGTGAAGCCGTGTATTGTCCCATTCCACCTTTGGGTTTTGAAGCAGGCAGTGTATGCAGGCTGGGCAGTTAGGCAGCTAATAAGCAGTTTAAATAGAAATGGGATGCAGAGGATTCTGAGACTGTGTTCTGCACCTCGACTGTTTTGCCATGTCAGGAATTAATGAATGTATTACCACTCTTCAGTGAACCTCAGGCTAATAACTCTGTGAGCTTAGATACCCTCAAGGTAATTCTTTTTTTTTGCTTTTAAATCAGGCCAATTTTGTAAATGTCAAGCAGTTGGTGACTAAGGAATGACTAATTTTGTGTTATTTTATATCTTTTGGTAACTATGATTATATCTTTCCTGAGTGAGCTCAATTAGAAAACTTGAAAAACAGTGCTGTCTTCAAACTGGGCAAGGTAGTATCACAGCAGCATTTAGTAATCAATCCTTTAAGGTTTCTGGAGGCAGAATGGTGTTAGGATCCCATAAAGTTTAAAGATCCATGGTGTAGTGAAAATGATGTAATAGCACAAAGTTAAACAGGATTCTTCAGTTGGAGACTGGAAATTAGAGATGCATCTGGCCTTTCCCCTTACTGTATGGGAGCGTTGCAGTGTAGTTCTGTTTTGGGGACCCTGAGTGCACTGCCTGTGACTACCTTCGCAGGGGGCATGTGCAAAATTAATCTGAAACTGCAGTCATTTGTGAAGTACCACAGAGGCATTGTGTTCTGAAAAAGCAAGACCAGGAAACAACTAGAACAGCTAAAACATTGCCTGTGGTAGGGAGAACATGATGTGCAATTTAAACATCACTAGTAGTTAATATACAAAAAGAAAATACCTACATCTGTCTTAGCCCCCTCTCTATAGCTTGTATGGGGGAGCAGAAAAAATGATTGTGAAAAGGTTTTGTGGGGCACACTGTACAGTCATTTAGTTCTACAAATGGCTTAAAAGTTCAATTATCAAAATCAATTCTCATAGCACGGTTTGGACTTTTTGTTGTGTGAAAGGGGAGGAGATTGGGAAGAAGAGAAGGGCCTGGTGGGTGTGCAGCATTGTTTGAGACTGGTGGGCAAAGGGAGATTTGTGGAATAGGTTTCCTTGGAGGGAAGAAATCTTCCCTGTCCCATAGCCTCCAAAAATGGAGGGAGGATTTAAAGAATTAAACTGAAATTGTGCCAGCTGAAAAGAAGGTTGAAGGGAGTTGAAATTTACTATTACTACAAGTAGCAAAGAAGCTAATACATGCAGATAAAGCTCATGGCGTGATAGTGAAATACTTACAAAAGCAAACTGAAGTGAACTGTCACAGTAATTCTACCTTTCTGAGTTATATTTGATTCTTTCAGAATCCAGAAATATTAATTCTGCAGCGTCCCCAAAGTGGGGACAGCACAGTGTCCCATACAAATTATGTCCCAATCCCACCCTAATCTTATGGCAAAAGAGAAAGGATCAATAAAATGACATGTGGAGCCCAACCAAAACCAGCTAACAAATCTTAACTAACATATTAACATTAGAGCTGTTATTAGGTACCAGAATCATGATCTGTCTTTGAGATTCTACCTTCAGTTCAAAGCATTTTCTCAAATAAGTAATAATGCTTTTCTCATGCCTCTGACCTGCACTCTCAGATTACATCCTGAAGAAATAATTTATGGTTTGACTTAGACTGACTAAATGACTAATGAACCATTCACATGCTTGGAGTTTGATGCTGCTGGTGTGCTTTGCAGTAAAGAAGAGATTTTTCACCAGCTTCAGAACAGGGGACACCTCCTGCCATCACTTAAGCAATAAACTAAAGAAGGGTTATAACAAATGGCATTTATAAGGCATTTTCACAATATACTGTTCTATGTTTCCTTTTACTCTTTCTATTAAATCTATGTTTTTAAGCAGTTTTCTTTTTAGGCAGGTAACAAGTGAATTGGTAAGTAAAGGTACAGATACAGACAGTTTTACAGCCCGTGAAAACAACAATCCAGGGTACCAATGGCAATGGCAAATCTAATTTGTAATTCTGATTTATATATTGCAAAATAGTGAAAATTCCTAGGAACACTTGCATAGTTTGGGAAGTTTCTTGTTTAAAAAGAATCTTTCCCTGTGTTCAAGTGAGCAACAGCAGCTGTGGCTCAAAACATGGCCAAGTATGAGGACAGGAATTTGAATTTTGTTTTCACTTTGAGTTCTCTCTTCATTATCCGTCAGCACTGTAGTTCTCATGGCTTTCTGCAGTCTGTTTGCAGTGATTGCTAGATGATGTCTGTCCCTTCAGTGGCTGCGCAATTCCTTGCCCTGCTTTGATAATAACATTTTAGTGAAGGCCTGCATGAATTTTTTATGACCTTGCCACTAGTGCATAAAGTGGTTATTACATCCATGGTGCTCTGGTACAGGGTTTCTTTCCCTGTTCCTACTGAATGTTTCTGTGAACACACGTTGGCACATCTGGTACTGAAGGCCCCCTATAAATTTCTCTGGTGTCTGTGAGGACTCTCAGTGGTGGTAAAGCAGGTTCTGCCTGGTGTGCCCGAGCCCCTCCCTTGGTGGCACAGTGGTGCTGGGGCTCCCTTTGAGCTCACTGCTGGGTGTGCTCCCCGGAGTGCAGAATTTACATTGTCATCATCCCAACTGTTGCCAAATAGGCTGATTAATTGATATGTCTATACTAATTTCTACATCCCCTTACTGTGTGCTAGCACAGTAAAAGCTAATTAGGAGTTCAGCAGAATACAAGATCAGTTGAAGCTATTCCCTTGAAAGTGCATTACTTCACAATTATTTTCACTGGTTCAGGGTCCTATGGAGTTTTGAGTGTCCTAAAGAAGTTATTATTTAAAAGTCATCTGTCTAGAATCAGGCAAGAGCTCAAGGACACTCTATAAATTCTCTTAATGTGATCAGGAGAATTGGATTAGTCAGCTTTCCCAGCTGCATGCTGGTAACACTGCCACTGAAAGGACAGATGACCCCAAACTATGTTCTAATGCTGAGAGGCAGAGAAAGAATTTCTTGCAGAGGTTTTTATTCTGAGTACCTTAAACTTTTTGTCTTATACTTCACAGTCCAGTCTCTTTCTTTTTTCTTTCTTTTTTTGTCTGTCTCTCTGTGAAAATCTGTTCCTTCTTCAGAGTCTTTTGCAGTTTGCCATAATGGCTGTAGCTTGATGACAGCTGGGTACACAACCTGACTTGCTGTGAGACAAGACTGGGGACTCTTCCAAATAGCTGGCAACTACAAGTATCTGCAAAACAAAGATGGGCAACTTTGCTGCCAGCTGTCTCTGTCTGACAGAATGCCATCTTGGGTTATATGCACAGAAGAGAATTAATAATAAAAAAAGTGGTTGTTTTTGTTTGTTTGTTTTAGTGGGGTTTTTGTTAAGTCAACTGAGCTAAAGAATCAAAGTTTTGACAGCTTCTATAGGATTTAAGAGGGATGCATATTATGGCTTTTGCTTCAGTCTTCAATAGATTCAAGATATCTGTAGTAATCTTTACATAAACAAGGTTATTATTCTTATTTATGTTTTGAGAACAAAATAATTTATGTGTAGATACTCCTTAATATAGAAGATGTTCACATAATTATAAAGAAAATTTGCTCATTGGAAGGGAGGGAGGAATTTAAGATAAATATGCATAAATATAAATTAACACTAATAAATGAGAAATGGTGCTTGTCACTGTTTGATGGAGTGTATTAAGGCAAAGGAATGTTTCCTTAGCACAGGAATGAATGGAATCCAGTTGCATTTAAAAGTTAAGTAGATTGTTTTAAAAACTGAAACACAAATCTCTTTATCATGTAACTGTGTTTAAAAAACAGTTTAAACACTTCAAACAATCTGTCCAGAGTGGGACATGCTGTCCCATCATCTAATTGTGTGCTTCCTGCTCCACTGAAATCTAATCAGAGGGGCATCTCCCATCCCCTGGGAGAAATGAGTCTAACCCATTGCCCAAACTATTTGTATTGACAGAAAGTATTTCACTACTTCTTTTGCCTCTGTTTTGTTTTGTTGTTGTTATTTGGTTTTGCCTACAGGGATTATTTACAGGGGAGTACAGGAAATTTCCTACATCTACAATAGGAAGCAAGAGATTTTTACAGGCAAGGATATAGCCATGTAAAGTAATATGGAAATTGTGAGGAGATTCAGGGCAATAATAAGCAAACTCTATGGGCAGAAATACTTAGTGTTTGCTAGTGTATAAGACTGATGCAGTTTTAAAACGGTAGCCCACTTTCTATGTGGGTAGAAAGCTTTTAAAGAAACATTGACTGAAATGCATATGAGAAAAACTTCAATTGCTGTAAGATTGCATCTAATGAAGAGAGCACATTTTTCTGAGTCTTATGTGTCTGTCAGCACAGGTACCACAACTAGGATGTTTTAGAATGTTTAGAACCCTGAACTCCAAGGACCCCAGAGGTTTTTTTTGCACCTTTACTCTGAACTTGAAATTTGTATTAAGGTCTATGTCTTGAACTGGCCAGCCCAAAGATTTCTGAAGTCTGAAATGCATAACCCAGGTGGCTTTAGGAGTGTTTAACTTGTTCTCTGGTGGTTGCTGCAGGTCTCTCCCAAGAGAGACTGTAGGAGGTGATTTGCCCTGTAAATATCAGTATAGGAATTGACATAAAACTGTACTATCCATCCCAAAGAAGTCAAGTGAAGTAACTTTCTGTTTAAAAATCTTGTCTTCCACCCTGAAGTGTTACATTTCTGCTTATCTAGAACCCACTGTTGTTGCGTGAATGAGAGAATTATAATCCTCTGAGGTGCTGATGTCCAAGGGTCCAGGAAGGCAGTGAAAACTCCAATCAGTGTAGTACAAAAGCTCCCAGGTAGAGCTGCCTGGTGACTTAGCAGCAGCGTGAGCAGCACTGATTTTTATTGCAGAACAGATAGAAGGGCTTACACTGGACTGCTCCTGCTGCAGGATGGGGATGGGGATGAAAACTGATGCTGGAGAGAAGAGCCCTACTGAGATGAGTGAGGGGCATGAGTATCAAAGGGGAGGGTAGTCTTTGCCAGAGTGGCTCACATGTGCTGTCCCCTCTGCGGGGAAGTGTGCAAGACCTGTCAGAAGCAAAATGCCACAAGTCAAAAGAGAGATGAAAGTGTACAGTCAGAATGAAAACATTGACAGGTAGTGTCTCTTACCTCTGCCCTTCTCCTGGGAGGAAAAAGTAAAATTACCCCCCATGGTCCTTTGTTGTTCTGCTTGTGTGATATCTGTTCCACTGCAGAGGTCAGAGGTGGTACAGCTGGGTGAGAACTGGAAGTTACAGGTAATCCTATTTGCACTCACTCTTCAGACGATTTAACTTTCCAGGTTATTTTGAGGTCTGCAATGTAAAAGTAATCCTGTAAGACAGTAACACTGAAAGGAAGGGTGCAGTAGTTGAAGGGGTGCTGACCTGTGGAGAGCCACCTCCATGCAGTGGCACTAAGACACACTAAGACCCAGGAGGCTGCTGTCCTCCCTGGCCCTGGGGTGTACAGCCCACTGTGTGGTGCACCTCCTGCTTCAGAGGCATCAGCACCAAAGCTGTAGCCTGGTAGCTGTTTCCGTGCCTCAGTGCATTGCCTTGCTTGTCTTCTGTTGACAATTTTTCAAACAATGTTGTAAGAGCAAGTATCACTTCTCCCAGACTTCTGTGCTGTTGTCAAAACAGGCGATGTGTGGTAGAATGGAATGTCTTCTCAGGTGAAATGCAACTTGCTGTTAATGAAAGGCCAGATCTGGCTCTCCTCAGCCAAAGCCTTCTTGTCAGTCCTGTGAAGGCGCCAGAAATGTGGAGTCCACTGTATGATGTATTTTTATTTGGTGATTTACTTCAGAGAAGGCCGTTTTCTGACATTTTCAGCTAAGTAAAGCTGAAAGTCCCTGTTAACTGTCTGTCTGGAAGGGTGCGTGAAAACAGTGTGTTTCCCCTTGAATGATTCCTTTTCAGGAGCAGAGAAGCTTTCTTCCTGGCACAGTTGGCTTAGCTCAGTAGTGAATTCATGAGCTATATGGTTTGGTCTGCGTTGTTTTGTTGTTTTGGTTTGTTTTTTTTTTTTTTTAAACCCACTTTATTGTACACCTGGCATGACGAAGATGTAGAGGGATAATCTCTGCTCCTTTTTCACCTCTGAAAAGCAGCATCATTCAGGATGAGATTCTCCACTTGGGAATCCTTTTTACACAGAGTTGCTTATGGATTCTAGCTTTTCTAATTCTTCCAAGGATTATACACACTTTGTCAGTTTTCACTGAGCTGGTTTTGCTCTTGGTATAAATATACAATTCCCATTCATGAGGAAAGAAAGAACAGCTTTTCTTGTGCCTATCCAGGGCAAAAGCTGATTTTATTATGTGGTATGATTTAACCCTTTTAAGGCATAACCTGACCTTTTATCGGGGGAGCTGCTTTAATTAAGCTAAACCAGACAAGTGTTTGTCTTTTGTGCTGTTTAAAAGATGCAAGATTTAGAAAATGCTTTACATTGCTTGTGAGATAACAGACAGCCAAGAGCCTGTGATAACAGATCTTGCTGAAAGAGGTGTTTGTGGGTCCAAGTGAGGCCTGGAGACCTCCAGCCCCTCCTCAGTCTTAAATATGCCAGCAGTGGTGGCACAGAAACACCTTTCTGTGTTGCTCTCATGAGGGATGATGCTGTTTAATCATTCTACATGTAACATGCTTAACGTGGAGATGAGGTTTTGTTTCTAAACCTTCTCTAGTTCTGAGAGCATGGAGAGTTGTCCAGCAACATGTTATAGCAGTTTATTTGCAGCTGAATCAGAAATCTCTATGCAATAACCATATTTTTCTGAGTTATTCAGCAGATCTTGACATTTCCTGTGGGAGGAAAAGAGGTTTCTGTAAGCCTTCATAGGTTTCTTCATGTAACATTACTACTGGAGGTAGTTCCACAGATAAAATCTTTTCTGTGTATTTTTCACAACTCTGTATGTGATATATAAATCAAGATAGGGCCGAGATTATATGGAATGTTTCAGTAACACTAGTTACACATATTTCATTGCTAAACTTTGTGTATAGAATGTGATTAGAAGATTTACAGTTAAGAGAAGGAAGCAGGCATTGTTTTGCATTAGTGATTATATCAAATAAGTGATCTGGTAGTTAAGGCTGAAGTGATGCTTGAATTTAAATCTTAAATTCTATCATCCAGAACTCCTCTTTATATTTCATACTTTCAAAGTTTCACTTGTATAGTCTCAGTGTTTAATTTTATTTAAAGTAGTGATTGAAGAATAACTAATTGTCCATCATTTCTTCTTCCAAATTTGTAAGAAGCTGTTTAGAAATTATTCATAGTCTGTTGAAAATCCTGGCCAATTTAAAATAGGATTTCTATTAGAATTTTCTCAGCATGTGAAAAATGGCTCAGAATTTCTACCTTTGATTCATCTGAATGCTTTGCTGTTGTTGGACAGACAACATACAAATTGCAAAAAGTTCTGATACATATATACATTTTACCTTCTTTTATCAGTCAAAAATTAATAGTTTTACAAGCTCCTTGCGTGTAAATGTCAAGGTGTCATTTGCATGGATCTCAAAATTTTAATGTCTGAATTTAAACTTGCACAAGACCTAACAGATTTTCAGCTTGAAATTCCAAATCCAATTTATTGGCCCATTTTTATTTTACAGGGAAAGCAACCATGATATGTATGTCAATATCAGAACCCTGTAGGTTAGCCTATAGATCCCTTGAGGAATAATTCTACAGAGTTATGTATTCCATTATAGCATATTCCTGACCCAGTGCAACAGGAAAATTCCTAGAGAATTCAGTGGAGCCTGATTTTCCTACACCATTCTTTGAGAGCTATGTAAGAAAGAGTCTAAGACATAGTAGCTGATGCAAAACTAGAGAGTGAGCCTTGCATTTTTTTTTCCTGATGAGTGTTCACAATTTAATTGACATTATTTAGTTTTTTAAATTGTCAAGAGTATTTTGATAACTCTTTTTGATAAGAGATGATCAGAGGCAAAAAGTCAGGGTTTGCTTCACCAAATACTTTCTTATTTGTGGTTCTGGACTTGAATAGTCTAAGGCAAGCTCAGTATTTTCCTCTTTGTCATCTTCAGTGCAGCAAATGCAAAAGCACTGAGATCAGGAAACTTATTATATGATAAGAACTCCAGCAATTATCAATGGCTTTGCACTTCTTAATGCTCCCTTCTATTTCCTATGAAAATTAACAAGCTCAACAATTCATGCCCTATTGAAAGTCTAGAATTTGATAGGTTAGACAGAGACTTTCTTCTGAAATGTGCAGTTTCTCTTCCTATACTAGAATCTTTAAATACTCAGTTGGCAATTCCTATTATAGTTGCTTATTTGGACCAGGCAAATTGACGAATAAAAGGTTTGTAAATTATCTGCTATATATTCGTGCGGTCCTCAAAGGACTGAAATTTGCTTTAGGGAAAAGCAAAGGACCAAGTAATAACATTTTCTTTTTTAAAGCACTGCCAGAAACTTAATTTCAGAGAGCTTTTTATTATTAAATTTCCCAGCCTTCCTTTCAAGCACTTTATTAGGAACATGTCTCACTTGTTTGGGAGGGGGAGGAAAGTGTTGAAGAAGGGGGAGATGAAGGTGAAAAGAAAGCTCATTAGTTCATATTGTGATCTAAGTGTCGTGTTCCTGTTGGCAACAATTTCAGTTTTCAATTGTGCAGCCGTTGTGAAAGAGTAATTCTAACATGGAAACCTTAAAGAAGTGAGAACATTGTTTCTCTTGAACTTTTTTTGGAGCTCAATTATATTGAAATTTTTAAAGCCTTCGGAATTTTTAAGTAGTCCTCCTAGGGCAGGTGAAAAAGATGTTTATTGCTTTAACAGAGAGAACCAGAGAAATCAAACTTTTGCTTGTTTTAAGTACAAACTAGATGCAGCTTTGAGCACTGGGCTTGAGTCTGATGCTGTTAGAAAAGCGAAGTGTAGGTATTAGATGTAATGTAATGTCAGGGGAAACCAATCATTCTTCTGGGTTGTGGTTTGCAAGTGTCTTTTTCTTTATTTATATTCATGACTTAGCAGTTGGCACCTGACATTTAAGAAGGGACCATTTGTCTCCAACTCGCAAAATAAAGCTGTCTTGGTAAGGTGCAATAGAAGAGGTCAGTAGCTGCTATTAATTGCATAATGAATTCATAAACTTTCTTGGTGAAAGGCAGAAATACTGTGAACCCACTTAAAGAAAACTTAGATGTGAGCGACAATCTAAGGCCTAATTTTTTCAGTAACACCTGAGAAGGCTGACTGGAAACTGAAATTTCCATTCCCCAAGAGAACTGAACATTTTTGAATTTTCTGTCATTCTACTTGGCAAAATTAGCATTCTGTGATATTCTGGTTTGGGGCATAGAAACATTTCAAGTTCAGTATTGTCGAGATTTATTAGAATGTTTTTGGTTTTTCTATTTAAAAATAGAAAGGTTTACCAAACTTAATCTGATTAGGTTAACATTTTCAACAGCAGCTCTCTCAAGAATTTGCTATTTATTATCAGGGGACTGTGGACACATCCCTCTGAGGGAAGGCTTTCATCTTCTGACCATTCAGTTCCAATACTTTTCTACTCTTTCTACTAGCCATTCATGCTGGAGCTCTGAGCTGTTGGCTGTCCTTTCCCAGCAGCTGTTTCTGTAGTGTGTGGGTCATTTCAAGGAAAATATGGAATAAATTTCCACTTTCCTTAGCACCATTGATGAGATGTTTCTAGCTTCCTGAAATCACTTCCATGCACAGGTAGAGCCATCTGGTGCTTTTAGACTTTGAGATCAGGGAAGTTCTTCTCTTCTGCTTTCTTTACTTGCTTTAACACTTCAAAATCTTACTGCTACCTTATTTATACAATTTTTTCAAGCCTTTTTTTCTTGTTGCAGATTCTGTTTTTCACAGGGTTTAGGCTCTCTGGCAGGCCGATTTGTATTCTGCGTGCTTTTTTGTTCTGAGAATAACCCATCAGCAGTTACTGTGGTGCAAGGCTAAGGACAGGGCTGCTCTGCAAGTGGTCCTGTTAAATGGGAAGAGATGGATCTGCAGTGCCATCTGGGTGGAGGGAACAGTGCAAATGACGTGTCTTAGAGGTGGCTCCTTGTAAGTTAAGGAAGTGTCACAGACAGCACAGGTTTGAAGGAATGCACCATACTCTTTTAGAAATCACAAAAATAACAGTCAAGAGAGGCAGCTGGAGCAAGGCAGAATGGGCACATCCTACTTTTCTGTGTTGTAAAGGGGTTCTGTGGAGTACAGCAGGAGACAGGCTGCACCTTCAGGTGTTTGAGAGATACACCATTGTAGCATTAGTGTGAAAAGTAAAAATGCTATTGGAATATTTGCAAAAAGTGGAGGGGAAAAACTTTGCCACTGCTATTCAGAAATGCTAAAAAAAGTAAATTTTTTTGAAGTTTGCTGGAGGGAAACACAAAGCAAAGTGTTATATAACAATGTGTTGCCAATATGTAGCATATAGGTAGTAGTTTTCCTCCTGTAAATTAGGTCCTGTTTCATCATTATTTCCCCTGACCTTCACCTTTCTATGAACTTTTCAAACCTCATCTAAGATGTTTGGACTCTGATGGGGAGGCACTTCTAGAAATCTGCTGCTTCATTTTTTCTTATTTTCTTCTAAAATTTACACCTGTGTGTCTTTTATCTTAAAGTTCCTTTTGAACTGTTTAATTTGCCTGGTAAATGACCAGATAGGAATACTATCCTTCCTGTCCTTGTCTTGCTAGAATAAAAAGTCAGATTGTTTAGTCTTGTTGCATCAGAATGTTATCTGGCTAATTTTGAAGCCTGTTTCTGGGGATGCTCTTTTTCGAAGGACCCCTTCAGGCACATGGCTGGCATTGTACATAGTATTTCAAAGGATGATCTCTCATAGGGACAGTTACCATGAAAATTAGTTTTCCTTCACTCCTCTGAGTATATATCACCTGATAGGTTTACTCTTCCTGTGGCTGATGATTTGCAGATATCCCATATTCTACAAATGTACTACTCCCTACATAGCTTCTCCAGCTGACAACCTCATAGTTTATAGCAAAAAGTCTTGTTATTAGTTCTAAAGCTTCTGATCTTGCACGCCACTATTAAATTTCTTCCCATGTCTATTACCCCTACAGATAATCTAGCCTTTGCTATGTGAGTCGCCAGTCCTCCTATTGACAGGGCCTGCAGACTTTTAGGTCTCCGGGAATTTATTTGTTTTTGTATTTTCATGCTGGTCATTAATGCTAGTATTAAGTGAGATTGGTTCCAACAGCAATCCTCAAGGGCTTTTTGTTATTAACCTGCCTGAAGTTTAACAGTTTCCTTCCAACCACGTGCTCTTTCACAGGCTGTAGCTAAGAAGGACAGGGAAAGCTTGCCCCAGCCCCTGCCTTGGTGCCCAGGGCAGGCTGCCCTTTCCCTCAGCACCACTGGGGAAGCCTGTGGAATAGGGACTGGTGGAGCAGAGCTGACAAGTACACATGGCGAGTACTGCCGAGAGAGGCAGAGAGACACAGACAACCTTTTGGGATGGCCAGGAGGTACATGAAAGGCCACCAAGAAAGACTTTGTAGAATTTGCTGTGATCCAGGAAACGAGCAGGTATTGCTCAGCTGAAAGCCTGTCCAGAGGAAAGGACCTGCCCTGCAAGGGCACAGAGGGCACGGGAGACATCTCTTTGCAGTCCCCCTTGCTTTCACTCTTTCATGCAGCAGAGGTGAGGATAGGTATTTCTTTTGTTTATGGTGTTCACTGCTCTAGCTGGCGTTCAAACAAAACTGGCTTTCTGAGATGCTGGATTTTCAACTCGGGCAATTGATCTCTAACTTCATTCCAATACCGATTGTTGATTTGAGGTCTGCTACAGTTATGAAAGAAAGAAAAAAGTAAAAGTAGGAAGCTGGGAAATAACCTCCCTTTCACCAGGCACCGCAACATAAGGCATTGTACTAAATCTGAGTAAAGGTCTTTTAACAATACAGAACCTAAATAACCTTGCATTGCCAAATGTATTGGTTTAGTGGGTTACTTTGCTAATGTATTAATGGTTGCACACATTTTGTTTTTAGGAAGAGTAAATTGCTCAGTATAGCAATATACACTGATGATATCACTTTCTGCCTTAGTTTCTGCGGTCAGAAATGATTTAGAGAGACAATATGCTAAACACCATATTTCATGGGCAATAATTGCTATGACCAAAATATATTTTCTTTTGTTACAACACTCACGAACATGTCAAAGTTGAGATACCATGCTGATGCCTGTGCTGATAGTTACCACTTTGCATGTTCACAGCCTTGTACAAACATTAATGAACCAATGTAAACAGTCATTTTCATAATGTGGCTTAATATAATAAGGCATTGTGAACCTTGCTTTGCCTCTATATGCTCAAGGGATTGTAATTTACACCCTTTTGCAAGCGCAATGAAGGCTATACCAATCATCTCCCTTCTCACAATCATGCTTTTCCTGTGCAGTTCCCACCGAAGGGGGGAGCAGCTTTGATTTCAGACAGGGCTCCAAAGAGCCTGGGCCATAATTTGTTTGGCTCTCTTCCAGCTTTCCAGACGGTGCCAGTTTGCTCCAGGCTTCCTCTGTGCTGTATCATTGCAAATCCTTTTTTGGGGGGTCTCGTTTTCCCCACATCTGGAACTACCTCTCTCACTGCGCTGCCAGGAATAAAAGCCCACCTGCATTTCAAAAGTGCATGTCTCCTACATTGTTTTATATATTTGTCAGCAGGAAAACACTGCCTGCCCTGTGCTAGCTTTTGGTTTTAATTTTAAAATGCTGGTTACTCTTTTTCTTCAAGCTAGAAGTCTGTACATCTATTTTGGCAGTTTGATTTCAAAGAGCTTTATTTCAGATATTGAGAAGTGTGCGCTCTCAGGACTTACAAGAGCTGGAGCACATGAAATTAGCAGACTAGGATGCAGTCAAGTAAAGTACTGAAGGGGTCCAGAGAGTTTAGGATTACAGCAGAAAGCATAACATGAGGGTCAGCTCTCCCAGTTGTTGAAAGTGTACTCAGAGAGATCTGAGAAGATACCAGCCTCCTATGAGCTGGTGCTAACTCCCACAGCACAGATTACAAACTGAAGTAATCTTTATTGGTGGTTTCTCTGCATGATACCCACCTGTGCTCAGGGAATAACCTTTTTAGCCAAACTGACCACATCATGTGAAACCAGAGGGTTTATTGACTCCTTAGCAAGGCCAGGCTCTTTTGCCTTCAGGAATAGTTAGCCTCCTGGCCTGAGAGGTTAAGGTGAAAGGGGGTGTGTGTGTGTTAATATTACTATGCTGTTATGGACTGCAGAGCTCCATGCTGGCTAAGATGTGCTGAATTGAGCAGAAATAATTCAAGTTTCTATCCTGCAGATTGTTGAGGGGAGACATGCACCTGATAGCTGATACAAATAAGCATTTGCAGTTTAAAGGTGTAGATCCTGAAGAGCAAACAGGAGTTGAATTATTCACGTTATTCAGTGCAGATGTCTGGCTTTTAGTTGCATCATTCGTCATTGCTCAGCAAACACCTGTATTCATACATTGCATCATAAATACTGTAAAATGAGTTGTGATTTTACTTTCCTTGAATATGACTGATTCACAGCCATGTGATAACGTGCACAGTAACCGTGCTGTATTACTTGTGGAACCAAGTTCTTTCTGGCTATATAAGAGATTTCTTTGACTTAATAGCCCCTGTGCCAGCAGGGGATTGTGCTCTTTTGGACTAGACTTAGGCATGCCAAAATGATGTCTGGGAAGAGCCTCCCTGTAATACTATTTACATTTATTGATTGAATGCACAAAAGCAAGTCTGTAATTTGTTTTATCTTCTAACTTAGCATCAACTTTGAGTCTCATTCATATCGATGGCTACAGTGACGAGCTCAAGAACAGATTATAGGGCCAGACTAGAATTCTGTAGGTCAGAAATGCAAAACCTGTAGAAAAACATGAATTTTTGCATTTATTGGGAAGAAAGGTAAAGAAATACTCCAGGTCTGCTTGGATGAATAACTACTTCCAAAACAGACTCTAAAAACTGAATAAAAAGCCTACAGCAAATGAAAAACACAGCTTTATTGTCACAGGAAAAATGAGGATAAAGTGAAATTGCTGCACTGGATGAAATCTTGCAAAATAAGTGTAAGGAGTACCTTATGGATAATAATAACAATGGTTCAACAATCATAAGAAACTGGCTGATCAAGTCACTAGAATAAAAGAACTCTAGAATAATTTAGGTTGAATGGGACGTCCAGGGAGTCATCTAGTACAACCCCTTGCTCAAAGCAGGTCTAATTCGATCAGGTTGCTTTGTCAGGTCTGTGTCCAGTCAAGTCTTGAATACCTCCAATGAGGGAGATCAACAATTGCTCTGGGCAACCCATTTCCAAGTTTTTGACCACCTTGTCTTGAAAAATAAAAAGGTCAACAAAACTGAATTGCAGTGGTTGGGGACAGATAACAAGAACTATTTAGGGAGTATGATTCCCCACTCCTAGAGATTTCTACCAGCCTGAAAATGACTGACCAGCATGTACTGGTGTGTACTACTAAGCCATACCATGAACCACCAGCACCAACCACTAGTGAAATGCTGGAAAAAAATGGCAAATGCACCCATGAAAGTTATTGGCTCAGGAATGTCCAGAGATGGTTTTTAATTGTAGCTCAAGTCCTGTTAGACGTGGATGAAATCAAAGTGGAGCAGGTACGACACAGGACTATGAAAATGATTGATTACAGGGAATAGGGAAGACTAAGAGAGTTTGATTGTTCAGTGAAGTCAAATGAAGTCTTTGAAAGGCATCTTACTGCTACCTGTAGGTTCATTACCACTAATAAGTATAATGGGAAGGGATAGATGAAGACTATCAATTAGAAAAAGGTTTTAAACATGAAAGCGGTGAGGCCTTGGAGCAGCTTTTGGAAGGAGCAGTTGGAAAAGTATGTGAAACGAGAACAAAACCAAACTGACTTTGACATGGAGGTCTTCAGGGGTAGCATTTTGTTCAACAAGCCATTTGTGTTTTTCAGGGTAGACACTGTGTTCAGGAGGGATTTCCCTGACGTTTCAGTACATATGGTAGCATTTTGGTTGCTCCTGTTATGCCCTATTATTTCTCGAGCACATGGACAGGACTAACAGCATGTCTGCGGATTCCTTGGCAAATCCCAGGTGCTCCGCAGTGCCTGCACCTTGCATGCATGTGGTAAGGCTTGACACATCATGGAGAGGTCAGGCTTGCAGTGCAGTGAGCCCACATTAGGCCATGGACTTTGCTGATGTGTCAGTTGACTGGGCATGATCTTTGTATGTGCATTTCTGCAGAAGGCGGCCAAGATAAAAAAGTCAGCCCATAGGAAGAAACGTTTGTGACAGACTGAATGATGTGTACTCAGTATGTACACTGGGTCTCTGTGCTGTCAAACGCAGAGTATTTTTTGATGACAAAAACCCCCCAACCATTTTCTTAGAATATGGACTGATTTTTTTTTTTTATGTTTTTTTGTGGTGTTATATGCCCTTGCAAGAAATTTAAGCCAAATCATGATATTGAAAATTTATATAGTGCTTGATAATCCACTTGAGAGTTTTGTTTTGGATAGCTTGGTAGTGAAGCAAACTAAATTAAAGTGAACACCATCTGAAAACTGGTTCTTGTATTTGTGATAATGAAGTCATGATTTGAAATTCTCCATTGTTGCAGCTTTTCTGTATTTTGTATTTATTTTAAAAACTGTTATGTATTTAGTGACCATAAATGGGATAAAGTAATGAGACTATTGATGACACAGGTATTTCACTGGAAAATAACAAGTTAGTCTTAAACGTGTTAGGACTGAGAGCTTAGGCAGAATGGGGAAATACCAGCAAACAAATAGATAAGAGGCAGTGAAAGACATGGGAGTCCAAATTAAGGGAAAGAATGGAAATATTAAATTATATTTAAGAAGGTTATTTTGGAACAGCAAAGTATTAAGGAGGTTATGAATAGAATAGTTTCTATTCCGGTATTTAAAAGTCAAAAGCGGACAGTAGAAAATAGCAGTGCTGGTGAGAAATGGAATAATCAATGGTTTGGAAAGCCATATGCTGCTAAAAAAGAAACATAAGCTGCCTGTCAAAAAGGGGATGTCTGACAGATAATCAACTGATGTTTGCATCAAGGTCAGTCACTGACAGTGACTGCAGCGTCTCTCAGTTTCTAGACAAAAAAGTCTTTGAACTAGATTGATCCGTAGGAACTGAATTAATGGAACTGCAGACTGGGTTGTATGAGCCCCCGTTGTGTTGGTTTAGATCAGGTGTTGCCTAGCAAAGCTCAGCATTATTGTATTTTGTGTCACTGGGAGTTTTTATTAATGTGCAAAGCTAAAAATAATGGCATATCTACTGCATTTCAAATGTCACCTTCTACCCCAAACACAGACTTTCAACCCCTCTGACCACTGAGCTTCTGAGGTTATTTGTTGGGATGAATGACTTTATCCAAAGCTTAGATTGGATAAATCCATAGAAATTCACCAGCTTTCAGAACAGAACTTTCATCAGTTTCTTGTAGTGCATAATTGCATGTATGATCACAGCTATTATTGTGGTTGTTTCTGAGTAGTTTTTCTGCTGGTAATATGAATGACTGTTTGATGATTGGAGAAAGGAATGGTTTTGAAAATGAAATCTGGAGCTGTTGCACTGCCATACTGGGAAAAGCTGAAATCAAGGCGATCAACTGTGCTGCAGCTTTCATGTACTGGCTTTCATCTTGACACCGGTAATTTTCAGCATGAAAGAGGAGAACTTGTTTGTAGGGAAGAGGTACAGATTTACTAAAGCTAATCAACTCAGTTTGTATCTTCAGAAATAACTGTTGCAATACACCTGAGAACCTACCCAGATTAAGTCAGACCTGCAACAGAAAGCAAGGTACTATTTAAAGATCTGTTTGCAAGAGGAATTTCCCTGTCTGGGCTCCCTTCTGAATTTATACTCAAAATCTACAGCCCTTGGTCCAGCAAAACTTAGTTAATGATCTTTTTGAGTAAGAATTCTAGCATTTTGCCCCATAAATTAAAGACATGTAAGGATTTTTTAGAACAGAAGTGCATTACTATAGTAAGTGCTCAGGTATAATAAGAGTACACCAAGATCTACATTTAATTTACAAACGATTTTTTGTTTTTAATATTATTGATTCCAAAAGTCATTAGGTTTGATACAAGCTTTTTTTAACCCATTACCAGTACCTGGATAGCAGTTGCTCTTCACATTTTATGGATGGAGAGAAACTCTTAGTGAATCCAAGTTCATTAAAATTTCTGTTTTAGACATCACTTAATTCCTGTTTTTTTAATTATTTTTTCTGGAAAATTATGTTTAAGATATAGTTCCAGAATTGAATTAAATGTCTTTGAGTGCAATGAAATATGCTAAAAAACATGCTTCATTTGAGCTCCAAAAATGTAATCCAAATTTTGATTTCAATGTGCTGTCGATAAACGTGTAACATGTTTGAAGCTGGGTGCATCTTAAATGCCTCTGAAAGCTGGAGCACTATGTTTAGGAAGTGAATAAACTTTTTAGGCCATAAATTTTACTTATGTATATTAAACTTAAATATAGCCAAGTAGATCAGTTATAGCACATATGGAGGGAGGGCGAGGAGTGTTTGTGAAGCAGAAATACCATCCTATCAGAGAAATAACATATGCTTTACAGAAATATATACTAAACCAGAATTTATCATTAAAATATTTTTATATGTTATCCAAAGGAATAAATCCTTTTATCCAATCATAGATGGAGAAACCCACTCATGGATCTCTTCTGAGCTCAAAGGAGAGTGTTAGTTTTAATAAGGGATTTTTGGTAAAGCCCAAATACTGAAGATTTCTATTGGGATTACAGTAAAAGACAGTAGGAATTTTGAAGGAGAACTATAGGTATGCTCCTTACCCTGTACAGGGAAAGTTTTTCTGCAGATATAGGTTATCATGCAAATAGAAATGACTCTTCCTTTTTTATGCCAGTGATCACTGACATTGTTGATGTGAATAACAGGTATGTATAAAACCCTGGAAGCTGGAGACCTTCCTTTGTGAGTTTAGAGCTCTGTAGCAGGGCAGGTTTGCTGTGCCTTAGCAAAATGTGGGTAAGCACTGTAAATTCTTGTAAGTGACAAATGAATTACAGCCTGTTGACCAAAAGCACATCCTTGCATCTTGTAGCGTCATTCAGCTATGTCAGGTATTTACATGATGAGTTAGCCATTTGATCAATTAATGGCTTCAAAAAGCAAACCAACAACATCACCTACAGTCTCTGTGTTGTTTTCCCCTCTTTCCAAACCCAGTAAAAACACAACTTTTCCTGATTTCCTGAGGCTGGCAAAGGCTTTTCGACAGCTCTCTATAAATCATTGAAAGTATTATATTTCTGCTTCCTAGAGGAAAATGTGCATGGCAGGATTCAAGCCAGTTGTTTAAGTGATCCTCATGGGCATGGCATCAGATTGCACTGTTGGTGCTTTTTTATTGTTGTCATATGAAGTCAGCAACTGTTGCATCAATGGCATTTTTGGATTGAGAAATTCTTGAGGCCAAATCCTGGCCTTGTTTCTGTGGCCAGCTTGAAGCAGAACTTGTCCAGTGTGCAAGAGAGAAGAGCAGGACGTGAAAAGGCAGGTCTGGGAAGGCTGAGAAGCCAAATCCTGTGTACTTGATTGCTTGTGTTGAGTAGGAACAGATGCAGAACTGCCACTCAGCTTTCTGTTGGTGAAGATGTGCAAGATTTGAAGAGTCTTGGTTCTTCCTTAAAGCAGTGCACCTTGGGCCAGAATTATTATTACAAGCAGAGTGTAAGTAACAGACTTGTGCAAACACTAGAGCTGGATCTCCTGGGAAATTACATTTCTTCCCAGAGTTCACTTTAATTGGAGAAGCTTTTCCCAGAAGCTTTTCTATCTCTCCAACTGGTTTATGAGTTCTGATTTTTCAAGATTCTTAAAGACACAAGCAATGCTTATCACTCCCTGTCATCAGGATGGCAGATCTGTGTGTCTGTGTCACCCAGAGCCTTGACTGTCATTTGTTGACACCTTTCTTGGGCTTTCTCAGGGGTTCACTCATGCAGGAATGGGCACTGGTGTGCCCCTGGAGCTATGGCAGTGCAAGGCCTTGGGAAGCTGTTTGCCCAGGTTGGTGTTGGGAGCAGAGTTGTCTCAAGGCTGAGCTCCTCAGGGCACATTTTAATTTCTCATGCTAAAATGGGTTTCTGAATACTAATTACCGTTTACAACTGTTTTAATGTCTGCTTAGGGACTTAGCTCAAGGCGAGAAAAAAAATGATGGTAGTAGTTTCAAAGAGCACAAAGGCCACATTTTTTAGTAAAGCATTTGGCTTGCTTTACATTAAACATGCCCTCAAGTTTCGTATTTATTTTTAATATATTACTTCTACAGCGTCTCCTCCTCCACAGTGATTTCCCCTTGCTGAATAACATCCACTTAGCTTTCCTTATCCCAAACAGAGCTGTCAATCTTAAAGATTAAATTGGCATCATCCTTTCTCAGCCCCAGCTGCCCTTGGCTTTCCTCAAGTTTTTGTCAGTGCAGTCAAAGTACACTGTACTTGTATCAATATATTTTAAAATCTATACTGGTTTTGTTTCTTTTGGATAGTACCCAGTCTATCGCAGTGGTCAAAATAATTTCTGTCATCCATGGAGATAATTATAGCATGCCATACTGTTGTGAATAGTGTATTGTATTAATATCCTTACATCATATGGGCAATTCTAGATATGAAAAATAACTGTTGGGCTGATAGTCAGGAATCTAAAGATTGTTGTTCTTCTCTAATCATGAGCATGATTGACTAACAAACTTGGCTTAAAAGAGGAATATACATATGAGCATTTTCTGGATTTATTTTGACTGCACATGAGACCTGTTCCAAATTTTGAGCTGAGATGAAATGCATCTAACAAAGATTATGGTATGAGCAATTGCAAACTATCAGAGAAAGTGTCTTGCCATTTTTAAGGCTGTGCTGCTTCTTCTGTCTTCATCCCAGAGATTATTCATTTATTTATTTAAAAAATATATCTTTTCTTTTTGATGAGTTTTGTTGTTCAGATTTTTATCTGACTTTGTATTCTTCAAGGTAAAAGACATCATTGACATGGTAGATTGTAATAGAACATATTTCTAAATGAACTTCTGGTCCACTTGTCAGTCTTCTCTGTTATGGCGACTTCCAGAACCCAAATGAAAATGCAAGGTGGGTTTATGAATTTAGGATTTGGACATTATGTATATTTAATAAAAGCATGAATTTGATATGGCATGGACTGTGTATTAAAAATAATTGGCATCTTCTTACACATTTTCTGATTTAAGGGATAAATAAAATATATTTGGTATAACAGTGCCAAAGATGCTGCATGCCAAAGAGCATTTTTGCAAAACTGGGGTCTGAATGAACAAACTGTAAACTCTGTTATCCTTTGTATCTCTAAGTACCACAGTAACAGTGTCTCCTATAAAAATATGCAGTGTTTGACTGTAATACAGAGTGAGAATTGTTTAGTTACAATATTTCATCAATGAAATATTTATCTAATTTTATACACTCCCAATAAAGGAAGTTGGACTAGATGACATCCAGAGGCTCCTTCCAACCAATGTTTCTAGCACTGTTTGGTTAAAGATGCTGATGTTAATTACTTGTAGCTTTGCAGTTTTGTCACCTTTGATAGAGAGATAGTAACAGATGCTACATTTATAATTTGAAGAAGGAAAAGGTTTTTAGCAGAAAAATGAGGCCAAGACACAGCAATGTCAGATTCAGTGGTGGGAGCACTCTTAGCCAGCTCTCAGTGAGTGTGTACAGGCCTTTGTGGAGTTTGCTGATGAATTCGTTTAAGTTGTGAAATTCTGTGTAATATAAACAATACTGGTTCATGGTTCCTGGGAAGTTAGTCTGGAAAATGAACATGCTGGAGACTGTACCTCATAAAGGTCTTGTATCCCATGTTACAGGTGTTCATCTTATGTGGAACAGAAGTAATTCTGAGAGTCAAAACAAACAAGTTTTTTTTTTTTTTTTTTTTTGGCAATTTTCCCATCACCTTGGGGACAGTGAAGTTCAAGTCATAACGGATTTTTGCTGAGACTGAGCTTTGCACTTACATCATCAGTATTCAAGCTGGAGTTTTAAAGGTTTTTTTTATTTAATTTTTTTTTTTTTCTAAATCCTTGGTTCACTACATTTTTTTATCTTAGTCTGATATTCAAAATAGGAAGATAATGAAGCCACCCAAATTATATCCACTCTCCTATGCAGTTTGTTGTGCTTTTAAGTAACTCTCTTTTTGTTTGATCTTTTTTGTAGGTAAGTAACCCATAGCACCTGATAGTCAACAATTTACAGTAAGTATATTCTGTAATTAGCAAAACCAAAATTTAACTCCTGTTTCCTTCTTTAACGGGATTATACAAAGTAAGGAGTTAGTCATATAATAAAATTTGTTTCAGGTGCTAGTCAGTGCCCAGAATGTTTGCAGATCTCATGGGTTTAAGTTTTTTCTTCAAAATATTATTCACCTGTTGCAGGAAGAGTTAAATACGCATATTCAAGGTGACATTTCAAGGAAGTTGAGCAAAAGGTATTTACTTTAAATGCAATAAACAAATGGGGCTTTCTTTTTTACTCTTAACTCCTTTCAGGTATAATAATCTTGGAAACTGCTTTAACTAAATGACAATCTCACACATAAATGCAATATATAAACCTTGGTGTCCCTTTAACTTTTTTTGCTCCAGGATAACTGAGAGTCTTCTGCTTATCCTGTCTTTGGCTTGATGGAAATACGATTAACACTGAATTCTTATCTATCTAATATAATTAATAGATTGCAGTGTGCTTCCTAAAATATGCCAGTGTCATCTTCCTTATTGCTCAGCTGGGGAATGAGTCACAGAATGGTTGCAAGGGACCTCTCGAGACCGTCTGGTTCAACCCAGGGGTGGTGAAGAGACCTTACTTGCAGTGTATGGTGAAAAGATTCCTCCTGGGTCACTGTTGTCGTGGGCAGTAATGGAAGGTTTAGACAAAATTTATTAAAGAAGCCCTACTGTTGAGTCACAAGGTGCAAAAAGGACTCCCTTCTTTCTAAAGTCCTTCTCAGAGAGGAGTCTAGTGCAGCTGAATCCAGTCTTAGTGTAGGATTATGTCAGTGGTTTAAATTTAAGGAATTACAGAGGTGGGATTGAACCACTTTTGTCCCACAGGTTTTAAGATTGGCAAAATGAGAATATTTATATAAAATGAATAATTTATTATTAAAAATGACCAAAGATCTTAATTAGAATTATTTGCTACACAATTTAAAAAAGCTAAAACTACGAGTAGTATAGTGTAGGATAGGATAGTGCCTGTATTGAAGTAATTATTGAAGCAATTGTATTAAAGCCAGCAAAAAGAAATAATTAAGTACAGATTTTATGTAACTTACCTATACCAATGCTCATGGGGAGATCTCTTTCACTCAACCTCAAGGAGTGTTCTTGGGGGGCATCCCCACCCAAGGGAGGAATTTCACACACTTGTCTCATTAGTTTAAAGCCTTAATGTGGTACCTAGTTGCTGCCCAAGTAAACTTTAAAATTCAATTGTTCATTTTTAGTTTTTTTAACTTCACAGCCTCTCCAGAGGCAGTTGTTATACTATTAATATAGTGTGAAAGGTGTTACATCTTTGCACTGCAGTGTTTGGAATTTAATAAGTGTAGATGGCACATTTTTCTTGTGGTAAGACTGATAGACTCTCAGCACTTGACACACATGCTGTTTGAGCATTTGATCCTCTTAGAAAATGTCTGTGCATTTCCTCCCAATAGTTCTAACTTTGTAGAAGATTTTTTTGTTATTGCTCAACTCCATAGAATTCCTACCTTGGGTTTGGTTTTTTTGGTTGGTTGGTTGGTTTGGTTTGGTTTGTTTTTTTGTTTGTTTTTTTTGTTTGTTTGTTTGGGGGGTTTTTTGTGTCCTTTTTTATTTTTCTTTTCTTTTTAAAACATTTTTTCCTTTCTTCTCTTTACAGGTTCCATTTTTTTGTCCCAGAGACATTTTTGTTTTGAATTCATATTGTTCTTTTAACTGATCACACAACATTTTGCTTGGGTGCTTAGTCACAGAGGATTTCTCTTTCAACCTTACTGTACAGTGACAACACCCGTAAGTTTATGATCTAGTCCATGTTTATTTTAAATTCTAGTCAATCAACTGTGTTTGTTATATCAGTACCTTAATTACCTGATTTTCTTTTACCATGTTTTCTCTAAAACTGTCTGGACATGGAGTTACATATTCTCTGCAGAGGTCAGCTCTGAATTCCTTCTGCCCATTGAGATACCATTATCACCTTGCCATCACCATTTTATCTCCTGTGTTCTAACGTGGTTACGTTGCTTTGTTTCCACGATTTAATTTTTGAAGGCAGGTTTCAGGACTGGTATAGTCAAATATGAAAGATGAACAGATGCTTTTCATTCATGTTTTCATTTGTTCTGTTCACTCAGAGTAGGGAGGGTGGTCTTGCCCTTACAGCTTTTACTGGCAGACTCAGCTCACAGTCCATTGTAGGGAAGGGTTTCAAGATGTGATTTCCTAGCTCTAGTGCCTCATGTTAGGCCAGGAATTAAGAAAATCTAGAATTACCTGCTGACCTTGCTTTGGCTACCCCAATTAAAACCACTTGCAGTTTTGGGGCTGAAAAGGTTACCTCTGAACAACAAAGGTAAAAAAGAAAAACTAACCCTGGTGCTAATTGGCTTGGACATATTTTATTTATTTTTTTTAAATATACTTTTTACATAATTTTCGGTATGTTCTCCTAAGACTGTACGTATTTCCTAGCATATTTTCCACCTTCCAGCAGAAATGTAGTTTATTGTATAATCAAATCATACTGCAAAACCAATGAGCTTTTTGGTTAAAGTAAGAATTGAAATGTGTCACAAGATTATGTCTGAAAAATACAATGGATCTCTTCAAAGCAGTATCCCTTATCTGTGAAGTGCCAAATACATTTTGTACAATTTTCACACAGACTGGTTCTTTAGACTGAGATAAAATGAAAGTTTTAAAATTTTCTTATATGTACAAAATTTCTTGTATCTTCAACTGTGTTTATTTTTACTGTTGCAAATGGTCTCAAAGGCAATGCCTTCCATGCATGAAAGTTCCTAGAAAGGTGTCGAGTGAGTACTATGTAAATTATGACAATACTTCTAGAGATAATTTCTTTTTTGCTTTTACCTGGGAGCTGCTATGCTGAAGCAGTTGGAAAGAAATTATTTCTTCAAGGAAACTAATCAAGATTTCTACTCTCTAAAAGTGGGGTTTTTTTGCCTCCTATTTTGGACAAGCCTATTTATTAAAGATAGCCTTAACAGAAAGATCACCTTCTGTTAATCTGTTGACTGTGGTTTGGGGGGGCACTGCTGTGCACCTTCCCCCCAGACAAGCTTTCTGACTCTGACAGTATGGGAAATGGAAGTCTGTCCTCATTTCCACTGGCAGCAACATGCAGCCACGATCACTTATTGTTTCACTATAGTATTTCATGCACTGATTATCTTTGATGTTTTTCCTCTGGTACCTGGTTTGCTGTTGTACTGTTTGTACTGAAACAATACAAATTCTGGTCAGAAAACAGGCCTTACATTTTCCTAAGAATATTGTCAGCATTGTAACAAGATACGTAAAATGCTGAACATTAGTTGCAATAATGGTCCTCTTCCCTTTGTCTGAATAGTTGTATAGTACTTCACTTTTATAGACAAGCAAGATTAACTCTCCTATTGGCTTTAGATGGTGGGGATTTACTGTCATATAACACCAATAACCATAAGCAATAGAAATAATTATATTGGAGCCAATGCATCCCATTTCATGTCTTATCTCAGTAAAGCAGCTAGATTATGTGTTTATTAAAATAATAATAAAATATCAGTTCGTCTCTATTTGACTCCATCTTAACATGCAATCGTCATATTCACTATTTTATAACTCTTTCATTACTATAGTTCCATCAGTGAAGGAAAGAATAAAAACAGTGACTGTCTGAAAGATGAACCTGAGACTTTCTGTTCTCAGTGAGTTACGTTGATATGTCTTGTTGTGCTTCTCAAAATTTTATGCTGTCTTGTTCGAGTATGTAAGATGAAAATTTAAGTGCTATCTTGAAAGTGTAAAAGGTGTGCTCTCACTTTCACTAGGCTTTCTAAAAGCTTGAGAAAAGGATGATAGCAAAAGGGATATTTTATACAGCAAGCAGACAAGGCACTAATTTCTTCCATCAAAAAATGTAAAATCCCTCTTTCATGTCAGAGGATAATTACCTGGGTGTTTGACTTGTAAAAAATTGAAGGAATTGATTGAAGATTTTGTAGTTCAGTAGTTGTTGAAATGTAATAGATGACTAATACTGTTTTGGTTGTTTTCTACTATTTCTTTAGCATCCTTTCAAACAAACACCTTTTTAACTTGTTTAAATGTTAAAACTTACATCAAGCAGGAATACATTGACTGGTTTCCTTAAAGTGAAAGGGTCTCAAACTGACACTGTTTAAAGTTTCCAGGGCAGAGGAGTATACACCGTTAACAGAACAGCAAAATCACAGTTTCACTGCCCTGTTTTGTCAGTGTGCCTCAGGAGGAAGATATGAGGGACCACATCTGGGTTTGTGAGAGGATGTCCCTCTTTTTGTGACTTTTATCCCTTTTCCTGTCTGCAGGCCCCTTCCACAATGTTGCACATTAACTTCTGTGGTGACTTTGATGATGTTGGGTGCTAGTCCACAGGCTGGGTTGATACTGCCAGGATAATGTCACTGAGCAATCAAGTCCTGCTAAATCATGGTGCTGATCAAAATGGTTTGTTGGGATAAATTCATACTAATAGCTTATGGAGGAATTTCTGTTACCTGTTATATTTTTTTGGAGCTTTTATTATTTTCTGTTTACTTGTAATGCTTTCTGAATAACAACCATTTTGCTAACTTGGCTTTGAAGCTGCAAGTGTCAAGTTACAAACTAGAAGCAACTTATTTTATGTCTATGCCCCACTTAGAGCAAGGGAGCTGCCTGGGCCCTGGCACTGCTGCTGTATGGGTCCTGTCCCCTACATCCAGACCATCCTGAAACGTGGGCAAGAGCAGGATCTCATCCTTCAGCTAAGAGGCACAGTCTGGTTGTGAGCAGGGATGCTGCTGTCCCTGGTATGCTGGCCATGCCTGGAATTCCATGCACTGTAATTCAGGCCTATGAGTAACTGTCACAGGCAATTTGGTGTGCTTCTTGACAAGAAAAATAATGGAACCTTGGAAAGAGGGGAGCAAGACAGTTTCAGTGGAGGTGCACCTGCTGAGATGGTAAACTGTGATTAAATCTGAGAATAATTTAGCTCTTTTAAAGAAGGAAACAATTTACCATATATGTGCTTAAAGTCCTGGGAGGCGAAGTGGGTTAGTAATTGCCTTATGTAGGTACAACAAAAACATAAAGCCTCTTCCTGTGATGAACTTCCACATGGTTATTACTGAGATATGGTCATTTGTCAAACTTAACGGACCACAAAAAAACCCCAGAACCAAGTACGTCTATATTCACGTTTTAACTCAGACCAGGAGTGTTCCTCTGAAGTATATTTTTCAATCAGTCCTCTTTGGCTGGTTTTGGTTGAACAGCAGCACATGAAGTACGTGAAGTTAATGTTTTTTATTATGAGACTAAATTAGAAGATGTGCTCACTAACTCTTGAATGCACACCAGGTGCAAGTGAGTTTCAGGACAAGGTGCCGAAGCATAGGCAGTCTGAAGTTTAAACGGAGAAACAAAAAACATCTGAAATATGTACCATAGGGATGGCAGTACCTCAGCACTAAATTTTGGTCTATAGACCAGTTCCTGTTTGTCTATTAAATCTGCTAGACCTATCCAATGCTAGCATAAGCCTTTTGGCCGCTTGCTGCCTCATGGAGTTAAACCATCTCCATTTTAGACAAAGATACTGTGTCTACTTCTGTAATTTCTACTAGCATTGTTTCTGCATGAAATCTTACTATTCAGTACTTAGTACTGATAAAACACATCAGAAATGTGTGCCATTCTTCAAACTGGAAAGAGAGTGTTAGTATATGAGGAGTGTCAAAGCTGAGAATTATGAAATGGGTGCTTCTGCCCAGTTTTTAAATGCATTTGTGCATTTTTAGCATTTCTTCATATGAAAAGCCAATTCTTGATTGTATATAAAGAGAAGAGACAGGATCCTTGCTTGAATGTTAGAGATGCATGAACCTCTTCCTTCAGTTGCAAGATGAGTTCCATGTATTGAACACTCTGGAGAGCTGTGTACTGATGTGCTGTGTCTTTTCCATGTGCCTTGAAGAATGAGCCCAAATCAAAAATGGCTCTTTGGTGTTAATGGCAAATAAACCTTCCCTTCTTTTCTTATGGGTGATTCTTTAATCTCCAGAAAAATCAGAGCAGCTAGTTGTGTTGGGGCATTGTTGCTGTGTCTTAGTCTTATGAATACTTTGGAGAATGAAGGTTGCTGTGGGTTTTAACAATATCCTGTTCCAGACACTGTGAAAAGCTTCAGCACCTTTCTGTATACCAAACCAAGCAGGTCTGAGTAACAACACAATAATTCAGCTCATAAAATTGCTGAATGAAGTTCAGTGTTACTGAAGGCTGAAGGAAGAGGTCATGAAGCTGCTAGTGTGACAAGTATAAACCTTGCCCGTGTTAGGGAGGCTGCTGGTGAGCAAGAGAGAAAAACTAACTGGGAGGGGGTGGGGGGGAATATGTGGAAATTATCTGTTTGAAATTGCTCAGCTGATCCAAACAGATTAAGCAGTATTTCCCAGTCTCCCTAAAGTATCAGATCAGTTCTCAGTGTGTGCAGTATATGTGAGCCAACAAACACCACTTCGTAGCTCTGTGGCATAGGATGGGGAAGCTCACCCAGCCTCTGGGAGCTGCCACCACTCTGGTGGCCTCCTCAGCCTGCATAGTACCTGGATCTGGGGTAGGGAGAGGGAAGACTGGGTTTGTACGCCTGCTGGAAGTGGTCAGTGTCATCCACTTGCTACCGAAAGCTATGTACAGTTATGCAAAGTTCATGTAATATCTAACTCTCTAGGTCGAATGGTTTATATGACCAACAGTGATGTCCAAATTTTATTGAGTTGCAATACTTTCAGTAAGTTGTCCCTCATAATTTTGTAAGTATTAGTAAGTTAATTTTGTGTTCTTTGATAGTGTTTATTACCTAAATTATTTTACATGGTTTTTGTCAGTTCAGTAAATACTGGTTCTGATTTAAAAAGCATTTTCACAGGTGCTTGGCTACATTTGTATTCAAGAGGAATATGCTTCTTTTGCATACATCATATGGATGTGCAATCATTTTCAGAAGCAGATGTTTCCATCACATGGATGTAGACAGATTCCTATGAGATGAAGTAGAGACTTCTCTGTCAGAGAAAATCATTGTCATTCTTGAATTTTTTGGTCATGTTGCTCTCCTGCTTCTTCCCTAAGTGTTGAATTTCATTCCAAAATGTGCAAATGATTTCCAGTAGTGGGAAAGGTGCTTAAAACATCTCCGGAAAGCCTTTGTAACTTTGCATCAGGAGTGTGACCTAAGGGTTTCCGCCTGTCAAAGCTGCTGGAAACTGGATAGTGCGTGTGTATCACTTGCCAGAGAAGCCTCGTGCTCTAGTTCACCGTACTCTTGGCAGACCCTCAGACTCAGGCTCTATTCCTGGCGTGGTTCTGGGTTATGCGTATGTTACCAGATCCATTTTCACACCTTCGGACTGATTGTCTTCTAAACTTCAGAGGGAGATCAGGCCATGTGTAGGGCGAGTGTGTGGAGGGTGAAGGTGAAGCAGGGATGTAGGGAAGACTGTAGGATTTCCTGACAGACCTGGCAGCCCCTTTTGCTGCCTGGGTGTCCATTTGCTCGGTCTCGTTTCCGAGCTGCATTCTCTCTCCTGTCCGGCAGATGGTAATGACGTGCCAGAAACGCTGCTTCGTGCCGATTTTGATCGGAGGAAACAGTGGTGCCCCAATCCCGATGGATGAGCTGGGTTCTCGAGGATTGCATCGCAGTGATTCTTTTTTACCGCTACTACTTTGAAGATAATCGTGCTGCTATGATAGCAGGGTCTTGGTCAGTGTTACTGGCTCATGATATTAAGGCTTAGGTTTTGTGGATCACTTTCATAGATGTCACTGATTCTGTGTTATCTGTAGACTTTTTATGAAATAGAATGAAAAGGAGGACAGGCTACCTGATTTAATGGCCCCTTCCAGAAATATTATGAATCTCTCTTCTTTTGTACAGTGAAAAGATGACTAAGATTTCCTACACTACAAAGGAAGAACAGGAATTTTTTAAACTAAAACTTCCAAATGCATTTCTCTTGCTTCCACAACCTAAGGGTCAGCTACTCTTGGAAAGATAAATAAGTATTTTAAATGCTTTTAATAACTTTTTAAGAGACAAACACTATTGATTTATGTGAAATATCTACTAACTTAGAGACACCACAAATAAACTACTATTGGCAATGGCTTCTAATGTCTAATTTCTATTTCTATCAGGTACCTAAAAATACCTGAATCTTGGAGATGCTGGAGTTTTCTAGGTACTGCTTAACTATGTGAAAATTGGGCTCCATTTGGCAAAAATTGCCTATAAACCAACGTGGCCGTTCTTAAGCCGGACTAACCAGTAAAAACCCACAGTAATAGCTAATAAATAATTATTAGATAAATAATTAGCTCTGAATACAATGAGAGCAATTTTTGAAGGTGAAAGTACTGCTCCCTCATATTTCTGTCCATCTGTTTATTTAGGCCTTTCTATACATTTTATCAGCATAATGTCTAAGCAAGTAATATCAAATCAGCATTATAGATTTGCTGGATTCTGATACCTGACTTACAAGTTATGTGCTTATCTTGCAAAAGATATTTATGAAGACAACTATATATATGCACTGCTGCAAAGAGTAGTATTTTTTACTCCATTAACTGTTTTTCAAGGCTGTTGATGTTGTTTTTGTAATGCAGCTCTTTTAAAGCTATTATGAAAGGAGGTCCAGTCACCACTAATTCCTGTGTAAATTAAGCATAATCACTCAGAGAAGAGACCCTTTATTTAGTGAGTTTAAAGCTCATTATACAATTTTGTAGGGGGAAAATTACCATGCCTGTAAATTAGCTGCATTTCCTAATGAAATAACTTGGCAATTTTTTCAGCCTCCTTTGATAGGAGTAAGAATTATAGTGGCATCGGAAAGTAAAATCATGCTATTATGACTGGCAGTTTTTCCAGTTGTAGAAGAAATTATAACTGTGAACACATTTTGATTCAGATTAATCTCAACAAGTAACAAAAGCATCTTTTGTCACAGTGTTTTTTCATCTCCTTTTTTCCACCTCTATTATTAGAGCTTAAAGCCAGCTCCATCAGCCTTCCTCCTGGTGTATGATGACACAAATTCTCTGGGGGCATGTGGTTTTCTCAAGCAATAAAGCATCATTATGCTCCTCATTCTTCAGGACACACTATTTCACGTGTGAGTTGTGTTTCGAGGGACAAAACAGTGCTAACAAAATTGTGCTAATTTTCAAAAAACCCGAGGCTTTCATTCTCCCATCAGGCTTGTAAAGCCAAGCATATTTACCACAGGTGTCTGTTCTTATCTAGTTCTATCCTGACACTTGTAGATGGCAGCAAATAAATGGCATTTTAAGGGCTTTGGCAGCAACAGGAGTGGTAAAAGACAAACTAATTGTTCTTGAGCCACCTGTCCTCTTCCAACCAGCAGCACCGTCATGTGCACATTAACAAGCCAAGCCAGTGCCTGTAGCTCTGCGATGCGTGCACAACCGTCTGCTAAGCCAGGTGTCATGACTCCAGCAGCTAAAAGCAGAAGTCCATGGACCTGCTGTAAAATTGGAAACAAATTTAAGGATGCCTGAAATAATTGCTTTTTCCTGAAATTGGTTACATTTTATAATATGAATTTTAGTTGTATGTACTTATAGAGTGTAGTTAATTTTCTCTAATTTGGGAAAAGTTTAAATACATCTAGGGATATTGGGATTAACATCCTCATGGTTTCTTTTTGCTGTTCCTGATTTGGTCAGTTTTCATCTGTATAAAATAAAAGTTTAGTAATAGTTTGGCATTGCAAAATAGCATTCAGCCTGACCATAAAGGAGTATTCAGAAAGGTCAGCTCTTCTACAGTAACAGCAAGCAGCAATTGCTTTGAAGTCTTTTGCAGTGTTATTAAAATTAGTGAAAGATTAAATGGGGTTTTGCTACACTTGATCAATATGAAACTTTGAATCAGCATGAATGATATTCCTCCAGTAGTTAGGAGCTGGTACTGAAATTCTTCTGCTGGCCAGTGGTTTTGGGACAGGCTGTTGAAGAAGGTCAGTAATTGATTCCAGAGTTGCTCATGGTCCAGCACAGAAAGGCAAAGCCGTTTCTCAAATACTGGCTCCACTGATTTCTGTGTAGAGTCCCATTTAAAACACAGGGCTGCGCTTGTCAAATAGGTCATCATGGTGAAAAATCGTATTTCTATTTTGGGTGGTAGCAGAATCTAGCTTCTTGAAGTTAGTGTACATAGGTCTGAATTGTCAGTTCTTTTGTGTTTGCACACACTACCACTGATTTTCAGTGCTCAACAGTAGATGCACATGACTTCTCAAAGGTGATGATTTCTGCTTGGTATTATTAGCATCTGAAGGCAGACCCCTGAGAGGGTCACAATACTAAAATTCATTCTCTTTGGAAATGTGAAAATAAAATAATGTGAATTTCCTAGGGCAGATATTTCTGGGAAAAATATTTGTTTCTGATGAAATTCAATTTTTTTTTGTTTGATTTCATCCTCAATGTATAACTATAAATTAAAAAGAGAAATAAGGCTGGCTGTTGCACAGAACCAACAATTAGCATAAACACAGCAATAGAATGAAAGGAATGAAAAAAAAAAAAGAGATTTGAGGTGAAGGGCACCTTACTCCATTGCTACTCTGATAATTAGAGAGAAAAAATTAAGTTGCCATAAAGTATTTTAAATATGAGAGTGTCTATGAGGTTCTTCAAGAGTGTAATTAATCACTTGCAGCCACATATGTTCTTTGTGTAGTGGTGTACAGTACTAGCCTTTCATTAAGAACCAGTTCAGTAATGATAGGTCACTCAAGATGTCATTTTCTCTGGAGAAGGTTGGCAAGCCAAATGCGTGCCGCTTCCTCTCTCACGTGCTGTGCCAGCACATGGAGCTGGGTCTGAGCGACACGGTGCAAGGTGAGCAGCCTGGGGTTGCATTTCAGAAACCCCCTTGGTCTGGGTGCAAATGCTGATTGAGCCCTGGGAGCAGAGGGATGGGCATAGGGCAGCAGGCTGGCAAACACTCCCCATGGCAGCAGATGGACAGGATGCCAGCAATCCCTTTGGCCAGGCTGACCCAGGCTCCCTCTCTCTCCTGCTGGAACCCCAGCCTTCCCCTGGAGTAGGGTCAGGGACAGTGTTCCCACTGGGCACTGCTGTTGCTGGAGCATCTGCCCGTGCCTGGTGTGGGACTGTCAGCAAGGATAAGAAGGTGCCCAGTGGGACTTGGGAATTGAGAAACATTTTGGTAACACAGTTCTCTGGATGCCCAGATATTGCTGCTTTCTTGAGTGAGTCCTAACAGAAGGTTGGGAACCATGTCACAGGTTAATCATTCCATTCTCACAGGGTGTAAAATGGTCTCTCATTAAGTACACATTAAATAGAAAACATCTTCCCATGCAAACCGTGTTCTTGCATCATCTTCTGCTTGTGACTTACCTTCCCTTTGAAATACATCTTACTGACATTGCAAGGAAACACATTAGGCTCCTGGGGTCATGCTTAGAGTAAATGAAGAACAGCATATGTTGTATAGTTGCACCCTATTGTTTTGTATTTTACCTTGAGAAGATTTTTTTTTGTAATTAGCTTGCTATTGAAGTTTACAAAGTACAAACATAGGGAAGCGGAGTGGTTTTGATAGAGAGGGGACCTGTCAGTAGCTGATTGAGGATTTTTTTTTTAATCTTAAATATGATTTAATGCTCTGTGAAAAGAATTAAGAATCCTATTTTATACTGAAGCATGTTGCTAATGTGCATATAAAAACCTCAGCAGTTTTATTGACAGTTATGAATTTACAGCTGCTGTTGGTGAATCTTTTTAAAAGACCTCTTCCTTTACCCAATTCTTTGCAAACCGTTGTTGTAGTTTGCTATTAGCTAAGGCGGAACGTTATTTAACAGAAATGCATAGGTCTTCAATTTCACTGTATACATCAGGAAAAAAGAAAATCAATGTGAAGCCTGGACTCAGCCTGCTGATGCCAGAGATGACTATCTGTAGAATACAGAAAGAAACCCAGGCTCAGATTAGTTTTTCTTTACCATTTGGATGTTGACAGAAAGAGGCTACTGCTGGTGAGAGTTGTTATGCCTATTATCCAGTCAAATTTGATGTTAATCCTAGACACTGTCAGTGTGTGTGTATCAAGTATTTTAAGGACTTAGTACTAATTTATATTTAAGTTAATTGACGGGAGAATGAATATTCAGAAACAATACGTGTGTTTGCAGTTTCACATTTGCATTGAATATCCATTGTGTATATGTGCAGATGACTGTCACATACACAAGGCTATAGTTGTTTGCATATATAAATGTGCACTGATGTTTCTATATGTGTATATACATGCATCTGACCTTCTAGTTTATTTACCTATAAAAATGTGGGTCTGAATGAGTCCTTGAATCGAATATTCACAATTCTTTTTGTATATTTATACAATATCTAATTATCAAGAATATAAAGAAACAAAGGTAACGGTCATTTTCAAACAACAGTTTTGAAAAAAACCCAATGTTCAGCTTGCAGAGCTGGGATAGGTTAAAGCATCACTGGTGGGCTTTCTGTGTGGCTCATTGCAAACACAACTGTAGTTATGGCAAAAGTGATCTAAAGGTGGTAAGGGCACTGTCTGGTCAAGGAAATACAGTGAAAGAAATGGAGGTAAAAAGTGAAGGTTTGTGTGATGCTATTAATTTTTGGTTTGGGTGGAGCTTCTGATAAATTAATTGTCACTGAGAAGATTCCTTATAAATTATGTTCTTTAGGCTGATCAAAACCTCCCCAAAGAACAGATTTTCATGAATTTTTTGAAACTTGTCTCATTGAATTTTTAATGGACCTGTTTTCAGCTTTTGTATAACAATTCTCAGGATGGCTCTTACAGAAATGTCTGAAATAATGTCTCAGATGTGCCTGTTGGCCAAAAATATACCTTTTAGTAAGAAATCATGCTTTATGGTGAAAGAAAATTTTTAGTAAAACATTAAGAAAAAAAATGAAACTTTTGAGGAAACGGGAAGGTGTGGTTGTAGCAATTCTACTTTTGAAAATGGAAAGGCTCTCACAATTAATTTTTTTTTTCTAACCCCACTGAAGCTGGTATTCTGGCCTGTAGAAAACAACATTGAATGATCTTTCCATGATAGTATGGAGATATTCTTTGTCAGCCTATACCAAGAAAAAGCTGAAGCTTGTCAATTATTTCTATCAAATATTATTTTTAGCAAATCCTAGACTTTTTTAACATTATTTCCAACAGTTGTATTTGATGGTTTGCTTGTGGGATCAAAGTCTGCAAGTCTCATATACTATTTTTTTCTGAATAGTTTTATTTATAATTGTTATTTTTAATTCTGAAGCATTATCTACATCTGTCAGTAGACTCTGCAAAGTAACTGAATTCAGTAATTCATTCCAAGAGAGTTTTGAGCTATTCCTTGCCCAAACTCATTCTGTCATTAAAAAAGGCTTTTGGATTTTCAGAGCCATGAATTGAGCATACTTGAACAGTGAATTGAGCATACTTGAACACTAAATTGACCTGAATTTCCAAATATGCATAAATGTGCATAACTCAGGTTGGGAACTCAGCTCTGACCTGAGCTCAGGTGATGCTGATTCTGGACTGTGCCATGACACCTGACCCTGATTTGTTCACCTGATCTCTTTGAGGTACTCTAGGATGCCTGTAAAATGTGTGTATGTTTTTATTTGCTCCCTATGTAAAATTATCCCCTCAAGGTGCTTCAATCTGACAAGTGCTTTAGAATTTAATTTGTCTGAGATACAATCCACATTTTAACTTCATTACTTATGTTTTTTTTGGAAAAGGAAAGATTTCACTTTTGAAGGCAATCAACTTGTAAACTTCTTTTAGAAAGGTTATTTTCTTCTTTCTTTTAAAATTTTTTTCATAAAATTTTTTTTCTGAGGACTGTCTTACAGGTGCAAGGACATTTTCTCATTCTTTCAAAAATAGAACATCTGTATGAAATGAACCCCATGAGAAGCTAGACTATTACTTAATTATTAAATATACAGGATATGTAGGATGGTGAAAAGAAATGGAAAGACCTGTGGCATATGCTGTGTAAACTATTTTTCTATACCTAATAATCTATGGTCCTTTACAAAAAAAGATGACTATTAAATTCTAAGTGAACTACCCTTAATTTAAATATAATAGTTTACATTCATGTAGCAAATATTTTTCTAATTTTAATTTATAAATCAGCCTTGAAATTGGAGGAGTTGGTGAACTAATTAGATGTAATCTCGCTTTCTACCCCCATTGCCTTTAATCATCTTTCTCTGGCCAGATAGGACTCTTAATTCAGTTCTTTAACTTCCGAACTGTAATTGTGTTTATATATTGTAGGCATTTATGGTAATGCTTGGCCTTGCTTGTTTGCATGAGCCTCAACATTTCCCCATAACTCTCCAAATGGGTTTTTATTCCCATGGTGATTGTAAGATAGTGGGGGAAACTGCTGCGTTAAGGTGTACAGCAGTTTTATAGTACTGCACATGAGAACAAAATGTATCATGTTCTTCTCAAGCTGCTGTTGGGGCTTTGATCTGTTGGAAAGACTTGTTTCATGCCTCTGTTTTCATTCTCTGTTTCTGCACTGACAGTTTGGAGTGGCATTTATAGGATTCCTGTTTCACCTCCCTACCTGTTTGGTAGAAACAACTCTGTCCCTGCCTCTGCAGGATGAGTTATGAGGACATCTGCATCAGCTAGGAAATCAATCAAGCCTTGGCCTAACCTTCTCCCTCTGCACTCCTAACAAATCTTTCCTATCTACTTTAATGAACAAAGAAATGTATATTTTGGAGAACTAATGCCTTATTGTGTTTCTGCCCCCTGCTGTAGGGGCTCTCTGGAGTGCTGTGGAGATGAGCCTCTCCATTTTCCTCTGTTCTGCACTGACATTTTGCCCCAGAGTAGGTAAATTTCTCTTCCTGAGTGGGTTTCCATTGGCACAAGCACCAAGGAGCTGGTACTTGCTCCGTGCTTCATCTGAACACAAGTGCTGGGGCCCTAGAAATTAGTGAGTGCTGTTCTGTCTATTTTAAAGTGGTGTGAATTATGCCAACCCCTGATGCCCCTGAAGCCACACCTTTTGACGTGCTCAATTTGTTATATGGACCCATTTCTACTAATACTGTAAATGAACCATTTTTAAAAGACAGCCATCAAATGGGATCATTGTTATGAGTCTCAATGATTTCAAAGAAAAATTTTTCAAGGGGAGAAAGAGCAAAAAACTTGTTTCCTCTTGTTTTGTTTTTCCTTCATTCACATAATTTTCTACCTTTAATGTTCCCAAAACTTTTAAACTCAGTGAATCAGCTGTTCATGTTTTTTAATTATTTTTTTTATCAGAAATTCTTATTGTTACCACAGGGAGTGAATTTGGGCTGAACTTTCAAAATGAGCTGTAGGACTTAGTCAAATTCTGTGTAAAAATGAACACCCTGAAATTTCTCTACCATCAAAAGAAAATTTCCTTTCATTGCTCATCACTATCTCAAAAAAAGGCAAACCTGAGTAATATTTCAAGTATTTAGACAGACAAATGTTAAACTATTTTTGAATGTTTTCTAGTAATAATTTTAGGTAGGCAGTAGCAATTTAATTTAAATTAACCATTATGCTTAAATTATGTAAAATAAAATTATAATGTGTGTTGCATGTGAAATCAGATGTTTATTTCGATCTCTATTTCTTTGGTTTAAGTCAAGTAGTAAGAGTTCAAAATGGCAAAGAAATACTGAAAGTGGATAAAGGATTTGTATTTGTGTATTACTTAAGACACGTAACTGATCTGCTGCAGAGGGATTTTCTTTGCTACTGTTTGCTTTTTCCTTTCACTAACTAAAGATCAGAGCGAAGTATTTGCATCAAAACTTCTTATTCAAAACAGTTTATTGATGGCAACACACTTGCTGAATTTGCAAGTATGCACCTTTACATAATTACAGCAGCATGAAATGTGCCTGCCTGTTATTGGAAAAAATCCAAGGACATCCTAAGCCTTTCAGTTTTCCTCTGTGGGGTGGGTTTTTTGTTGCTGTTGCTGCTTTTCTTCATTTCCTGTACTGCAACAATTTCTAAATAAGTGCTGATTGATTTCTCCATTTGTTATTTCTCCCTCCAAAGTTAGCATGCTTGCTGATCCACTGAACAGAGAGAGAGTTTTTATCTGGACAACTTAAAGCAGGATCTCTGCCCTTTGCCTAACAGTACTACCTGACAGCAGGCTGGGTGCTGTCTGGATAAGCCCACATGACAGGGGATGTCCAAGGTACCAAAGGCTGCATCTTTAAGCAATACCTTATGCTTATTTGCGAATCAAACCAGGTTGTTAATCAGAAACAGGCTAACAAGGCAGTGGCGACTGCTGCCTCTAGAGAAATGCATGAGAAGTTTTGTGGGGAGGAAAGGGCAAGGCTGGGCAGTGAGCACTAACAGAGGGGTGCTGTTTGCCAGTGACTAAGCAGTGTGGAGGGAGTGCTCATTCCCCAGCCTCCTCCCAGCTCTGAGTCAGTGAGGATTTCAGAAAGTGATTATATCTTAAGGTTACTCAGTGATTGGCTTTCTGCTGCTTTTCCCCAAGCTTCTCCCTTTCATCTTTAGAAAGCCCATACAAAAACTGCCTGTAACTGGCACACGTGCTCTGTTTTAGAGATGAAAGCTGCCGTTTGTGTCTAGTTTGAATACTGACACACATCACTACCTGGTTAGAGATTTAAGGAAGAAGCTACCTTTCAAGAAAGAAACTTTGTCAGTTATTAGAGCATTTGAATTTCATGGAACAAAGTGGTGTTCAGCGACCTCTATTTCCCAGATGATATGCCCTCTTTTTGTATGTAGAGTTTTGATGCAAATTCATCCATGCATTCTAAGCAAGTAGAGAGATTATGATGAGGATTATGACAGAGAAGTGCTCACAGCACCAAGCCTGACAGAGTTCAAGAAGTGTTTGGACAGTTCTCTTAGGCACATGGTGTGACTCGAGGGGATGGTCCTGTGCAGGGCTCAGATCCTTGTGGGTCCCTTCCAACTCAGCATATTCTGTGATTATTTTAGGAGGTGATTCTGCCTGGCTGCTGCATTTTCAGCACTCTTGCAAATATCCCTCAACTGTGCTTAGTGTTCAGTTTGTGATGCCAGTGAATGTATAACAACATGGCACTTCTATAAAACAAAAATCTCTGTGCAGGGATAGAAATGCCACTTAATCAAGCAAAAACCAAAATAATTAACATTGTGCCATAAGTCTTGTAAGTGATTTCCAGGTTAGACATATGCACAGATGGCCATTTTCAAGAGAAGCTTTTTGTAATAGCTCAAAGAAGCACTGAAACATTGAGTTCTGTGAATACATGTATTGCATTGAAATATCTAGTAGAAATAAAGAAAAAAACCCCTAAAATTTACAACACCTGTCAGTAAAATAGTAGGTTAAGAATGAATGAAGGGATAGTTTTAAACTCTGCTATTTTGAGGAGTGATAAAAATGCCATTTTGAAGACCCTGCAACAACCACATAGTGGAAGAGGGCTGTTGCAACAGATGACCAGATCAGCCATTGCTTTGTCTGGATGAACCTTTCTAAGGACAGAATCTCTAAACCTGTTTGACAACCTATTCTGGTGCTGCTAGGGGAAATACTTTTCCAGCTGTCCAACTTTAATCTCTGAAGCTGCTATCTGTGGTTGTTTTCCTTGTTATGCTGTCTGATACTACCAAGAGGAGTTTGATGGTAGTGTCCAAATAACTGCCCTCCAAATAATTGTAAGCAGACATTAAATACCTCTGCGGTTTCCTCTTCACCAAACTTACTAGGCCCAGATCCTTTGACCTCTCTCCATAGGGTATGTGTTTTAGACACCTTTGTTGGATCTTTCCCACTTTTTCTGCATCCCTCTTGAACTGAAGGTCTCCCAGGATTATCTCACCACTAGCTTCCCTTACTCTTCTGCCATGGTCCTCCTGATGCAGTTCAGTGTGCAATGTGTTTTGTTCACAGTGAGCTCTCACTGTTGCAGCTTGGTGTCTACTCTAACCTCACTGGCACATTTTTAAGGGCTGCTGCTTGGTAAGATATCAATCAATGTATGGGGTTATTCCACTCTGGCTGCAGAATTCTGTGTTTTGCCTCTATTGAAGGTCATGACATTTCTGTTGGTTAACCCTCAAATTTATTAAGTCCTTCTGGACTGAGGCTCTGGCATTAATCATGTCAGCCACTGTCCCTAGCTCGGTGCTGCCTGAAAGTTTGCTGAGTCTCCTGCCTGAGGAGAGGTCAGTCTATAAAAGCCTACTGATAAAGTCCATCCTGATATTTTTATTTTGATAGCCTCCTAAGATATTTAGCAATGCTTTTAGGAGAAAAATCCTCCATTATATCTAACATTCTACTCTTACTCTTCTAAAGAGAAAGAAAGACTCAATCAGTAGTAACGCAGAAGCTGGTATTTTATTCTTATGCAGAAATGATGTAGACATATTTAGGCTCATGTATGAAATTTTGTAATACTTTCTTTCTTCTTCTAAGCACAACATTTTCTGTTCTCTTTATTTCACTAATATGAGCGTTCTATAATTTTAGATATAATTTATTGTGCTTTTGAACAAGAAGTGTTTGGTTTGTGACGAAACAGTGGGATGTGTGTTAAGAAAATATTTTCAGGTTAGACTCTAACTCTTTTCTGTGGGGAGAAATCATCGTATTTGGTCTTCCAGAATCTTTATCAGACTTCTGAAATACTTTCCACATATTTGTGAGATTTTCTATTACTTCAGATATTGTTTAAAATTTAGTCTGAGTCAGGGACACTGGCTGAATTGCTGTACCATGATAAAAACATTGTCTAGTAGGATTTTATAGTGGGGAAAAAGAATATGCCTTTGCTATTTTTTTATTTTTTTTAGATACCATTTGTCTTGCATGCTAGCCCCAAGCCAGACTCTTTGTACTTTCAAATTTTAATATAAGTCAGGGATGAAAAGTCTAGTAAAACATGAAAAGTTGCTTTAATATAATGTATTTGTTGTGGTGTGGATTTTTGTTGTTTAACTGTCATTATTTAAACCCATTAACTAAATGATCAAGTGGCTCCAGCTCTCTGTTTATGAGCTAGATGATGGATGCTGCAGTATTATAGCAATTATTCCAAAATAAAGTGTTATTTTTTATAAGTTAAGAGCTGATGCTTTGTAAGTGAAAAATTTGTTGTTGAGCATTAGGAGCATGATAGTGGCACCAGAGGGGAGAGGAAGGTCTACAGAAGTTCAGAGGAGGATTTTTGAGGGTTTCTGAAAGAACTCATGGAACTGAGCCCAGTGATAGCCCCATGTAATCATTGGGTCCCCCTGGACATCTAAGGCAGCTTTTGGTCTTGTGTGAAAGACATGATTTGATTCAGGTTATTGCCTCAGTCCTGTAAACTTAGCTGAAGAAAAGCTTCTCTGCAGGGTGTATTTTGTGATGTGAGTCTGCTTTTGTTTCAGTTAAAGATCATGGTCTTCAGAAAAATGAACAAATCTGGTTCACTTCCCTCTTAAATGTCTCTAGATTTCTTCATGTGTTCAGTGTGCGAATTAACATGACTACTTAACAAGAAATGTATTTATAATTCCAAGAAATATAGCATACTGTGTAAGCACTTGTTTGCTGCCAATATATCAAGCCACAATAATGGAGACCATTATAAGACTCTACAATAATGTTAAAGAAAATTAAGAAAATTACAACCCAGGTTCCCTCCCAGAAGTACAAATTCTCTATTCCTACAGGCCCATGTTAGAAACTGAATTATAATTTATACCAACATGATTTGAATATTCAGTGTGGTTGATGCCCAGTACTTTATGCAATTTGTTTGTGTGTTTTTTAAAAGAGAAACCTTATGTGAGAATTTTATTATGGTGGAAGACTGCAAGTTGGGCCAGATGGCAGTAATTAGCTTTGAGAGAACCTGGTGTCATAGTACATGGCAAAGCTGTGAAACCCAGTGGACATGCTGTGTCTTGCCTGGCTACTGAAATCCACAGGAACAACCCTTATTGTGTTAGTTTAGATTATAGATTGTTGTGGGGTTTTGAAAGAAAATGTAACCTCCCACCTTGCTTTAGAGAAGTAGAATGGACCCTTATTTGTTCAAGAAAGCAGCATTCTGTTTAAAAAGTTTCTCACAGTGATACCTTTGCCTTCAGCTCCTTAGAGCTACATAAATCCATTGAGGAAAACAGTGGCAAGTGGCCTCTGATCATACACAGGTTCTTGACAGCCAAACTTCAAACAAAGAAGAGGGGAGCAAGCAGGAGGAGCTGTAATAACAGGAAAACATTTGCTCTGCTAGCCTTGCATGGGCAAGAGATAGATGGCTGGAGCTCAGTGCTCCTTCACCTGAAAGTCTTTGTAGTCACAGCTGCTGCCTTGAGTGCTGAGGTGAAAATATAAGTGGCTTCCCTTGGCTTGTGCAGACAGCTAAAGGGTATTCCTGACCATGAAGAGAACACACAGACTACTGGCTGCTTGCTGGCAGGCTGTGATGGGCTGTTCATACTCACAGCCTTGTGACACTGCTGTCAGTGTTGCAGCAGTTTCTTTTTATTTTAGGATGCCAAAACCACTTTCTGCATTTGCTAGTTAGATTGATATCCTTAAATTGAAACAATGTATTAATTATGTGATGTTAATATTTGAGTTTGGTAACTAGTATTTTGTTTTATACGTTTCTAATTCAACACAGGCATACTGCATTCAGCTGTTGATTCCCTACGAACCAAAAAATGCAAAACAAACTAGCTTCTTTTGATTATTGCCCTCCTGTGTTCCAAATATCAATATTTTCAAGCACTAGCCACTTATGGTAAGCTCTGGAAATAGATGCTTTTAATGGAAGTCACATTTTAAGTAAAAAGCAGATCTGTGGTCTCTGTTATTGACCCTCCACAAAATATTAGCCTTATACCAGTATATATGTGGCCTTAAAAAAGACTAGCTTGATACCTCATCAAAAATTTTGAGATACCTTGGAGTGAACCATTTATTTTGGGTAAATGCAATTATGTTCTTTTGTAAGGTCAAGTCCTGTCCTCAGATTTTCCCGTCCCAGTGAACCCAAAACAATAATGACAATATTGTTTCCAAACATAGCAGAATGAAGCTTTGCTTTAAAGTGCCCCTTCATTAAAAACCCATAGCATAAATGACATAGCATAGCATGAATGATGGGCTGCCAATGTTGCTCTCAGGTATATGTGGAGAAGGGCATAAGTTTGAAAAAATACTGTATAAACATAATAATTTTAGTTTCATGTAACACTGTTAGCTTGGAGGTGGTAGATTACTCCTTTCCATTGTTATAGAAAAATGCTTCAGATGGAGTGCTGAGCAAGAGCTGATATTAACAGTGTTACAGAAACATGTGCAGATTTATCTGATATTTATATTGAGGAAGTAATTGAACCTTTGCAGTGAACTTTTGTGTCCAGAGGTTGTTTGACTCTCCAGGGGGTAGGTGGGGTGATTGGCAGCATGTAACTCCATCTTTCACAATGCTGCTCAGGACCAAATCATTGATGTTCCTTAGAGTGACTTCTCCTCTTAGAATGACTTCTTAGAAGCCTCTGCCTGTTTATATATCATACAGTTCTATTTGTGACTGAGAAGCACCTGCCTCTGCATTGTCTGCTGGTGAGCTTGGTCAATGGCAATAGCTCTAGAGCCATCTTGAGCTGATGGAAACAAGTCCTCCTGAAATTAAAATGTAAATCGTGCTGTCCTTCTTCCATCACTATAAATTTGACCTCATTAATGTTTTTACTTTGGCAGTCCAAGAATTATGAGGTTGTAATCCAATTTAGGTGTGTTAGCCAATCAAGACCTCAAGGAGACATATCTGATCCTCTGAGTCTTCTAGATTTGCTAGAAAAACTCCTTCTGGGTAAATGTGTGTGTCATGGAGATTACAGAGCAAGTGTCACTGAACAACACTGTGGATTCTGCCAGCATCCCTGCAGCAGGACACCACAGTGATCTTTGTCACAGCCACAGGAATTCTTGTTACAGCCACAGTTGAGATCCTTGTCACATCCAGCGCTTCTGTCACAGTGCTGTGAAATAACCATGGCAGTTGCAGCCTTTGCCAGCTCCATCCAGGCCAAGCCTGCATGCGGACAAAAAGCATTAGAGCTGACCAGTCCTCACCTGCTAGATCAGTGTGTTGGTTTGAACATAACATTTTTGAATCTTGAGAAACTGAAGATGGCAAAATATGGTAAAACACATTTATGAATGCACATACCCAACACTGCTTGCCCTTCAGAATTTACATGTTTCCTATTGGCACAGGACTGATTATAGAGACTATTAAAAGGCACTTGAAGGTATGTTAAAATCTTAGGGCTTTATGTCATGACATAAACCGTAAAAGTATTATTAAGTACAAAAGGCAGTCCACTTCTAATGTCATTGGTAGTCATTTGCTTTACTGTCTGTGGTATTCTGTAAGACAAATTTTACTAACCTCAAAAGTAAATGTCCTTAATCTGTGCCTGCACTGGATAGTTTACAGGACTTGTGCAGGTAAGTGTATTTACTTGGCACTGTCCTGCTTTTACCTGTGCTTCCCTCAGTACTGTGATGCAGCACTAGAAACTAGAATATCAAAAAGTGTCTATTGAGTATTAGCAGCTGTTGTGGGGCAGCCACACTGGCCACAGATCTCCTTGGCTGGAAATGAACAGTAAAAAGTAATCCTCATGATAATGGTTGCTCAAGTGGCTTCTTTCTACAGCTGGAAGAGATCTTTCTGCTTGACTCTGAGTGGTATTTCTGTAACTCTTTATCAAGAGAGATCCAAAGTACTTTCCCCCTTGGAAGTTATATATATATATATATATGTTTGTTTTTTTTTTTTTTTAATTATACAGAATACTAGCAAGGGGTATGAGTACATTACTGTACTTTTTATGGAGAAGTGAATCCGTTTTTTCCCCTGTGTATGTTAAAATCGTATTTACTGGTGAATTCTTATGATTCCTTTTCCAAAGGATATTTTCAGTTTGAACCTCATCTTTTTCCTTATGTGAGAACTAAGGCAGTCAGTACTGCTGTGTTCTTGTATGTTTAAGCTGCTCTGAATTAATCTTGTGTTCCCTGGCAACAACTTCCCTTTGCTTTCCTTATCTTTCTGAGGTACTATGAGAATTTGTTCTGAGACACCGTTAGTAGAATAGACATGACAATTGTATCAATTGAGGCATCTAATGTAGTTGCTGAACATCAGTTACTGCCCAGTAATGAAATAGTTTAAGGGAATATTTCATGAGTCTTAAAGCTGACCAAGAAGCTAGAAACTGGGCATCCTTCTTGAAGGCATGTAGGCAGTTTTTCCATGTCCTCATTGCAGCGTGAAGGGTCTCTGGTGGAAAGGTAGCTTGTCTTCTGGTTTAGGTTTACCCATGTCTTTGGTGTAATTTACACAACTTCCAAGGTACAGTCACCCTTTGGGTTCTCTGCGGGCAATTACATTATCCAAGCTCAAACTGTAAATGTCCCTGCTCAGGTTACACTGGCTTAACTTTGCCAGAGATGTGAGCTGGTGGCTGTTGCTATAACTGAAGAATAATACAATGTGTAGGTATAGTAATTGGATCTGTGTGTCAGTGTGGGAAGCTCAGTACATTGTGGTTTCAAACTTCTTCTCAGCTATACTAGGATTTTTTTTCCTACTTTTATTTTTTTTCTTCTTGTGGAGCTTTATTAATTACCAAATTAAGTTTTGTATTATTTTTAAATTTGATGATACAACTTTATTTTCTTGCATCTATTTGAATTTTGCCAGAACAATTTACAAATAACAACAACATAATTTAGTATAGGAAATCAGCTCAGTTGATCTATGAAAGCTTTATTTAAAGGGCTTCTCTCTGCATGCAGTAAATAGTTAATCATTGCCTTTATTTTCTGCTCTCATTAATTCAGTTTTCAATTTATAGATTTTAATTATATAAAAAAGACAAAAGAGATACTCTTTTGTTCTTTCCATTTAGTTTTCCTGAGACAGTCTCATTTGAATTTGTCTTTTACTGTTTTCAAGTTTGTTTCAGAGTCCTTCCAGAGTCTCAGAATTTATATTATATTTAGCATTTCTAGATGTGAAAAAATACTTGGTCAAACCTTGATGCCATTCAATTCAAAAGACATTTTGACACTGACATTAATAATGCTAGGATCTGCACATTTGTATTTAGGTAGGTTAATAAGTTCATGATAATGCAGCATTTTTATTGAAAATGATGTCATGTTTAGCAATTTTCATTAGTACTTGTGATTACTTAAGGCAGACATTTTAAAACCATAGTCAATTTATGGATTACTAGGAAATAAAATTACTTCCGTTAACAACTTAGGTATTTGAAATTCTGTTAGATATGATATAGATTTCAAATGTGTTTTTAATACCTGTCATCTCCTGCACATAGTGCAATGGATATATAACAGTAGTAAAAGGATACTTCAGAATTTTTCTGTGAACTATTCTAAGAGTTGTCTTTTCTCTCCTTTATTTAATCTGAGGATCAAATTTAAATTCCAGTTGTGATTTTCCTGAGGAATTCCATAATTTGTTAAACAAATAATACAGGTGGTGTTTTTAATTTCAGAAGTTGGAAGATGAAACAGTTCCTCTAGAAGGAGATAAGACGTCTAAGTTCAACTAACCTTCTGTTCTGCAATATGCCAGATGTTAACAGCATCAGGTTCACAGTGGCCTTACATACACTCATGACCTAGCAAAACTGTACAAATAACAAATCAATAGCCTGAGTTACAAATGGCGATTAAATTAGAGATCCCCAAAACATTTACTACTTAATTCCTACCATTGAGATTGTCCTGAGTGAATCCAAACAATTAGCAAGCATTACATTCATCAGCAAGAGTCTGGAGGGAGTTAAGTGGTGATGGTCTTAAATTACTGAACTGATTCCCACTTGCAGGCATGGCTGGTTATTTATATATGGTTATTGTATATGTTGGTGAGAGCAAGAGCAGAGGAATTTGACAGTTTCTAATTCTTGATGGTTCATCCTGCCTGACATAAGTACGATGTTTAGTTGCTGCTTTTTGTGAATCGTTTGCAAGAAGAAAATTTTAGGACACAGGTGAAGAAAGGAGAAATATGTATCAGCAAATGCCAGAGCATATGAATATTGAACTTCTTTGTCTGTATCCACTGAAATTCCATTCATCACAGAAAAGGTCTGCTGGTGTTTGTTCTGTAGTTAGGCAAGTTGAAGACACTAAAAATACTGGTTTTGAATTTCTAAGTATCTCTTTTTGACTGAAATGTGAGTTTTAAGATTTGACCCTACACATTTTAAACTAAATGATTGAAATTGCCAATAGCTGAAACAATCTTGAAAGCCTTTTTTGGAGAGTACTATGCACCCATAGAAGTGTCCTTGTCATCTTGAGTCAGATGAAGGTCACAGGGTCATTCCATATTTTTGGGGAGACTCTGTGTGAGCTCAGGCTATTTGCTGAAGACTACATGATGTGGCTGAGGGGTTGGGAGTGTGACAATGACTGTAATCCTCCAGCTTTATCCCACACTAGGTAATGTTTTACACTGGCTCAGTGAGGGACAAGATATTAATAGAGAGTCCAGATTTAATGCATTTTTCCTATTCAGATGCTCATTTTGCAGGTTCTGAATGTTCCTTAAGGTAGCAAAGCTTTACTTGTGCAGCAGTGGTTGCACCTGTGCACTGAGACATTCTTTACATCAGAGCAGTAGCACAAGGTTACCTGTCTCACTAGTTTGTTAGGTCCCAGACTTGTACAGGGAATAGCAGGAGGCTGCTAAGAATAATAGTTAAAACCAGGGTATGTGGGGAGTGGAATGAATTTTAAAGATACTGAGTTAAATTACTTGTAACGCATTGTGTAAATTCATAGCTACCTTCACAGCATAAAATTCACAACATCAAACTAAAAGCCAAGTGATAGGAAACTAGCAGGCTGATTATTGATCTGCTTCTATTGTGACCATTTTTGCCTATATCTCTGGGTCACTGGTAGCTCTGGCAAGTTCTTAGTATTATGGAACTGAATCAATAATCGTTTATTTCCCCCTTATAATTAATTCAAATTCACATAGCTGAATTATTTTTTTCCTCATTCCATGCATCAGTTTGATTTTAATTTGACGCAACAGAATTAGAATTGATCCTTCTGTGAAAGAATGCAGGTATTAGCAGCCACTGATGGTACTGAAAAACAAAAGTTGTCAATATTGCTTGTAACTCTTAAATGGATCTGATTGGAGAATGGAACATGCCCTGCTTGCAAAATTCAACCTTGGTATTCAGCATCCATGTTGAAGTTAAAATGTAATGGAAAAGGCATTCTAAAATTTATAAACTCAAGAACCTTTGTGAAAATGTCATTCACATAAGGTTGTACCATGTTAAACCTCATAACAAAAATTATTCCATTGACCGTTTTTCTTTTTAGCTCATCTAGTATCATAATAAAAGCCATATTGTGTATTTATGTAAGGAAACTTGTCAGAGCGTGTTCAGCTGTTATTACTGTGAAAAGCATTGAATTTGTATCTATATCAGAGAATCGTAGAGTACTTCAGGATCAAAGGGGACCCCTGGATTACAGGAGTAGGCCTCTGATTCTACCCCTCTCAAATCAGGGCCAGGGAGATCAGGTTGCTCAGGGACTTGCCCAGATTCCACAGTTATGTTAATTATGTTTTAGAAATATCAGTCAGCTTTGTTTATTTGAACCCATTACTGTCCTGAGACAAGGTTGGGTTTCCTTCACTAGCATTGTTACAGAATGATTTGATGACTCCAACATCCTTGTTTTAAGATAAAGGAAAAACATCCAGAATGATTCTTCAAAGAGTCATATAAAACTAGTGTCATTATGCAGCCTGTAACACAGTCCTTCGTTACTTGGTTCCTGTTAACTGATGCTGTGGTGTGATGAGAGCAGATTAGTTTCTATGACACAGCTGCACTTAAACCTTTGTGCTCAAGAAAGTTTTCTCCCAGACTTTTTTGTTATGCAGAATCCCAGAAAAGGGATTGAGACAACCTTTGTAAGACTGAAGTAAACACAAGTGTGCAGATTTTGAGTGCATAAAACCCCAAATAATTGAGATGGTAACTCTACAGTCCAATAATTTTACTTTACCTGTTCAAGCGAGGTTTAACATGGTGAATATTCCAGTTCATGATTAGGCCATGTGAAAAGTAACATTCCCATCTGTGTGACTACAGCCTGAACTTCGGAAGATGTACAGTGGTCTTGCTACATGTGGGCTTTTCTTTTTTTTAATGGACCTTAGCATGCTGTTTTGCCTGGCCCTTTGAGTACTCTGTCCTCCCTGTTCCTGTATGTAGGTGTGCAGCCTTCATATTCAAGGAACTAATGAAGTAGAACACTGCTTACAATTTTTCTGGCATAAAGAGCTTAAAATGAGCAGAAATCATAATTTAACTTGTATTAGGTTTCTACATGCATTTTTCATCACCTGAAAAAAATCGTCTTCTCAAACTAACTTTTTAATGAGAACGCTTCTAGTGTTGCTGGTAGCAATGAGCGAGTGTCTGACTACCTATGGCACTTCTTGTTAGTTCATTAAAAGACTAGCCTTCCTAATTACATTTGCATGTCTTTCCATAATTTGTACAAACCTCAATAATTAAATGGGCGATAATCTGTCAGCAGAATTGCAAAAGACCTTGGTCCTTACATATGCAAACCCTCAGGCAGCGTTTACAGTTATATAATAATATGTTGCCTTTCTTGATTTTTAGCAGAATATGAGGTGCTGTTGATCATATTATCTTCACAAATAGTGTATTGTGGAATGGATGAAGACACTTTGAGGTGAATGTAGGCAGTCTGTTCTCTTACACCCTCGTCATTCCACAGACAGATCTAATTTCTGGTTTAGTTATTTGAAATTGTCCAGGTTTTTATTTCGCTGATAAGTAATTTTAAAATCTGAAATGAAGGTTATTTTTCACTCTTTGAAGGACAGATCTCTTTGTGATGCTTGGATGGCCAAAAGATGGTGAATAAAACGTGTTAGGTACCTGCAGCATAATTTCTAAAGGTGCATAGGTGAAGTTGAAGGTCAGAGCACAGACTGAGTTGCATGGCTAGAACTGCTCAGGGCTTACAGTGCTGCTCTAAGCACATCTATCAGTTTTCTCTTTTATTTGTTCTTTTCTTCAGACAAATAAAAAAATTAAGCCATCTTAATATATTTCTTTCATAATTTTTTTTTTCCTGGTGTTCAGCTTTAGTGTAATTTTACCTCTTCTCTCATACCTATGTGAGTTAAATGCTTTATGTCTCTATTTCATGTGGGAAATGCCTCCAAAGGCATTCATTTAAATATAACTATTTCAGTGCATTGCTCTCTGAATAATTTAGAGGAAAACTACCCATCATTAGATGAAATTTTGCACTCTTATCAGTGCAGTGACTCACTTTCTGATCATCTGAAAAGCTTTCAGACTCTCACCCATGAGTTATGCAGTCATCACTGCTCATTTTCTAGCAGCATCCCTGGGTCTATGCGTGCTGCCTGCTTCTGGCTCACAAGCTCCCCTTGTAGTCTTCCCTCAGAGCAAAGAGGCTGATTATCTTTCTAACTCATTTGGCTTATCACATTTAATACTTGGACAGTGAGGTCTCAGCTTTGCAACTCCATCATTATCCCGAAATATTTTTAAAATGTGCCATTTTAGCATTATATTATATATTTTTTCAACAGAACAAGGAAGCAAAACTGGAACAGGGAGAAAGGAAAATTACTGCTGTGTTTCGAGTTAACGCTCATACCTGCTGGGACAGGTCTTTGACACAGGGTCATGTGCAAATGGTTCAGGAAGGCACTTTAGTGAGGTCAGAATAAGATAGCACAAGCTGAAAGAGTGGTTTCTGACCACCTGCCTGGACAAAGCGATTTCATCTGGCTGCTATTGGAATTGTCCCTGCATGGTTTGGTAACTGTTTGCAGCATCCTCTTTAAATTATTTCAGTTTGTGCACATGTTGTGAATAAAAAGCAACTAGGAGAAAATAAGGAGTATCTTCTCTTCCAGAAGAGCTTGTAACTTATGGTCACCTCCTCCAAATCATTACTTTTTTGCAAAGGGGTAACTTGTAAATAAACAGTAATGATAAAACACCTGAGAAAACTTACATAAGAACCATGTATGAAAAAAATACAATTATTGGAGTCTGAACGTTCTTATAATGTGCAAACCCATTTGCGTTATAATTTCTACTATTCGACTTTTTAAATCACGTTTCATTAAAAGTTACTTTAATCTGATGCAGGGACATATCTGCTGCTTATTTCACATATCTATTTTGTGAGCTTTAGTGTTGCCCGGAGTTTCATGTTAGATTATTATGCAAGACCATCGTTGTATTTAACAGGCTTCATTAAAGAAACAAAACTAACTATACTTAACAGAGGTCTTCTGCATCTCTCACAGAGTTTATGAATTCTTAGGCTTGCACTCTTTTTTCCTCTTACATGTATTGAAGCAACTGTATAATTTATCTGTTTTGGAGCTCTTTTCTTCCAGGATTCTCAGAGCTTATCAGTATCACTAGTAAAAAAAAGCAGAAACTCAGCCCTTATTTCCTAAACATATTGATAAATGAGCAACAGAACCTGCCAACCAGCTAATATAACATGGTATACAGACCGTGATATTAGGTGTAAAGAGATGATTTGGCAGGATTTTTGAGTATAAATGAAGTGACTTGCAAGGAGGTGAGGCACAAAATGTATAACCTGCCTCAATATTTTCCACAGTACTCACATGGGAGTGACAATAGAGTTCCTGCTCTTCAGTTCATATATCTTATAAACTTGCCTACCTTCTTGCTGTTGAAATATTGGTGTGAGAAATTAAGATTGTGTACCTGAATGATGAGAGAATGAAAAGGATTGCTCTTCAAATGATGCTGAGATGATATGCAATGGAGCATAACCCTTGTTAAATGATTGGTTCAAAGCAAAACACAGGCTCAAAACCATTAACTTTTAAAAAGCTGTTTTACTGCTTTCATGAAGATTTTTTTTTAACCTCATACCTTCTCACTGTGCTTCAGATATAATTCATACAGTTTTAGGATTTATCATTAGCTAGGCTACCCTGGCCTCCATCAGTGCCATGCCTACAATATAGATGATTTCTGTAAGCCTATATTCCCTCAAAGGTATACTTCTAGAAATGGCAATAATGTTAAATACATAATATTAAAGGCCAAAATTTCTGAGATTACCTGATATTTTCCCCTATGCCTATCAAGAGGAAGAAGCTTGTATTTCGGCTTCCTTAGTACAGTAAGTGAATTTAGCTACTTGACTGTGTTACGGTAGATAAAGATTAGAACTGTATAGATTAAATACTAGGCACATGATTAATATTTTTCCAGAAATCATGAAGGCAGTTTACACTAACTAGAAGGAACAGCTATACAGTTCGAATTTGTACATCAAATTGACTTAAATAACACTGGATTTTGAAAATTGCCCCACTTTCAACTGTATTTTTTGTGTTCTTTTCTCCTTGTTTGGTGAGGCTTGCTTTATTTTTCCAGGGATAAGCTGAGTAATGTTAGTGCAATATTCCCCATAGAAGATCTGGCACTGGTGTCCCTTGTTCAGTGACATTTTCCGTCCCATGTGATCAGTCCCACCACGGGTGTTATTGTACCAATTTCTCTAAGCATATATAGTTGTTTTTTTTTTTTCCTAAAATTAGTCTAAGGGATTTCAAATACTTGGTCTTAAGGGCATGGCTGATTCATGTGGGAGCTTTTCAAAGCAAAAATGGTAGTAATGTGCCCAAATTCTGTTTTCCCACTGTGTGAAAAGGGCACTGAAAGAACTCCAAGCCTTTGAAAATGTGTTTCCTTTTGTTCCCCAATTTATTTTGTTTTTTATTGCTTAAATGTTGCCCAAGAAATACTAGACAGTTGTAGAACTTGACTGAACTGTGACTAGGATGAGCTAAAAAGTCGTTGCTCTTCCATGTTTCTTTGTGTCATTCAATAGTTCTGATCTGACTTCTCAAATATATTTACACATTTTTCTTGAAGTTTCATTACATCATCACATCTGTAGATTTAGAAGTCTGATGCAAATCATGATCTGATTCTATTAAAATGATTAGTCTGCCAAAGCACAACATTTTGTATTCTCTCCATCTGTTATATGGCTGGATAGATTCCAATATTTTATTTATGTACTGGAATTTGTTTTGAATTACATTCCTTTGTCGCATGCATGAAGGTTTTATGAAACTTTCTTCTGGTGTATCACTATTGGGAACAGTTGGTCCTCCCTTCCTTAAGCACCTGATACTTTTCAACAAGTTTTGGACCATTTAAAAAAGCAGTATTTCTGGTTTTTGGTGTCATTTTAGCATCATGTCATTTGAAGTTAATTACCCACATACACACAAATCAAAGCACCTTTCTGGTGAGATAAAGTTACTGGGATTAATTAATCCCTGTCAAAACTTCATTGACATGTATATTATGGGTCAATATAGACCTCAATTTTTTTCATGCCTATATGTAGCAATTTATTTGCAGCCTGGATCTTTACTTCCATGTGCTTCCCCTTTGAGCTCTAATAAGTATGACTGAGATGTTGCTTGGATTTCGTTTTAAACACAGTCCCTAAGGATTGTAGTCCTTACAGATCATTACATAACAGTTGTTGTCAAAACACTAAACAGATAAAGATTTAAGAAAACTCCTTTACCATGCAGTCAAATATTTCATGAAATATATATGTAGTTTGTACTCCCACTTCAGCACAGAATGTAAGAAATTATCTTTAGATTGCTACCAGTATGATGCATCTCAGAGAAGTCATGCTTTGTGGTCTAGTAAAAAATACAACTAGAAATTGTGAGTATTAGGGAATTCATGGATTGCTATATGGACAGAAGAGATTTTTTTCTCTTTAGTATAAAAGAAATCATCCAGTGATTTTGTTGAAAATATTTAGTTTGAACACTGATGTAGAGATATTGCACTAAAACATAAACAGATGACTTCAGAATGACGTAGTAAATGCAATTATGCTTCAACCCTCAGTAATCTTAAATGAGATATTTTATTAAATGTTAATAACTTTGGGGACTAGATTGGTTTCTACTTATGTCTTTCAAGTAAGAGTTACTCTGTGTAACAAGATGCCTGCAATATGAAGAAGGTGGAATGTGTACCAAGGGATGTTTCTGAGGGCTTAAAACCATTTGAGATTTATTAATTTTCTGGAGTTGAGTTAACATGGTTCCATGAATAGGCACAAGGCCTGGAGAGTGGGATTAGGAAGGTTTCCAGAGGCTCTGAACTCATGTCAAGCAAAACTGTCATGCCAAGCAGCTAAGTCAACTGAATAGGGAAAAGCCTTGGAAGTGCTTTATCAGTGCATAATGTTTGTAAATTTTATTCAATTAATTTACAGCTGCAGGGCTCATGAGGCTGAAATTGAAGTTTTGTAAAGTTTTGATAAGAAAGCAGCCAAAAACAAACAAAAAAGTTTGATTAGCTTTGAATGGTTTTTAACAAGTTGGCAGGGGAACAAAATTACAAGCAAGTATTGCAGAAGAAGGTGAATCTAGTCTTAGGCACTATTGTAGTTGACTGGATTGGTAACAGGATGCCTGCTAGCACCCTGCATGAAGTGCCTGCAGTGTGCCTGCCATTTGCTTTCCCTTTTGCCAACAGGTGCCTCAGAGAAAAGTCATGTCCCATAGAAAAGCTCTGGAAACTAGTGCTATCAAAAGTGCTTACCAATAAACATTATGCTTAAAGTTGCGGTTATTTCTATGGCAAGATTAAATAGGATTTACTTCAGACAAAACATTAGTGAAAAAGCGGATATGCCAGAGGATGCCCAAATGCTAAAATATGAGCTTTACACAAAATATCAGTGCCTCTGTTGAAGGCTTGAAAATTACTAAGTTTTGAATAGATGTCACCAATGCCACTGCTTATTTGTTTGCTTGGTTTTTGTTTATTTTTTCCCTCAGGAAGACCAGGGAAACCCTTGATTTCCCCAAAAGCCCTTTGAATATATCTTGGAAAGATCACAATCAGGGTTGCCACTCCCTTCTCAGTTTTTTTGTGAATTAAGAGAAATGGTGTTGACTACTGATATCTTACTTTAGTCCCAGCATGGACCAAAATTTTGGAACCAAGCTTAAGCTGAACCTTCCCTCTCATATGCAGCATGTGTTGCTGAGGTAGCAGTTTCTATTCCTTTCAGCTGTATGTATTCATCATTTCATGTTTGTATTATTGAAAAGAGCAGAATTTTTGTTGTTTTCTTGTGTGCATTGTTAACTTTTAGACTTGAGTTCCCATTTCTCGATATTGTTTCTTAAAATAAGACTAAAAGTGGATTATCCAGACAGCTTTTTCACTTCCAGTGATTGTGAAGTTAGTATTTTATTTGGAAGCTTCTGCCAATGTATCTACAATAAAAAGGGAAATTCTATTAAAATCAAATTTTCACATGGGAACTTTTTCTGAAATATTTTTATTTACTTTGGGACAAAACAAACCACTTCAATTTCAATTTCAGTCAGGTCACTTTAAAAGCAAACATGTCAGTTTGTTAAGAGCATCTTTTAAGGGAGTGAGTGTTGTAGGTTTGCTACATCCCAGTCACATCAGAGCTGTGACAGATGTACTTAGAGAATGCTGATCCATCTGAAAACAGGAACTGGGCAAAACATAAACTGCCTTTTCTGGGAACAGAGCAGAGTCTTGAGGGGAGAAAAGCAGAATCATCCTTGCTTGAGTCTCTGCTGTGTCTGTCATTGAAGCCCTGTGATTCTGAGAGAGACCTAAGGACAACAGGAGGTTACTGAAGGTGGTGGCAGCGGTGTTTGATAGTACCTTTTCTGCAGAGGGCAAAGCTGCCTGTGTGCCCTGGGGAAACTGCTGTCCCACCACAAGACCTTTCACCAGGGGTTCACTGGGCTAGTGGAAGTTCACACCAAAGTAACTCAGATAGTATCCAAATGCCAGTGAAATACTTTCAGAACTTGGATTAGTTTCTGAAATTACAGATTAAGATCTTTCCTGCAATGCTGCTGGTCTGGAAGAATTTAAAGGCTTTGTAAGTGTAAATTGTGCCATGCACTTTTGTTTGACTTTGAACTCATTGTTCATGGTTGAATGCTAAATATGTTTTGCAATCTAATTTCCATAAGTATTTGAAAAGAAGCAAGTCTCCATTTATTAAGTAATGTTTCCTTCATAAATTCTGCTGATATTTTTAAGATTGGATTTAAAAATGGAGAGAAATAGCTTGAGACTTTCTTCTGATCTTAGAATGACATTGGGATCAAGTGCCTAGACTTTCTTGTGAAGTTTGCCTGCTCTCCAGTGAATTTTTTACACTGGGACAGCTGGTGAAAGGCATCTGGGTTTCTACTGGGAGGGTTTATAAAAAGTCTTACAGGATGTTTTATAAGGTTTAATGAATCTTTCTTAATTTTTTGCTTGTCCCTTACCCAAGTTCATGATTGTGAAACATAATATTGTGAACATTCATTGGTGCTCAGCTCTAATTTGTTTAGATTTCTGTTTTTGTGAATAGTCCTTAAAGTTTATGAAACATAGAAAGAAACTTTTTTACCACAAGGCTGTTTCGGATTTTTGGAGGTCTTTTTAATAAGAGCAATAATTCCCTCAGAAAAAAATACATGTGTAATTTTTGATCTTTCTCTTTGACTGGGTTTTGGCTACATTTTAAGAACAATACTTGCAACTTCATAGAATTTGGTAATGTCTTTTGATTCCAGTCTACCTCTACAGTACAGAAGAGACACCAAAAGGTCATTAACTTCTTAGTTTGGCATGACCATTTTTGGGTTTATGTGCTATTTGCCCAGTTTAATGCTGGTTTTCCTTATTTCCTTCTTCAAATCTGTCTGTGGATTTTCCAGTATAATTTAGAAGTTGTCAGAGCACTGTCTTAAAACTGAAAGCTGAAATTTTTGGTAAGAGTGTGACAGCTTATCCATTGTTTTCCACTACCACTAAGAGTAAAGCAGTCTTGCTGATCTGTAAGACTGCACACTTAAAATCAAGCGCTGTATTTATGTGAAGTTAAATACATTCAGTATCAAAATTTGCCTACGTTTCAGATTTTTCTGTCCTAACTTTGCATGAAAAAAACCCAGATTTTTCTATGTTAACTGCATGAGAAGAATGAAGTGGAAGCTTTCTCTGAAGTCTCTGAAAATACTTGGCTTTGTATTCATTAACGTATGTGTGAATATGTAGATAGATTATGCACTTCAAAAACAGTTGCAACCCCTCCCTATTTGTTTTGCGTGTTTAGAATGATCATAGTTTGTATCTCACTAAAGAGACAATAAGTTTCTTAAAAGGTAGTCATGCCATATTGACTCCTTAATCACAGAACTAATTGCAGATGATTTTTCAATGTATCATGATCAGCCTGTTTTTTTCTTTGTCATAAATTATGTTTCTATATAAGATTCTTAAATGATGGTAGAAGGAAAAAGCAAAACTCTGCTGTGAGTTGCATTTATTATTACAAATCTCAGAGTATTAACAACATTAGAATACTAACCTGTTACAATAAAGCTGATTGACCTAAGCCCTCTCTTCTTAAAGGGGAGAGCAAGTCTTAATTCATCCAGGTGTAATTATATGCCACAGAAGTCAGTTATTTGATATGATATGTATAAAGATGCACGTCAGGAACAGTTTGAAATGCCAGGAGTCATGGGAAAGAGGGACTTGGTTTCATAGATAGTTGGTCTGGACTTAAATGAAACCATTTTATACAAAAACCAAGGCATAATCTACACTTTTTACTGAAGATATTATGAGTTGCAAACTTTTCTAAACCTACCCAACATAGCTGTTTTCTGATAGCAGCTGTAATTTGTTTGTGTGGGTTCTATGCAGTCAGTCAATTTTTAAGTCAGTTGCATTATTCCCTGTATTGCAAAGTGTCCATATACTATTAACTTCTATTTTGAGGGAAGAAAAGTAAAAACTGTTCCTGTAAAGTCTAACCTAGAGATTTGGAAGGCTTTTCTGGTCTTGTAATTGGATTATGTTTGTCTATAGCATTCAGCATGACCTAAAAAATAAAAGTTGGGAGAAGGGGGAATAGGGTTCTTTATAACCTATCTTGAGTTATGTGTCCTGATGAATTTTAATTCAATTGGTAGAAACTGATCACATGGCTGAGGGCTCCCAAGCTCTCTTACATGCAGTTCCTCTCAGTCTTAGGAGCAGCAAGTATTTGAGACATACTTTTACTTCAAATGTTAAAGTCTATGTGATGCAGATATGTTCGAGTAGGTACTCTGCTTGTGCAGTTGCATTTGCTCTGCCTTTATCCTTTTCTTGTACTCCCAGCTCCTTGTAGACTCTGCTCTGCTCTTAGGGCCTGCTTTTTGCCTGGCTCTGACCTTCCAACCATCCAGATACCAGGGGGGTGTCAAAAAGCCACTGTTAGTTCCAGCCCAATGTTTGTGTCCATGGTGTGTTGCTTGTCAATGGGGCCAGTGCTGCTTTCACTGACAGCTGTGCTTGGAAGAGTCAGTGACTGTCAGAGATGTGCTCTGACAGTGGTTTATTTATAAGATAATGGAGGTGGACACTGGACACAAACACTGCTGACATCTTCATTTAAGCGCAAGAATTGCAAGAATATTATTTGATGGAGGATGATTCTGAAAACACACTTGCTCAGTCAAAAGGAGCTCAGTGAGACTTCCTGTATAAGAAATGTCCATCATAGGGGTAAACAAGAACATAACAAAATAAACAGCAAGGCTGCTGTTTCAGGAAACTTGTTTATTGGTAAATTGTGGTAATTAATACTCTCAATGCAGTGTAAGGGCCAAAATCAGTATTTAAGGAAGCTGTTTTTCCCAGGGTTGACTGACACATGGGGTTGATGTCTGATGCTTGTTCCTTGTTGACTTACAGCTAAGATTTCACCCTGTCTTGTAGGTTCTGTTTAAACCACATTGAGTTTTTAATGAGATTTCAAGAAATTACAGGGTTTTTCAACCATCCTTTTTACTTTCTTTGAGTTTCTAACTTACTAATATGCTCCTACGAAAATAATTATCCACAAATGGTAGATAATGTGAAGGGGATATAGTTGGCTGTAAACTTTCTTCTAGAGAAATTTAACTCTGAGTTCAAGGAAGTCTGAATAACAGAAGGATAAGTTATGGTCAGGGATGTATTTATAAGTGCAGAGATCTTCCTGCTATGGGAGCACTTGATAAGAAACAGAGAAGGCATGTGAAGAACTAAACATGCGACAAGATTGTTTATATCTCCCTGACTGTGCTGGGCAGGGCACATCTCCAGGATGGAGGATCACCGCCTCCCTAAGATTGTGCTCTATGGTGAGCTTGCCACCGGCTGCCGCAAGAGAGGAGCCCCGAAGAAGAGATACAAGGACTCCCTCAAACAACACCTCAGCCTTGGCCATATTGACCACCATCAATGGTCCGCTCTGGCCTCCAATCGGGAGGCATGGAGGCACAGCATCTATAACACTGCTGCTTCCTTTGAGACTGCACGCAGGATCAGTCTGGAAGAAAAAAGACAACGCAGAAAATAACGTGCCTCGCCAATCCTGCCCGAGGAGACTCCACTGTGCCTTTTGCGATCGGACTTGCCTGTCTCACATTGGCCTTTTTAGCCAGCAGTGCGCTTGTAGCAAGCGTGGGGAGAGCCCTTCCCAAATCTTCGTTCACAAAGCCTAGTCACGATGACTTCCTTCCTCTGCCTATGTAGAAATCTCTGAATCTTCAGTCTTTATTCTTCTTCTTGATTTTATGTAGCTTAATCCAGGATTGCTTATGGCAATTTACTCATTATAGTGCAAATGTTTTAGACTCTGTCTGTTATGAGACAAGGTTCCCTTACTGAATTGTTTTCCTATGGCTGTGCAATCTTTGCGCTGCCTCAGGTGGGAACGAAAAGAACAGATAGACTGCATATAATTGTCATGTCTGGCTGCAATATTTCTGTGTTACATTGCAGAGAAAGACAGTGTTGTGGAGTAGTAGTTCAAGCTTGTAGTAGTTTATCTTGCAAAGAAGAAAACAAATATTAACAGAGACTTTATTTTTTTTATTCTGTAAGTGATCTAGATTTGCTGGCACCTATCTCAGCATTACTAGTTGTAGCCTCAATATTATAAAATCTTTGGCTTCTTTTTAAAGTATATCTTGTCTTGGAATAATTTACTAACTGATCTGTAAAATATATTAATTAGTATGATGATTTGTTACTCTTTCCATTTAATAGTTCAGTAAGAAACTCTGCTAAGACTAGAGAGTAAAACAGTGTGTGCATGTAATAACTCAGCAGACACCAGGCTGGACTGTGCAGGTGCCTGGAACATGCCATTTGCAGGATGTTCTTCAGAGCGATCTGCATATGTAGAGGATGTGTGCTGTACATTGTGCTATTACTGTGGGCAACTGCATCACACTTTAGAAGCATAGTAATGGACATGCCAGAAAGAAAGCTAGATTGGCATTCAAGAGGCTAATCAGAATGGGAAAGAGCAATTAAAGGGACGTGAGGAAGTCTTCATAAAACTGTAATTGAGCGCTCTTCATTAAGCAATCTCATTAAATGAGGCAGAGGATTTTTTGTTGTTGTTGAAATTCTGAGCTTCCTATTGAGATTGTCTAATCAGCTTTCTGAAAGGGGAGCTGTTACAATACCATAACTTTTGAAGCCTTTTGTTGTTCTCAAGATACTGCTTAGGTATGTTTTATGTGATTGTATTTTCCTTGGCGTCAAAATGAAGAAGTAATAGAAGTAATAATATTGCTTGTGTATGAATGTCATGAGTCCATTATTTCTATTTGCCCCATGTATGAGGCAACTGAATATTTAGCTCCTAGTTTCAGTAATTGCGTTGTTGTATTATGTATATTGTATGTTAATGTGGCTACATGTGCAGAATACAAATCAAATACCTTAATAGCAAGGAACAGATGGATGGTTTCTATGAAAGAACTTTGTTGTCCATTTATTGATCACAGTTAGTAGTTTATGTTAGCAGAGACATACCATAACTACCGGTGCCAAAATAAACATCAGTTTAAATAGTGGTCCAGTGAGAACAGGGTACTTGCTAGTTTACTTGATAAGTGCAGTCTTGTCAGCTGCTACACTGATTCTTTGGTTGAATTTAAACAAAGAGCAGGGACTCAGAGAGACATTTGTGTTATATAAAGTATCTTAAATATTGCGAAGAAGTCAAGTATTTAAATCATGACAAATAAAACCTGTCATGGAAAAATACTAATTTAAAAAGAGACAAGGTGAAATGCTGCTGATTTAAAACCAATCCAAAAAGAAGTAATAGCTTTCTCTAATGTGATACTGTTCATATTCCCACTGTGTATCATTGTGTCAACAATTTCTGTTGGTTTTCTTTTCTACCGCTGGATAAAAGACCCACAGAACTGCAGGAGCACATGCGGAGAGAAGACAGCAAAACTCGGTGTGCACAAAATCTTGCTGTCAAAGAAAGTAAGCAAAATGATGAAAGCAGATGGAAAAGCTTCATATCTCTCTAATTCCCTTACCATGACCCTGGGTACTCTGTGCTGTAGCGGTAAATGCCCACACAGTGATTAGATTACAAATTATTTTTGAATTTATTGATGTCCTTCCAAAATCTTCTACAGTGATTTACACGTGTGAGCATGTGACACATTTCATGGATATGTTTATGCTCTCATTTTGGCTCAGTCTCTGTTTTGCACTGTGGCCCCAGCTCCATGATTGTCCGGTGTCAGTTGTCTTCTGGCCTCCTCTTGGCAGAAACCTAACTTTTTCCCTTTTAGAGGAAACCCTGGCCGCTGAACACAGATATATTGACATATTTTCCACATAGCCACTGGGGCCTGCCTACTACAGAGCAGCATAAATATAACCAACCTGGAACAGAATGGATGCAAGCCAATATATGCCATTTGCTGCCAATTTTTCTTGTATATTGCAAAAGCAGTGTAGAGGCATCCAAAGTATACCCTTACTGTAAACAGCATTGCTCTGATTAGTCCTAGTAATAAAAGTCCATTTTTCTTACATGGCTCTTCAGTGAAGTTCTAATTAACTTCAAGGATTTGGGAATCCACATTGTGTAGCTTGTGTTTTCTATTACCAGCATATGTAATTTATTGAAAAAAGAAACCAGGGGTGGGAGAAGAGGAAGGTACAAAACATTTTAAAAGTGGCAGGGAAGATAGTAGTCTTTGGTCTCAAACAAACTCCTAGACATAAACAAGGAAAGACCCTGTAGGAAATATGACTCTTCCTCCTGTCAGTAGGAGATTTTGAAACTGCATTGCCTGTGCTTGCTCTTGCCTTTTGCTCTTGAAGTTTAGCAGATACCATTATTCCTCAGTTGTGTCCTGGCAGCTGCACTGGCTGCGTTTGTACCCTCAGAATTTTGGGAATACAGGATTATAGGGGGAAAGAAGGGGACAGGAAATATAGCAAATGTTTTCTTTCTTCTTTTTGCATTTATGCTCATTATCTATTTTATTTAACTACTGAAGAAATTATGTATATATTTGCCCAGAACAGCCATATGTACTGGAGAGCAGCTGTGGCAAATTCAAACAAAAGGCAGAGTATATCAAATCTGGCTCCTTTCTGTGGACTTGGCTGCTTTTTGCCTTTTTTACAGTTGAATCCCATAGTTCCTGTAAGGATTAGAAAGATCCCAAAGACTATTGTCTATGCCTTGTTTGTGCTTTCTTGTAGGGGGAGAATAGGATACCCACCTGCCACATTGGTTGCTCTGCTTGAATTGTGCATAGAATTAATGAGACCCACTGCTTCTGACAGCCTGCCTTTTGCTAGGAGGAGCAGCATTTTTTTCTGTCGAGGTGTGTCAGGAAGCTCAAAGCAAATGCAATGGCTTGCATAATTTGGCATATGGAGAAGAAACCCAGAATTCAGCCTCCTGTATATGTTGTATCTGTGAGAGGAAAAAGAAACAAAGCCCAGACTGTGCTTTGCATCATCACTACTTTATATTGTGAATTATGCTCATAGCTGGTTGAATTTGACTTAGAAGTGAGGTTGACATTGCACATACTCTTTGGCCCTTCTGTATCTTCTGTTGAGGAGGAAAGAAACAGCCATCCAGCCTTAAACAGAGATCTTGAATAGGGGAGTGAGAAGCATGCAGCACATAAAAATTGGATGATTGTATGACGTAGAACTCGGTTATTTTCTTTTTTTTTTCTGAATGCCCTTGTCAGGCAGTCTTTCCTTATACTTTGTCAGCTAATTAGCATCTTGTGATAGTAATTTCATTTTAGGGTGATAGCAAAACTTAATTTTTGCTGTTAATTCCTTTTCATCAATTTTCCCATCTTTGAATGGACAATATATGTATTTATACTATTACAAAACTAAAAAAAACCCTCCTAGATGAAGGGAAAAAAAGTAGTAGCTTGGCTTCCCTCAATAATTGTAATAGTTTTTAAGAGAATGAGATTGGATTATGACACATTTGATTTTAAGTGTAAATGCTAATTAAAATTGGTTGTAAATTCTAGCAAAATCATAAAGGCATTATTCAACTCAGAGAATTATTTTCAAATTATTTTCTGGAATCTTTCTAGGTGCTTTTAAACATTAAGATGTTGAGTCACATAAGGAATTTTTACTTCGTCATTAGCCAGAAAAGCAATTCAAATATTCTTTATAACATGACCTATTAATGATATCTAATGGAAATAATTGTGGAGGCAGCATAATGTAACTACACAATGAATTCTCTGAAATATATGAAGTTCTGAAAACTGATGAGATGACAGCTTGGATAAAATTGCTGTATAAATAATACTTGACTATGGAGTGCAGGCAACAGTTTCTTTAATTGTAGGTTTTGATTTAGTGGGACTCAAGCTTTATCTGTGCTTTTGCTTTCTGGTGCATGGAAATGTAGCACTTTGTGAACATCCTTAATTTGTTAAGGTCTGTCTCACTTTGCTGAGAGAAAGCGAAGAGTTAGCTTCCAAAGTGACTTTTGTAGTGGGATCATTACAAACCTTATGGAGGCTCCTGCTGAAGTTTTGCCAGGATAGTTACTGAAGTCTGTTCATTTTGAGCTGTGTAGATATGGAAGTTTGTTAGTAGCACTCAGAGCTTGGGGAGCCATTTCTTGTGTTTTCTTCTCACTGTATTTGCAAGACTGGCATCCAGCTCTACACCTGCAGGGACGCTGATTTCTGTGAAGCGTGAAGTGTCCTGTCTCTAGTTTACACTTGCACAACTCATCAGCACACTCCCTCCTGAGGAACCCAACCACCTCAGACACCAGAGGCATGCAGGTATGGCTGTGTCCCCTCTCTGCCTACCTCCAATTAGTGCAAGTGCACAGGGCATACCACCCAGGAACTTTCTTGGTGTATGTGCTGAGAGGAGGACCGGGCCATTCACCCGTGGCTGGCCACTTTGAACACTATCACCAAGAGCTCACAGCATGGTGTGGAGCCCCTTCAGACTCGTGAAAGTTCCTCCCTCAATTTCAGATAGCTCTGAATCAGACCCTTAGAACAGAGAGTACTTGTTTTTTATAAGTACACTTAGTATTACTGCCATCTGCTTCTAATTTTCTCAAACCCAGTAAAAGATATATGTAACTAGAATTGTCTATCTGTTTACATTGCAAGTACCAAAGTTAAATAAATAACTGCACAGCATTCAAACTTGGCAAAAGACAAAGCAGGGTCTGTCAGTGGAAGCAGATTTTGCCTTCCTGATCCATGTGACAATGGAGTAGCCACCACTCTTTAATATACTGAAGGTACAGCTGTTTTATTAGAGCAAGGCAAGCTATTCCTAACACTTATTCACTGAATTTTTCTCTGAGAAAGAGATTGTGACAGGAAGAGTGCCACTGCCTTAATAGGTGCCAGAAGTGTCCCAGAAAGAGCTGAGTCTGGCTGTACTCCCTTTGGCTGGTGGAGCTCACGATACCTGTTCTGGGGGAAGGTGGGAAACCCTGGGCAAGGGGATGATGCTTCAGGGATACTGCAGGAAGCAAATTTAGGATGAGTATTTGATTTGAATTGTTTTGCTATTAGTTTATTTCAGCCAAAACTAGTTGAGGAAAGAGCAGTAAGTTAGATTTCAGTGGTATTTATCCTTCCTGAGAGTGTTATAGCAATTGAATGTTGGATTCATGCTTAGATTTGCAGGTGGTAAATTTAAAGCAAAACAGAAGCCAATTCTTTATGTGATATGTTGTTAATCAGTGGAAATCCTTGCTGCAGGACATTGTGCATATTAAAACATCACACAAATTCTTGAGACTGTTCTCTTGAGAACTAATAAATGAATGAAAGCATGGTTGGCTTAAGAAAAGATGTGGCTGTAATCATTTGCAGTATAGGAGAGTATTTGGAGGAAGTGCAGTTGGTCCTCTTCATATGCTTGTTCCTGATGCTTTCCCTTTGCCACTTAGCTGTTGTGGTTTAACCCCAGCCAGCAACCAAGCCCCACACAGCTGCTCACTCACTCCTTCCCTCACCAATGGGATCAGGGAGAGAATTGGAAGTGTAAAAGTGAGAAAACCTGTGGATTGAGATAAAGACAGTTTAATTAAAGAAGCAAAAGCCATGCACACAAGTAAAGCAAAATAAGTTCCTATGGGCAGACAGGTTTTCAGTCATCTCCAGAAAAGCTGGGCCCCATCATACGTAATGGTTGCGAAGAAAAGCTCATCACTCCAAATTTTCTTCTTCTTGCTTCTTCTTCCCCTCACCGTGCTATACCAGGCATGATGCCATATAGTCTGGAATATCCCTTTGGTCAGTTGGGGTCACCTGTCCTGGCTGTGTCTCTTACCAGCTTCCCATGCACCCACAGCTTCCTTGCCAGCATGGCAGTATGAAAAGCAGAAAAGGCCTTGGCTCTGTGCAAGCCCTGCTCAGCAATAACGAAAACATCTCTGTATTGTCAACCCTGTGTTTAGCACAAATCCAAACATCTCCCCATACTAGCCATTGCAAAGAAAATTAACTCTACTCCAGCCAAAAGCAACACAGCCACATTCCTCATGGCTCTATTCTTGTAGTTTTGTCGAATGCCTTGCCTGGTGGATTGCTTACAATCTTTTTTTCAGTAGGTCTTTGTTTACAGTGTCTTGTGTCTGTGTATCCAATTATTTTAAGTCCTGAGCAGATGGCTGGTTTTTTATTTGTTTAAGCAGGATAATTTCAGAAAGCCATTTCCAGAAAAACTGTTGGAGAGACTAACGAGTTTAGGAGACTATTAGCAAACATTCTAGACAAGAAAACTAATATTAGGAGAACATGAAAGCACCAGTATTTTCTTTTTCAGGTGCTGGTTGGAAGGAGAAAGCTGGGGCAGAGAAGATTCAAGGGCTGTCTCTAGACACTCATTCCTTTCTACCAAGTGCTCTTATGTAATTTTTTCCTTTACTCTTGCCACAGTCTTACTCTCAATATAAAACCAAAGAGAATTTACAAATGATAGTCAAACTAGAAAGCCTTTTTGAAATATTCCAACTATTTTCAAGGATAATTTGGCCATGCCCTATCACTTAAAAATAGGCTTTAATTTCAGCTGACATCATCATAGAATTATGTCAGAAATAGTTGCAGACAGAAAAGAGAAATTTTTACCACCTGTGGCCAGGTAACTATTTTTTTCATGTCCTTCAATTCTCTTGGGAGCTTATTGTAATTATTTTTTATCTAATTTGTCAACTGCTCTCTTGTAATGATTGTTGCACCAGTGACTTCTTTTATTTTAATTAGTTCCTTATTAGTAATATAATTGGATTGTAACAAGTGGTCATTTTCCTCTTAAAAAGACCAAACAAACAAAACAACCCACCCACATCGTAAAAATAGACTTAAAACTGTCCTGGCAAAAATCTCTTAAAATGGCACATATTTGACAGATAACTAGCTTTGATTTCAAGGCATCAGGCAATGGTTAAACCTCTGCATCTCATTGCAGTGTTGCAGCAATTAAAATTCTATCCTGAATTTGGTTAGCTTCAGCTTCCACTGATGTGAACTGTTAGGAGTTTATCTGAGGAAAAAGCAGAGAATCTCTTCCACGCTTAGACTATGCACTAACTGCTTCCTTAGCATATCTTAAATAAACTAAATAGATTGTTTAAAGTAGATGCTTCCAACCTGAGTAGTCAGATAAAGAATCACCGAAGCTTGCTGTGGGGAAAAGAGATGCACCTTGCTGGTATGTAGGTCAGTGCTTGCCTGCCTAGAAAACATATATAGCACGTGTTCCATTTTGTCAAACGTTCCCAAAGTTGCAAGTTGACTTAATGGTGTTCAAGACCTGTGGAGATGAAAGGAGCTTCCCAAGACAACAATTCCCCTCTAGATTTTCTGGTGCTAGAGCTATTAGCATCTGTTTTCAGCAAAGTAGGAGGTGGGCATGCTGCAGGACTAAGTCTTTTGCCACTATGAAAATGTGAGAATGAAAAACATGAAAATTTTCTCCCTAAACGTTGACCATAGTCAACATTGCTCTCTATGGACCTCTTGTGTGATCTGCCTAATTTTCAGTTTCCTAGCTGCTCTAATTCCTTTGGCAATGTTCATCCAGACTTATTGACTGTGCTTATAGTCTCTTCTGTGGCAATGCAGCTGAGTAGAAATGGTAAAAAAATATGCCTTTTGCTATCTAGATGCGTCATTCTCATAATCATCTTGTCCTAGGAACAAATTGGAGAAGTTGCCCATTAGGGTTTCAAGTCAGGTTTTATTTCTGCAGCAGCTGTGATTTTCTCTTATGCAAGGTGAATCCTATTCCTTCACTGCTGTGTGTTTCTAAAGGAAGATAGGCAATGGACCGGACCCTCTGCTGTCCTAGCTCAAATGCCAGTGAGTTGTACTTGCTCCCATAAGCAAATCTACTAATGTCAGTGAGACCATGTTGAAAAAAGCAAGTGTCTATTTAGCTATTATCTACTTATTTGTAGTCATTACCTAATATAGCCCACTTCAAGAGATGGTTCTTGACATCATCTTTAGGGATATTAGATTTGATCTATGAGGAGCAGTTCAGACAGTTTTGGTTTGGCCTTGGTCTTGATATAAGGAAAGAGATTTTTAGACTTTCATTTGTTGTTTGAAAAAACAATACCAATTTGTCAGTAAATATTTCTGTTCATATTGAAAGGACAGTAAGTCACAGCCAAACTCAAACTTTGGAAGTGTTCTGCTTTTGAACTTTTGGAGTGTCACTGATCTGGGGGTCACAATCATCTTTCATGTGTACCATGGAATTGCTGGTACATTTTTTAATCTGTGCTGGCTGAAGAAAGAACAGACAATGACCTGCTGAAGCTGACATGAATGGTACAAGTGTTGGGAGTGAATGATGTTCCCTCTCACTAACCAGTCATCTCGAGGGAAGGCAAGTGGCTGTCTGTTTTTCTTGTGGGTTCTTTTAGTGACCCAAGTGGGTTAGTGTGTCTGTGCTTTAGGGCTGTATCACTTCCCTGCTGCCAGTTGTATGGAAGGGAAGAAGTGGCTCTTCAGTGTTATTTCACCCAGGCAGACGGTCACTGCACACCACTTCAGCAAAAGTCAGCATCAACCTGTGCCTTCATCTGTGTTTTTCACCCAGTTTGCTGTACAGCATGTAGGACAATGTATGTGGCATGGAAGCTGGGACACATCTGGTGAAATCTGGGTGTTTGCAGAGACTGCTGCAGTGTCAATAGGTTCTGTAACTTTATAAGATTGTACACTTCTTGATGTGTACTTAAATCAGCTCTAAGCTTGTGAAACATTTTTGTTTATTGTATTTCCAAATGTTATATTTAATTTATATATACTCAGTGGAGTCCTGACTTGTATGGATGTTTATCCCACAGGCAGTGTTAAGTATCTTGCAAGCAGATCTATCTGTGCTTTTTGTGGTGTTCATTTATCTACATAGCCCACTAAGGCTGAGTCTCAGTACAGGAACTGCTGAAAATACACAGTGCTTCAGCAGTGTATGAGCTGTTTATCTTCAGATGTGCATTTCTGGGTCTGGTTTATGTGGTGCACTGAACAAAATGGATCAAAGTGACATATCCTGTAATTTCATTACCTTTGTCTTCCACAAATTTTGTTTGTGCCTGTTCTCAATAGAATAGCACTGGGACCAAAACAGATACTTGAAAAAATCTTTGAAGTTTGGAGCATATGAGTGGTAGAACAGACTTGTGACAGTAGACTCTGCTTGAAAGCTACACTAGTAATTTAATATACAGTCTGCATTATGTTTAAAAGCATCGACAAAGAATCAGTTCTTAAACAAAACCAAACTCTGTCTTAGATTTGCACAAACTCAGTTTCTGTGTTAGCAGGGAAACTTATTTATTCTAGAACTACCTTTTGATGTTTCTTAGTGCTTTGCATCCTATCTAGTTATTAGCAGCAAACTTCCTATAAAGCAGCTGAGAAATATTGCCAGGCCAGAACCTAAACTCTCTGTTACATCCTTTCGAATGTGTTTAGATAATATACAAAGAAGATGGTTTCCAGCCCAGGTACACAGTGTCGTGTCTTTCTAAGCTGAAAATTATTAATTTTACTGAGTTGTCACGAAGCACAATAGAGTACACAATGTAATGAGGAATCCTGTAAGAAGTTTGCTGTGCATTCAATTCTCCTTGAAATCAAGAAAGAGCATTAATGGTCAAGTTTTCAGGCAAGTCTGGATTTTTTTTTTGAAGATCAGATCCTGAAATTTGTGGTGGAATTCTTATTCCAAATTTTTGAATTTTTTATTTTGGTTTATCTGAAAAAAAAGTTAAATATAAATCATAAAGCAGCCTACTATTTTATCTGTAAGTATTGAAGTGAGTATTTATACTTTAAAATTTCTAAATGCATGGTAATTTTGTGTGCTTCTTCTGAATATTTTTATAGATTAAATATAGACCAAACTGTAAAAATCATAAATGAAACTTCAGTTTGTACAGGAATAAGGGAATGAGCTACAAAAACAAACACATGGAAGTTTTCCATTTCTGATAAACTTAAAAAATAACTCTTCATGGATCAATATTTGGTCTGATACAAAATGTGTGATGCTGTTAATTTATCCATCCAGTTTGGCTTAAACTGAATACCCTACATTCATTCTTAAAACTCGTACAAAATGTGACTGAAAATGAGAAATGAGTAAAAAAAAATTTTGAAAGTAATCCTTCGGTAGTAGGTGTTAAGTCCTCTGTTTTGTTCAAGGTAAAAGTTTATATTCGGTTCTGAATCATTGCAGTGAGAGTTCTGTATGTCCCAGAAAGCCCTGAAATGTTTGATCGATGAGCAGTTTTGGCCAGAATGTAATTTGCTATGCATGCTGGTTTTAAATTTAGAAAAAGTAAACATTCTAGTTTTGAAAGTTTTAAACCTGAAAATAGACACAACATGGGAAATGTGATCCTTATTCTGATCCAACTTCAGATTATGTTAGAATTAACTTTAATACCATGCTTTAGCTGGTGGTATGTTTTGAAAAGAATAGTTTATGGCAAATATGTTTTCCTATTTTGGTGTTTCTAAACACAGTTGTATGATATATTGCAATAAAGAAATTAAATGTTATATACTTTCAAACAAGGAAACTAAATTTTATGCATTCTTCCTAATGGTGGAGAATTTCCTCTCCATGTGCCATAGGAAAATCTAGTTCAATTAATGGTTATCGCCATGGAAATAAATATTCATAAAACTAGGTTGTGCTTCTCTTAGGATTTGGAGTGCTCTGCAGTCCTTTCCCTCTGTTCTCTAAGGCCTTAACTTGGAAGCCTTACCTGACTGAGTCCCTGGTTCTCTCTTCAGGAGCTGAATGAAGATACATGTTCTGGCTCCTCAGTTCTTGTCTCAGGTCAGGTAGCTGGCCAAGCCTCTCAGTGCCATCTCTCAGGCTCCATCAGACTCCCTCCTCCTTTATTCTTGTCCATTCATACCTCATATCTCCCATGTACTTTTCACCCACAAGGAGTTGCTGTGAAGGTCAATGCTTTGTGAGACTGTGGTGCTCTCAAATATCAGAGTATCACAGACCACAAGGTACTGAGGAGTAATCCCTTATTACATAAATGTTGGTGTCTATTCCTCCTGATTCCCTGTATTTTATTTTTTTCTCTATACACATCTTGCCTATATTCTTGATATGCTTCCCATAACTGTTCCCAGAAACTGTGTGCTGGAAAGAGGTGACACTGCTACTCTTGCCTCTTACTGCACGAGTGCAGATGCCCAGGAGGATCAGTGTCACAGCATCAGCTTCCTTTATCGCCTCTTTGGTTGCTTCAGGTATTTATAAAGTGCAGAAATTCACCATAAAGTTATAAATACGTATGCACTGACACTGTTTTTATGTCATCAAATGTGTTTTTGACCTCACTTGCATGGGCGAATGTGATCAATACACACACACATGCATCTTAATTTTTACTGTCATACCTACACATAAGTGTCCAACAGCATGGACCTCTTTATATCCCATAAAGTTCTGTGCTTGTCACTTGCACAGCAAAAAATGAGCACATGATTTTTTTTTTTTCCTCAGGCACTCAGATTTTGGTTTTATTTGAAAATTCTGTGTTTATATCTAAGCTTTTAGTTATAGTTTTATTTTCATCTCCTGGGTCGCTCCACTGCAGTGAGATTTGGTGTTTGGAATGTGACCTTTCCATGCATGATTCTCAATGTGAGATAGAACTGGCTAAATGTATGCATTCTGGAGATATGTAGACTATTTAAGGATTTCTTAAGACCTCTGGAATCTTGAGCTTTGGCATCAATTTTGTCCTCTGACAGTAAAGTCTGAAAAAAGTAGAGATGAACAGATAAACTTGTAGAAGGTCTTTGTGAACCCTGACATTAGCTCAGTAGGGATGATCTCCATCAGCTCTATCTATACGCAGTGGAGGAGAGGGTATTGCTTCTCCACAGAGGGACTCAGAACAGTCAGATTAGGCTTTGCTGGTGAATGTTTTTCTCTCCATTGACTGGAGGCTGTTTAGACACATTAGCCACACCTGATTAAACTAACCTTGATGAGTATTCTTTCTGATGGACTAATCTGAGAATTGACTTCCAGTCATTAAGAAGCTGATATGTGAATGGTATATCTGCATCTTGAGCAACTTACCCTAAAGATGGGCAAATTAAGCAGCATTATGAAGTTCTTTCTAGATCATTTTGCGTTAGAGTCGTGGAATTCTGAGTGGACTTTGATCCGTATTACCATAGACAGGAAAGTTTAATGAACACAAGAAAAAAGAGAAGTAATTATTAAGAGTAGGAAGATGGAAGGAAAACAGTCGTACTTGAACCACTGAGTTTCTGACATGAGATCTTCAATTTGTACTTTTTTCTCATTAAAATAGAGGTGCATGTAATTTTCATTTACTGAGTAGAAATGGAAAGGTGGCAAGAGCAATCTGATAACTGAAGGAGATATTCATGGCAGGAAAACTGGCTAACCCTCACAGCTGGAAAATCTTGAGATGGCAGTGGTTCAATAGCTCAAAGTACTGACCTTGTGTGGCCTTGCAGATTCCAAGAGCGATTTTAGGAAATAACCTGAGCTAGAATACTGGGTGCTAAGGGAACATGATATAAATTAAAAAAAGCTAGACTTATGCAATGTTATGATTGCAAGTAGAAAAATAAATTGAAAAATGTGGTACAAACCCATTCATAGTACACATATTATAAATTAATTACCTCACTGAGTACTGCTGGTGATGTTTATGTTAACATATTATATTACTAAAGAAAAGAATGTTTTTTTCTTAACATTTGAGCAGGTGGTTCCATGCAGAAGAAATACTTATATCCATATTTTCTTCTGTGAAGATTTATCAGTTACATGAAGCATTGCAGAAAAATGAGAATGTGACTGACTCAATCTCTTTCATTTTGCCTTAAAGAAACTGAAGGTGTGTTCTTTTGCTTGATACAGTGTTATGACATTCTTTCTGGTAGAGAACAGCTTCTATAATGCAAGATGGCATACCTTTCTGAGAGTGTTATGGGAACCAGATCCTTTGTCTATTCCCTAGAGGTCCTCTAATGTAGAAAATGTGCAGTCTTATTGGGAAGCCTAGCTCTTTTAGAAAAATGAGAGCATGACATTCTCAGACTGTCTCTGCCATAAAGCTGGTGCATAACAATGGGAAAAAGGTGTTTGATACTTCTGCAGTAACAAAATTTGTGTCAACTGTTGTAATATAAAATGTAAACTAGTGTATTTGGTTTGTGTGGCCAGGTTGTGGTATTGGGTGGGCTACAGGGGTGGCAGGTGAGAAGCTGCCAGAAGCTTCCCCCATATCCGACAGAGTCAGTGCCAGCTCGCTCCAAGAGGGACCCACTGCTGGCCACAGCTGAGCTCATCGGTGACAGTGGTAATATCTCTGGGATAACAGCTAAGAAGTAGGGGAGGGGGGAAAAAAGCTGTGCAACTCCATCCAGAGAGAGGACTGGGAATATCTGAGAGAAACAGCCCTGCAGACACCAAGGTGAAAGTGAAGACAGCCCTGCAGACACCAAGTGAAGAAAGAGTGCGAGGAGGTGCTCCAGGCTCTGGAGCAGAGATTCCCCTGCTGCTCATGGTGCAGACCGTGGTGAGGCAAGCTGTTCCCCTGCAGCCCATGAAGGTCCATGGTGGATTGGACATCCATCTGCAGCCTCTGAAGGACCCTGTACCAAACCTGGTGGATGCCCAAAGGAGGCTATGACCCTGTGGAAAGCCTGCACTTGAGCAGACTCCTGGCAGGACCTCTGGACCCATGGAAAAAGGAGCCCAAGCTGGAGTGGTTTTGCTGGCAGGACTTGTGATCCTGTGGGGCACCCATTCTGAAACAGCCTGCTCCTGATGAACTGCATGCCATGGGAGGGACCCATGCTAGAGAAGTTTGTGAAAAACTGAAGCCTGTAGGAAGGACACACATTGGAGGAGTTCATGGAGGACTGTCTCCCCTGGGAGGGATCTAATGCTGGAGCAAGGAAAGAATGTGAGGAGTCCTCCTCCTGAGGAGGAAGGAGTGGCAGAGGCAATGTGTGATAAATAGAGCATAGCCCCCATTCCTTGTGCCCCTGCGTTGATGGGATTGAGGAGGTAGAGAAAATCAGGAGTGAATTTGAGACTGGAAAGAAGAGGGGGGATGAGGTGGAGGTTGGGGGAAAGGTGTTTTTAGGATTTGATTTTATTTAGAATCGCAGAGTCATTAAAGTCGCAAGAGATTTCCATGGCCACCAAGTCCAACCTTTGAACACCACCATGCCAACTAAACCATAGCACCACATGCCACATTCAGTCATTTCTTGAACACCTCCAGGGATAGTGACTCCACCGACTCCCTGGACAGCCTATCCCAGTGCTTAACTACCCTTTCAGTGAAAAAACTCTTCCCGATGTCCAGCCTGAGCTTTCCCAGGCACAGCTTGGGGCTATGTCCTCTTGTCCTGTCACTAGTTACCTGAGAGAGGAAACCGACCCCCACCTTGCTGCAAGGTAGTAGCAGAGAGCAATAAGGTCTTCCCTGAGCCTGCTTTTTATCCAGGCTAAACAACCCCAGCTCCCTCTGCTGTTCCTGATGGGACTTACTCTCTAGACCTTCATCAGCACCATTGCTCTTCTCTGGACATGCTCCAACACATCAGTGTCCTTGAATTGAGGGTCCCAGAACTGGACACAGTACTCAAGGTGCAGTCTCACCAGTGCTGACTACAGGGGGACATTCGTTTCCCTGGTCCTGCTGGCCACAGTATTTCTGATGGAGGCCAGAATGCCATTGGCCTTCTTGGCTACCAGGGCACACTGCTGGCTCATGTTTGGCTGCTGCCAAACAGCACCCCCAGGTCCTTTTCTGCTGGGCAGCTTTCCAGCCACTCCGCCCTCAGCCTGGAGTTGTTGTGACCCAAGTCTGACCCAACACTTTACCTTATTGAACCTCATATCGTTGGCCTCAGCCCTTCAATCCAGCCTGTCAAGATCCCTCTGCAGAGCCCTCCTATGCTCCAACAGATCAACACTCCTGCCCAACTTAGTGTTGTCTGTCAACATACTGAGGGTGCACTTGATTCCCTTGTCCAGATCATCAGTAAAAATATTAAAGATGACTGGCCCCAATACTGAGCTCTGAGGAACCCCACTAGTGACCCATGGCCATCTGGGTGTTTCTCATTTTCCTAGTTTGATGTGATTGGTAATAAATTAAACCATTTTCCCTCTGTCACATCTGTTTTGCCCATGATGGGAGCTGGTGAATGATCTCTCCTTGTCCTTACTGTGACCCATGAGCTTTTCATTATATTTTCTTTCCCCTGTCCAGCTGAGGAGGGGAGTGATAGAGTGCTGGGCACAAGGCATCCAGCCAACATCAACCCACCACAACTAGCAATTTGAGATCTTGTGAAAGGAATACGGGTTGAAGGAGTAGTGCCAGTCTTCCCTAGGAGTGCTTATCCAAGGTTGTTTACTACAACAGGTAAAAGTGATTCTGCCTCATGAGGATTTCTTTCCTGTCCTCAAAGAGGAAGGATAACAGGGAACATTAAAACTGGCTTGAGATAAAATATTTAGATTGATTAAAGAAATAAATATTAGCAGTTGTTAGTTTGGGAGTTGCCGTTACTCAGTATCAATTAGGAGTTCTCGCATTTAAAAGTGCTTTGGAGGTTGTATAATACCGAAATACAAGAAATACATTTAACCAAAAGAGGGAAATCTTTTTCCTGCTTTCTGTGTGTGTCTCTGTGTGTATGTCTATGCACAGGGGGATGTTTGCAATTCAGTGTCCTTAAGATTTAGTGAGGCACGTGCAGAGCACTCTAATGCTGTTTCAGATGAGCCCTGAACTATGTGCAAGCTTTTTTGCTGAGATTTCAGCAAGGCCATTCAAGACTTTGCAGAATAGAGATTTATTTATTTAAATGTTTATATAATAGGATAGCCAATTCATATTGTTGGGAGGGTATAGGGGTCTACATGTAGTTCATCATCTCTATGTGAGATCCTCTGAAGGTCATGTGACTATAATCCACTGGGGCTCTGATAAAGAATGAGATCAGTGGAATTTAAACTCTGACATGCTTCTCTTCTACTGCTAAACATCTATATTCTCCCAGATCCATAATATTCATGTGACTATACCCATTTTAAGCAATGACTTCATGTATTTTGATTAAACCCCAGAAAGACAGGATATGAGATGAGCGACACAGAGCTCAGCTCTCACTTTGAGGAGAATGTTTTTTGTTTTAAGAAAAGACTGCTTTCTGGTTTAAAATACTCAGCCAAGACAAGTGATTCAGACAGGGTGACTGTATGCACAGATAGACATAAATGCAGTTCTGTCCCTGCTTCTCTCAGAAAAAGTCACTGATGCTGATGAAGACATTTTTAAAAAGAAAGCTTAAAGAAAGCAGAAATATCTATAATATTTTTCTTTTAGTATCAGTTCAGCTCACAATAATTTCTCATAATAGTTCATAAGTTCATAAGGTCATGGTAAGTAAACAAGTATTTAGATATATTAAAATTGCTTCTTGTGTAAATATCATGTTAATAAATTGAAAAAGTATTTTGATTAAGGGATTAGCAGTATTTAGTCTTTGCAATAGTGATTTATGGGATAGTAGTAGTAAAAATACCAGACTCTTCAGGATGGAAATTGTGACCTTCAGAAAACATCTTAAGCTTTTATTTTTACATTCTAATTAATTTTACAGTAACATCTAAGAGTTTGAATTTGGAGTAGTGCCACCCTGTGCTAGAACTGCCCAAACACATTATGTGAAATGGTCTCTGCCTGGAATATACAGTGGAAACAGCCAAGACAACTGGGAAAAAACAAAGGAAGGTGCAGGAAGGTGAAGGAACTTGCTGAAGGTAATCCAAGCACAGAGGTAATGCTGGGAAGTGAATCCAGATTTTACAATACAGATTTAGTGCTCAGTTCATTACTCTATTGTAGTTGCTCTGATTCCTGCTATTTCTTATGTCAGTTCAGTGTTTATTACAAGAATTTTGAGTTACAAGAAATTTGCATTACAAGAATTTTTGGCTCAAAATAAAATTAAGAACATGGGAATCTAGTTGTAGAAAAGCTTTAAAATAATTTGATAGCTTCACTGTGGACTGTTCAAAACTTAAGGCAGGTAGAGCAGTTTAGCTGAGGTGTTAACATTTGAGTTTAGCCCATGAAAATTTTCACAAACATGTATTACCTCAGAATATATTAGGATCTGTCAGAGACAGCTGCCCAGTGTTTGAAGCCAATACATACTGTTTGTATTATTTTGGTGAGTATATGTAAGTTCTTATTAATCAGACTATTGGCTTTTTTTCAACTATCCCCAGTGCATCATGAAAGGAATAAGTGCATTTATTTATGTTCTGTGTGAATAATATCTGCAAAGTGTCTGGTTTTCATTTGTCTCACTTTGATTTGATGTAATTGGATGAATTATTTGAAAGTATTTAGATTGCCCATGCCCTGTTTCCAATAGTTCTCATTCAAAATCAGATCTGGGTTTCTTTCCATTATCACACATTACATTGAGATATGCAGATTCTTCAGAATCAGTGTTAATAAGAATGTGTGTATCTCATTTTTTTTCCTACTATTGAGAGCATTTCTTTCTGAATTTTGTATTGTAATTTACATAATGTAAAAATAAAATCATTCTGGTTTTATAGCACAATAGCCCAATTAATAGATGAAATTAACATGTTGATATTGCTAAAAATTAATCTGAAAAACAGTGCTGAGATCTCCAATCTGTGTTAATTGCTTAAGAAACAACAAAGGGAAAGTATTGCAAAAGAAATATTTCACAATATTCTATGTGTTTAGAATAGTTCAGTTTTCACACACCAGTGCTTGGAGTGATGAATTCAGAATTTGCTCACAGTAAATAACATCTTAAGAATTCAAATGCACTTTGCATTTCCTTGAATATTTACAGATATAGATATATAATATTTCCACTTAGGGTATATATGAATAAAGTTTAAAATGTAATTGCATATTTAGAACCAATTTTATTCTTTATTTACTCTTCTGGATTTTAGGGAAAAAAAGATTGCAAGCCTTTAATATTTTTTTTTTCAAGAAGGTTCACATAAAGGAGGCTAGAATGTGAATAATTGGGCTGTTTTCCTCAAAGTTTCATACTTCTGGTATTTGGCTTCTTTAATAATGGCTAAAATAACCCCTTAATTCTGTATTTCTTAGACATTTAGACAGTTCTGCTTATTATCTGAGGCCACTGAATACCCAGTGCTGTGGCCCCTACTGAAGTCAGGTTACAGGGTAGCTACTGACAGTCATGAGGCTTGCAAGCTGTTTATCAGTTCTATGCCACGTGCAAGAAAAGGTTAAGATATGAATCATGACCTGAATCTGTGCCCACTTTGCCAAACCAAGATAACTGTACACTCTGTATCACAGAACATGTTGTTGCAGCCAGTGGGAAGCCTTTTTGGGATGCAAGGTGACTTGTACATTGTAAAAGTTTTCCAGGACACAGCAGCAAGGAATTGGGTGGTGGTGAACTTGCAGAGAGTGGGTCTGGCTCCTGAACTCTGCACTGAAAAGACAGGACCATAGCAAGGCTCCTTGTCTCTTCTACTGTATTCCATCATCCAATCAAAGCCTATTCCTGGGTCCTCACAAGTCTTCATCAGTTTTGGATGCAAGTCAAAGCTGATCAAAAGTAGGGTTCTGGCACACATCTGTAATAGCGCTAGAGCTACATTATCTTTGTTTAATACCTTATTCTAAAACAATCTTGTATTGCTTCTTGCTCTTACAAATATTTGAATTTTTTTTTAACCATTACTGTGTAGTCTATGGTACTATGAAAAAGATTGAAGTTGCCTGCAATCTTAATTATCTTTTGAAATAATAACCTAGAAACCCATCTGACCTTATTTTCCCAAACCTAAATGATAGAACTCTTAACACCCCCCCAAAACTATGTATGCAGTATTCCAGAATCAGCTTATAGAATGACTCCTGTCTCTGTACTATTATAGTTGTTAGCATGCTACTCTTGAAAATGCAGCATAAAATTACATGTTAAGTACTGATTTAGATTTTCTTGTTGTTATTCATGAATATGTGAGCCTGTATTTGAAAGATGTCATGGTTAATCTCTGTACTTAATCCTTTGAAGGAATAAAAAGTAGAAGGGACTCAGCATTATTTGGTTTGCTGATGCCAGATGACAAGTACTTGAGTGTTTCTGCACAGAAACAGGCTGCCAGATATGCTTTTAGATCTTCCTTTTCTAAAAAAATGGAGTGGACAGTGAATAAATATTTGAAGTAGTTCCTTTTGTTGTGTATCAAAACATTCAGCAGAATAAAAGCATAGTACTGGAAAATCTTTAGCCTCTTTAAATTCTAGATCAGATGCAACGTTAGTAAAACTTCTTATTTAAACAAATAAAGCCAGCTGCTGTGTTATCTGGCAACCAAATTTGCATAGGGCCTTTTCTTACAGTATTTTTTCCCAATGAATTATGGGTGTGGAATGCCCCTGCTGGTCCCTCCCTTGTTTCTCATGTCTCCTTTCTCCTTCCACAATAATGCAGTAATTTGTACTACTAAAGTTAGATAAAGGCTTCTAAATCCTGATCTTTGATACTGGAAAAGGGAGGCTTAGAATATATCAAGTGCAAGACTGTCTTCAGGTACCTGGCACTGTATTTACTCAAACTCAACTGATATGTTATTCATATTTGTTTGAAATACTTGTCTAACACCTCTGAATGTGGAATCCTATGTTTTTATCTGGCAACTTAGAGTTTGGAAGAAATATTTTATTTTCAGTGTGTTGTGCTATTTTTAATAACACTTTTTCTCTCAACTAGGATCTGACACTATTGTGATTTTTTGGCATATGTTACCGCTCTTTAAAATGGATCAGTTGATTTTGCTTCAAATAAATCTTCTCTTAGCTTTAACTGGTAAAGGGAAGCATGCTGGATAGATCAGGAATTTGCAGTTTCAGAAATGAGCTCCTCCTTGAGCTTCTCCAAAGAGTTAGGCAGAGTCTCGAACGCCATCTGGTCAAAAGGTGCTGTTCTCTTCCACAGACAGTAAATCTTCATTACTTACAAGAAGAAGTATGTAATCAATGCTGTTTGAGCAGTATTTCATGGCATATCTTCCTCCAATTTTTCCTTTATGAAACCTCATCTTAATTAGGATACATGGTCTGAGACTGCTGTTTAGCTCAGTTGCTTGGAGCACGTTGCTAATAATGCCAAGCTTGTGGGTTGTTTGGACTCTCTTTGCAGTCAGAAGTTCTAAAGTAAGCTGGGATGAAATTCATCAAATCTAAACCAGACAGCAAGTTTAAAATAAGATGACTCATGATCTAGAAAAGGCTATCTATCTCTAGTGATGCTAAAGGGAGATTGAAGAGCATTCTGGGATGTATGTCTAGAATTTGCTTGACCATTCCTAGCCTGGATTATTAATTACTTGTGCTAATTCCATGTGTGGCTTTCTGATGAAAAAACCCCTGATTAGGGGCTCTTTTGTGTCTTTGATCTGTAACTCTAACTTTGGTCTTGTTGTGTTTCATAGCCAGACAATAAAGGCTATAAAACCATGTCATCATCTATGAAACTTCTAATGTTTCATGTTTTGTCAGTTCCATGGTAGCTTGCAAACAGGCAATGAGAATTAAGAAATAAGACAATATTACCATACCAACTGTTCAGAAGTTCCAGTGACTGAATCACTGATCCAGTTGGTTCATACATGTTCTTGTGTTCACATCTTGGGCATATGAATTCAAAGGTTGCTGTTCAGATAATTATTTTTTTAGCTCTGTAGTACCTGTAGCACACAATCTGAGTTCTCCACACTATGTGGTTCACGTGAGAGTAAGAACACTGGAGCTTATTCCTACCTCACTTTCATCTGTTTTTTGTCTATGTTACACTTGCTGTTTCCCCCCCACACTGTTTAAATGCATCACAACCTTTTCAGTTTTTAAATTTCATATGCTTTACCTTCTCTTTTAATGCTTTTGAGAACTTGTACTATTTTATTCTTTGACTTTATAACTTTGGTACTGGGTTTCCCTATCTTGTTCTTTAAACTCATACTGTAGCTTCTGACTTTGGTCCAGTAAGCGTGAGGTTATGATCGTCCCTGGTATCAAGGACTGTGGTAGAGAATTTTTGGTCTCTAATGGGCCTACCTAGTTGTCATTCCTGTCTGGAAGAAGAAGGCATTGCAATTAAATATCCTGCATGGCACTTAAATGCAGAGCCACAAAGAAATGAAGAAGGGTATCCCCAGCTGCTTAATACATTTGCATACAAAGGATTGCACATTTTCCCTCTTCAGCAATCCTAGAACCATCTATAAAGAAAAATAAACCTAATTAAAACCATCCTTGGTTCCAGGGCTGCTCTCTGGCACAAGTTCCTTGGGACACAGGAAGTTGTGCTCCCGTCAGCTAGGCTCCAAAACCAGACAAAATGGGTCTTCAAGAGAAACTTGTCAGCACCAGAACTGCTGACAGCTTCTCTTTTCCTGTGTTGGTGGAACACAACCCTTTAGAGCTCATTCATCTTTGTGTGTCTACAAAAGAAATGTCAAACAGGCCCCTACTGTGCTCCAAAAAAAAAAAAAAAAATCCATCACAGTGAAATTCTTACAACGTAAGGAACATTCTCAAATCACAGATTGGGATTTCTCACTTCCCTGAAGGCCAGCCAGCCACACTTGAGGTTTCTTCATTGCTCTAAATCTGAGTAGCTGGCAGAGCAGCTGCCTGGAGCACCAGCTGCAGTTGTGCCATGTGTGTCACTCTTGCTGTTTTAGGATCAATGCTGCACTTGGCAGTGTCTGTGCTTAGGTTTTTGTTTGTGTCATTGCTTTGTAAACTACTATGCCTCCCCTGTCTGTAGTCTCAGGGGCCTGGCTGAAGCCATTCAGAGAATGACTGTACATACCAGCACTGGCAGGAGAAGGGCAGGATATTCACTTCCATCTCTTCGACTTTGAAATGTGCCATGAGCATGTACCTTCGCAACCTTTTCTCCAGGTACACTTCCCCTGTTGAAGGGTTTGATCTCATCTCTGAACTCTTTGGCTGCGAGAAAGGACCCCTCTCTTCCCCTTTTCTCCCTGCATGAAGGGAGGACAGCTGGCAGCATGCCCTCTGCATCTACTGCTATGATAGAAACTCCCCAGGTGCCAGCACACACCCTGCCTGTGAGTTCCATATGGCATCACATCTCCGAGGAACAGCTAAAGGTCAGCAGCATGTCTTTCTACCTTGGAACTTGTCCTTACTGTTACAGCCCCATCCTGACACCTTCTGGGCAGGAGCGTCTGTAGCGGTACGAACTCAGCACGAACTGAGTTGTCAGTTCACCTGTAAAATTGCTTAACTACAGGAGGGGCTGGGAGAGTGTGTTTAGAGAAGAAATTTCCCATACGTGCGTGTTACTAGTAACCCAAACAGCTACCTAGGATTCATTCCACTTCATTTCAGAAAATCAAATCTCAATCCTGTGTGTCTCCAAATATTTCACAGAAATGGATAAAGAATAATTTAACTAAGAAGCACAGTCAGCTCAGCTGAAATTTGAAACACTGAATTTGTGAGATGTTCATAACATTGTGATCTTGCTCTCATAAATGTGTCTATGCCTTTGCATTTGTGCACACACACACACATATACACATGTACGCCTGTACTTGAAATTGCCTGGAATAGTACATGTATACAGAAAAGACTTGCCTGCAGGACTATTACAGTAGGATTCACTCTCCATACTTTCTGCCTAGGAGTGGACTGCTTGAAACTTTTGCTAAACATAACAGTATTTAAACGAAGGAATGTGCAGGAACATTTATCTTTCCATCGCACAATACACTTTGACCCTCTTTTGAACATTTTTTGTATATAGCACAATTCCTAAAATCCCAGTTGTTTCCTATTTACTTTGTTGTAGGAGTTCATTACATACATATGTTTTTTGATTCAAATGCAATGATAAGGGCTGGTTTAAATAATGTTTTGGGGTTTTTTTGTAATTTTCTTGTTAATGAAATTATCTCCTTTAAGGAGTTTCATGGCCAACAGCAGTGTCACGTTTGCTTAGTATATTTGGGGGCTCATTCTTTGTTCAGATGCCTAGAAGGACTCAGAACAGAAAAAATGTTGCCTAATCTTTAACAGAACTCAGAAGTCTTGCTGAGAAGTTGAAACAGGATTAGAAAACTCAGTATCTGATCCTTTGAGGACAGCTGCTTCAAAGAAGCTATGCAAAGCTGGGAAAAAAAGAGTGAATGAGCAAGCTTGAACCCTTTGAAATATTTACTGTTCAGTGAGTTTAGAGAGGAAGGGGAAACATGATGAGGCCTTCCCTTTCCTGGAAGTTGATAGCATCCTCTTGTTTTAGTAATAGAAAAATATGGTATTACTACTTTGACATTTCTTTTGTTTGACAAAAACTGGAGACACTGATCGAAGTATTAGACCTTTTATATAAACACATATGTGAAAGTGGTAGGAAAAAAGCTTGAAAAGTTCCATTTATTTCTCAATGTAGACTTTTTTTTTTCCGCAGGAATACTTCAATTCCCTGTAAAGCACATTCCATAACTGGATCAATAGCCAGCATATATTTAAACATGAATCATTAAGAATCATTTTTTTACAAGGTTTGCATTATCACTCAGCATCCTGGCAGCAGTTCCTCTCAATTTCAAAGCAGCTGTGGAGTCTGAACTCTTGTTTTGGCTCTCTGCATCAGATGGAGATTCACATGTCCTGATGAAAATTTGGACTCAGCAGGGAACTAGTTCCCTTGTCACATAGTGTGTACCTACTGCTGTGCCTGAATTTATTTACACAACCGCTATTTGCAAAGAACTATGCAGTTGTTTCTTCTCTCCCTTTTTTTTCCTTCCCCTTAAGCACAGGCCTCAGGTTTTTGTTGGTAAACTTAAATGCTTTCATTATATATTTCCTTATGCTTCTCTTCTGAAAGCATCTTAAAGGCTCACCTTTACATCCATAGAGTAAACTACAGTTACATGAAAATGGATGGGGCTTGAATCTCTCCAGGGGACCATTTTCTCATCAAGACAATATGATCCAAAGGACCCAGCACAGCACACCTTAGATATTTAGGGACGCGGTGTTAACCACGCAGTGTCATATTTGTATGAGCAAGGGAAACTTTTCAAACATATCTGAACATAATTTTTAATATTTTATTTGGGGTCTTCACTGAATTGCTGTATGGAGCCAGTAAAACAATGTGGAGGAACAGCTCTTGCCAGCTCAGCCTGAAAATGAGGATCCCAGTAACCAGGCATATTCCCTTCCTGTGTGCATGGTATTGGGTTTTTAATTGCATTTAGTGTAAAGGTAATAAGAGCTTGCTAATAGATTTAGGAAAAATAATTATTGAAAAGAAAATCCAGTCTTGAGTCAAGAGTTCATTGATTTTGAGAGGATTGTAAAAATATTTCAGGGGAGGCCTTAAATTCTTGAGTGGATTGCTATTTATCTATGGTTATGCACATGCTAAATAATGATATTAAATAAATTAGTCTCCTGTTGTGTTTTATAATAGAGCAAAGCCTTCCAGCTATATAAACAACACTTTATTTTCCCAGCATTATGGAATAAAATGGAGAGATGGTCTTGTGGGTTGACTATTTGAGGTTCTTGACTGAACAGCAATTTCCGAAGCTGAGCCTAACTGTGATGATAAGTTATGCCTTTTGCAGTGCTCACTCATGCAAATTAAGGCATCTTTTGAACAACCTGTGCACATTACATTTCATATTTGGTAAATCTTATGTATTTCCTATCATATTGGATGGAACTGCAAATGTTTTAAAAAAGCAATTTATTTTGTCATCTTTGAAGTAGCTAATGCATTAGTAACCCTCCCACCTTTGAAATTAAGCAGGATTTTGTCTGAGGTTTAAGCATTCTGAAGTGTTCTTCTATTTTTAAATCTCATATGAGTATTGGAAATGCCTTCAGCTCTCCTGCAAATGGGTTTTGTTTAATGATTGCTGTTGTCTCTAAATAGGCCTTTTAGTCAGTTTGTGATGAAGCAATTATTTTTGCTGATTGAATGTACAGGGAATGACCTGGGACAGGGAGCAAACAACATACACAGTCAAAGGCACTTTAGGATTGAGAAGTCGTCCAAAACATGGGATATGGCCTCTGCATTTCATCTTATAACTATCTCAATATATGAGTAATTTTAATGTCTGTGACCCAAAGGCTTTATTACTCCTCAAGGTAAAAAGGAAGTATTCACTTTACAGGTGTAAAGCTTGCAACAGAAGTGTCCTAAGTGATTTTTACCAAAGCAAGCCAAAGTGGTTTGGAACACTGTTATCATTAATTGCTCAAGTGCTACATTGATGAGTGCAAATACTAGAAAGATAGATATGCTGTCAGATCCTTCTGATTACCTGAGCTATTTCAGCACAGAACCAGAGCAATGGAGGGAAAGACAGCTTTGAGCTAGACCTGCAGGTGTCAGAAGCTTCCAACACTAGATGTTCATGCATGCTAGAAAGATGGAAATGTTCCAGTCAGTTATTTCCCAGTCCCTTGCTGACCATAGTTTAGAGCAGTGTAAAAAGTACCTTACTGTGACTTCTTCCATGTGGATCATCACCCAACATGGCATTAAATAAGTTTCAGCCTAAATCAAGCATTTAGTTCCTTGAAAGAATCTTCAAAACATACTAATTTCTACTGAATTGTATTGATACAAAAACTAGAGAAAGAAGGGAGCTTACTAACTGCATAGCACTTGAGCAGTGAGGTAGAAAAGCTCTGGGAGAGGATGAAGTTAAGTGAAAACTGAGCTATGTTTTAGAGAGCTATCACTCACTGTGAGTCCTATTCAATGCACATCTGTTGCCAAGAAAGGAAACCAAACTAAGTTGTATTGAAATTGGCAAAATAAGTAATAACTGAAAATACCACTTGGGTAACATTTGTCACTTGGTACTGAACAAGGTGAACTATGAGGTTAATCTACTATGGAAAATCCCATTCATAATGTTGGCATGTGCTCCACAAAATTTGCTACCCAGGGACCAAGGGAAGCATAGTTGTGTATATTAGTGTGTGACATGAGGGACCCAGAGCAGTCAAAAAGTCCAGTTACTGATAGTACACACTGGGTAGGAGATATTTGCTAAAATTGCATGTGCTTGACAAAGGACTTCCCTAATTTCTGATTATACTGTTCCCAGTGTGATGGTTGCAGTTTTACTGTGGTGCATGCATCACTAAATTTCCTAAAATTGCAAAGCAGTCTGATCAGCTGTTGTGGAGTTTCTATGTGTCACAGCATGTAAAGTACTGATTGTGAAAGAACCGTGGAAGAGAAAGCCACAGAATCCCTTTAAAATATGTCAAGCAAATTAAGCGAGGGCAAAAATCAGATGGCAGAAACAGCATTTATTTTTGCAAACAGGCAAAAATGAAATTTTGCTGTAAGCTAAACAATGCTTTGCCATCACTTAGCACCATTACTGCTGCACTAACACAGCTTAACTCTTTGTCACTGTACTTCTGTTAATCTGACAGCCTTTGGTAACATTCACATCTCTCTTGGGATGTTAATATGTCCTGGGCTGAATGACTAGAATGTGTAATCATGTTTTATAGCTAATTTTAAAGTTATTTTCTTCTTCAGAAGATTAAAGAAACCCTTGTGCATGGTTGGAACTCTCCCCTACCCGGGTGATAGGGAATGAAATAAATAAAATTGGTCATCATCCTTGCAGCGTGCCATTGCACTATGTCTGGTCCTGGGAGGGCCCCGTTCATTTGGCTGCAGTGCCCTGTGAGAGCAGCATCACTGCTCCATGTAGGGCTCCATGCAGAGCTGGCAAAGCATGCCTAGTGTATCTGCTGCCTGCCTGTGATTGTTGGTGAACCCCTGAATTCTTGGGGGCTGAGTGTGTGTGCCTAACAGCTGATTTTCAAATATCAGTCCTTTGAAAATATCAGGGCTAACGATGTGGACAAGTCATTGTGCTCTTAAGTAAGACATTATAGTCAGTACTTATTTTGTCTTCCATCTGTTTATCATGGTCTTGCTTTTTTGTTAGACTTCCACATTCCCATGAAAATGAAGTTAGGATGTGCACAGAAATACTGCTGTTCATTTTGTATTCTTTCCAGTGTACTTTTCATCTACACATTGTGGAGCAGAAAATGAGAGGCTTGCACTACCCCAATTCTCACAGGGAATCATTAGGATTCCCCACTGTTGTCTAATCATGTGCTGTCCCATTGATGTGTACTCAACTGATGGGTACTTGTGTTTTGTGCAGTAGTACAGCAGTGTGTTGGTTTTAGTTACGAGAAACTGTTATGGATTTTAAGCTCTTAAATGAACAACAGATCATTCTGTATTTCAAAAAGTATAAGCACAAACTGTGGAGGGATTAAATAATGGAGAAAGGAACATTTAAAATGTTCCTTTCCATGTTTGCACATCATCTTTTGTATGGAAGAAGTATATCAGATGCATGACAAATCAGCTTATTTTTTAATTTTTAAAACACTGCAAGGAAAGACTGTTGGTGCATTAGAGGGGCTGCCTTAACTGCTGGAGTGTGTCTGTCGTAAGACACTGGACTGAAGCTCCTGCTGTGAGCTGGGGAGCTGCAAGGCCTGAGAATCACTAGGGAGAGTTAATGAGCAGCACGGAGGGAAAAAGTTGTCTTCGAGCTCTTTCTTTACTGTGTGTGCTTCATGTGCTGAGCTGCAGTCATTAGCCTGTTGGGGGTGAACAGGGTAGGGCTGTGGCTGAAGCTGTGCTGGTTACCCAAGTCTCTTTGGTCTAGGTAATACTGCAGATGGTTTTCTGCAATTTGAGGGAGTGCAGGACTCTGCAGTCTAATATGCAGGTATATATTAGGGAAACAATCCCTCAGCACCAGGGCAATATGGTGAGCCCCACAATGCCTCATGGGCATAAGCCATTATTTATAAAACAAAACCTTTCTTCCACAAAGCTGTAGACAAGCTGGGTGAAGGGAAGCCTGACTTCTTCCATTGAAGTAGCAAATTCACTGACCCTGTCAACTTCATTTCCTACGGTCTAGCTTGTTGGCCCTGAAAGTGTTTCTGTCTACCAGGGTCTTTGCAGAAGTTGTCTGTGCCCTCTGTCCCAGGCAGTCAGTGGGGTCATCTGCTGTGTGGGGGCCACTTTGAGTTGTCTGGCTGGACTTCTCTTTTTCTTTCTTGCCACCTCCATGGGGTACACTAATCTCTTTTGAAGCTTGTGGTATTATAACGCTGAATTACAATAAACCAGGAACCTTCATAAGGGTATGGGAATACCTCTCTGGTGCTGCAGGGCAATACTGATTAGCCTCAGTGTGAATCTAAGAGTGGCAGCACTGAAAGGTTGCTTAATATTATTTTGTGGCAGCATATATGTTTTGCAAACTGCTGTTTTGAAGGTCAGCCGTTTGCACATACTGCTTTTACCAGTTTCCCCGTCTGCCTTCTGCTCACAGCCAAGCTGGCCATGGTTATTTCCTTACAGTAATTTTGAGGTTGCGTTTGAGATGAAGAGACAGGGTACGTTATCAGTGATGGCTGATGAGGTTGTTATGATGAGACATTAGCTAGAGATAGGAGAAAAGAGAGAAATGCATTCAGTTTTCTGTCTGACGTGGCAATTTCTGTTTGTGCTCATGTATCACCAGTAACTTGGTGTGTTGAGAACCACTAATAGAAGGTTATAAAGCCTGCCGAGTTGTCCCAGCTGCTTTTATACAGATGCACCGCAGTATGAATTGATGAAATTTGCTTGTACCAAGTCTTACTTTCTCTTATTCTACTATATTTCATGTAGTAATATGTTCTATTACAAAACTCCATATTCAGTGACCATAGATTTTCTTCTACTATGCACCAGGTCTCTCAGAGGAGGCTGGAGCATTTATTTTTTTCATATGTTTCAGCAAAAGCAAGGAAACAGAGTGTATAATGATGTCTTTTGTATACAAAGGTACATCACAAAATAATCAGAATTAAGACTTAATCCTTTGGTTTATAATTTTTCATACTTTTCTTTCATATATAACTTCTATTTTCTTTTTCCCTAGTCCTTGTTTAAAGACTGGAAAATTCATATTAGAAGATATATGTGAGCACAATTTGATCTCTACTGCTCAGGAAAAATTGTCATGACATTCAAATGTGGAATTCCTTCAGTTTACTGACTCTACTGATCAAAAAAACTCTTAGTAAAGACTGGAAAGAACTGTAAATGTCCAGTAGGATTCAGAGGTTTTGAGGGGTTTTGTTTTGTCTTATAAATGTAATGACTGAACGAACAGGTTCCAAGAAAAGATTGTTTGAACTGAAACCAAATCCTCAATTTGGCCACTAAAGTTGACTTGATAATTCCTCAGTGAAGTTATTTTTACTGCTGTAAGGTGAAAATATAATACATATTAATGTAACATTACTGATGTTAAACATGGAGGTAAAAGTGGAGTATTTATCCTTTATGAGAAAGTAGAGGAGCAATGCAGGAGGTCGTAAAAATTATGTCATACTTTTATTCCTTGACAGACAGCTGCTAACACTTTGTATTAGAAAATTTGACCACATATGCCAAGCAAAAGTGGTTCCACATTGTTCATTGTGGCATTTTCAAGACACCCCTTGTGTCTCTGTTCCATCACCACTCCCTTACTGCCTGCTTTGAGAGAGAGATTTGACAATACTTGGTGAGTCATTATCTGATTTCTGAATCTAAGAAAAATAAATGCTTATTTGATGTATACAGGGCTCTTCCCTCCAAGAGATCTTTGGGGTTTGCAAGTTTGTCACAAGTTGCACATTTTATCTTCATAATATGGCTTTACATGTTATAAGGCTAAAGAATGCAGTCTATTACTACGTCTGAACAGACAGCAAGACCTTCCTATTGACAGGGATGGATATGTATTTGGGACAGCCAGCATGCTAATTGCTACTTCCTCACTTTGGGAATTCTAGCTATTCATCAAACATGAAATACCAAAATCAACATGAGTCTGGTGTTTAACATTTTCATATTGCCGTCTTCACTGTTACTGATACATTTTTTAAAGTTGTATTTTACATGACTACTTGCAAACAAGAGTTGGTTTTCAGTGTAAGAACAGCTGGTAACAGCAGATGAGGAATACAGGAAAGCACAGATGAATTGCCCAGTCCTATCAGTTGCACACCAGAGGGATACAGGAATTGAAATGTCACTGTTTGGAGTAGCAGTGATCAATGTGAATTTGAAACCTGTCTCTGCCTCATTTCAGGTGACAAAATATTTCTGAAATCAGCATTAGGAAAAACAATTACAAACCTGTAAGCTGGTTGGAGGCTGCCTTGTGAGGAGAACCTTTTGATATAGTATCAACTGAGATTCTCATCAGATTCATAGGAGAACTTGTAGAATAGAGTTGTCGTAAAATGTGCTGAGTTGGAAGGAACCCATCAGGATCATTGAGTCCAATGCTTGACCCTGCACAGGACACCCCAAGAATTACACCGTGTGCCTGAGAGCATTGCACAAATGATTCTTGAACTCAGGCTTGGTGCTATGACCACTTCCCTGGGGAGTTGCAGCATTGTTGAAACAAACTCACCAAAACTCATAATTTCACAGCATGGACAAGAAAATAGAAATCTCAGTGGTAGACTCACTTTGAAGGAAAGTAACTAACAGGTACCAAGACCACCTCCGTCCAAAGGTAAAAGTTCTAAGGTCAGCTCTTATATACCACAGTGCAGAGGCTTGAGTTTCCACCCACAAAGTGACCATCTGCTGACTAGAAAAAATAAATCAATGTGTGAAGTGTTTGATGTGGCAAGGTGTCATGTCAGATACCCATTTCTGTAATTTAAGATTTTACTACATTGGGAAATAAAGCAAAAATACCCCTGAAAAATCTCCAACCTTCTCAAACTAACTGTTGCCTACGATAATTCAATTGCATATTATATGTGTAGAATTAAGCACTTAAAAATAATTAAAAAGCAGATATTCTTTTATTTCCCTACTAAATTTTATAGTCAAGATTTGTTCCGTCTGTAAGGAAAATTACAAATATATAAACTTGTGCCAGGATGTGGATCCTGTTGGATCTATATATTCACTCTAAGTACAGAGGTCAGCTACGGTAGGGATCACCCAACTATTGCATACATATCATTAAATATTCCTTGTACATGATAGCTGGGAGTCTTTTGTGAGTTGCAATGCCCATAAGCACAGCTGATTCCTTAGGGGCGCTGCTCAGGCTGGAGAGATGTCCTGAAACACCTTATGCACAACTGTGGATAAATCTGAATGTAGATTTGCACATACAATGTGAATCTGAAAATAAAATCAGGACAGAAAAACAAACATGTATAAAGACATGATTTTATCCGGAATTGAATAAGCAGAGTCCAGAATAAGAAAGTGGCCTTTTCCCAGCATATTGCCAGCTTCTCCATTGTGTCCTAAATTGTCTTTACCGGTAAAATTTTTCCTGCTGTTGTTGTGGATTTCTGCATGAGCAAGGCTGCAAGATATGGTTCTGCTAATGTCTGTACCTGCTGAGGTGTATCACTGCTTCATTCTGTGGGGATCTGTACCAATGGTAGCTCTCTAGAAGCCTGCTGCAGTACATACCCATAAGAATTTATGTTGGTTGTAAAATTTCTTGACTGAAATGCAGTATTTCCTGTGAATTATTACTGTAAGCCTTCCCAAGTCTCTTGTCTTACATTACATTTCCTAAATTCATGGCAAAAATGTATACTTTTTAGGCATGTATTTCAAAGATCAGCATGGAATTATGTCTCAATGCATATATAAGAAAGAAAAATAATAATTGGAAGAAAGTGTTGCTATTCATTTGCTTTTCCATAAATCTACTTCTTATTTTTACTTCATTTGCAGCATAAGATTTCAGGGCAAGAAGCCAAAGTGGACCTTTGCATCAGCTAGTCTCAGTTGCATATAGCAACTCTTTAATTATCACTTAGCTTCTCCTTTATTGTGCTCTGTGCTCCTTAGTTTATAAGGGTTGCTTTCAGTAAGACAGCTAAATTCAATATGAATGTGCTTGGAGATGAAAAACCTGCGTGGTAATTTGTTCCCAGCTCCTCATTTTTACTGTTAAAAATTTACATCAGGTAGAAATCTGAATGCATCTGGTTTTGGCTTCTAGCTGACAATTCTTGCTGCCTACCAAGAGTGTGAAGCCATACAAGAGCTTTGGCTATAGGGAGGAATAAACTGTAAATATGATTTGAATGCTAATTGTACTTCAGAATTTTCAAGACATCTCGCTATAGGCCTTATTAGTCTTTCATGTTCTTGCATTTCCAAGCTGGGATGACCTGAATATAGAGAATGAGATGGTAATTTCCCTTCTGCTGGGGGCAAATATAATTTATTTTTCTTGTTATTATTGGACTCTCTTAACAGGAGTTAAGACTCATTGCTTTAAAGACACATGCATTTAATAACACGGATTTGATGTGTTCTGATCTCAGTGCCCATATGTAGTCTCCTACAGATCAGAAGCAGTGCACAGCTGCAGATATTTGTGCACATGAAGTGCCTTACAGGACCACTGCCTAACTGTATACATTTTACATGCTTTCCTTCTGATATGGATCTAAAGCTGCCAACAACAGCGTGGGAGCAGCAAAAAATTAAAAGGAAGGGAAGGAATGTTTCCAATAAAAGTTTGCCTCCCTTGCATAGTCTAAGTGACATTAAGCATTCCAGCTTTGAGGGCTTTCAGTTGGCATTGTATGAAAATATATTTCAAAGCGGGGAGACAAAATGAATATAAAGAGAAGGAGGAAAGGACTGCAGCACCACTGGGCTTCATTCAAATTTGCAGCCAAGACTGTGAAGAGGGAAGTGATGACAACTGTGGAGTTATATGTGCGTAAAAGCAAAGTTTCCCACACGTGTTCTCATCCGTATCGCAGTTTGGGGTGCTTGGTAATGGAGGCTTGGGCTTCAGCCAGTAGGGAGGCAAGGCCAACCACAAAGTTCAGATCTGGATCCAAACTTCTGCGTGTTTGGGAATAGTTAGCCCTCTGGTTTGAGATTTTACTCATCTTAACCATGCATACAAATAAGTAAGAAACATGAACAAAGATGATTTTCAAGTTGCAGCTGTAATACTTTAAGTATTTAAGCCCTTTAGCACTTTTTATTAACCAGGGGATTACATGAGCTTTTCTGTGCCATTTGCTTTGTTTTATTTTAACAAACTTACATATGACAAATCATTTGTCATTTGTATTGCAATGATCCTGAAATCAGGTTTGGAGTAAATACCACTTGTGCCTCCCTATTAGATCTTGTGCTTTAGGGACCACCTGACTATGTGCAGGAGAGAGTGAGCTCTTTCCCTACTCTAAAACCAGCTCTTCAACCCTACTAAGAAGACACTAGCTGGAAACCAGTGTGCTGGCAGTGAAGTGGCAGACACTGGCCAATGTCACAAAACTGTGGGCTGAAATGGCTGTAGCAAAATGCACTTGTAGGACATCACAGCATTTTGCTAATCAGCCCCATTTGCTGCTTGGGAGATCTGATTTCTACCCCATTTCTGGGGACTCTGCTGCTACAAACATAAACATGGACATGCCAGTGCTCATCTTCCAGGCCTAATTGCATGATATAGAATATATAGAAAATGCTGAAGACTGCTTAATTTATTTGAACTTTAGAAAATGGGTTTGGTTGCTGGAGTTGGTGTGACAGTGGCCTACCACCTTCTTCTCCTTCTCTTGCACTTCTGTTGTGTCAGGGAATCCTTAGTTCTTGGAGGTGCTAGGGAATGCCTTGTGCTTGTAAGAGACCCCCTTTTGCTAGAGTTTCACTATCTGAAATCCTAAAAGGTGTTTCCTCTGCACACTGGAGTTCTGCCTGATTTAGCGTCCAAAGCATGTCCAGCAGCTCCTTTGGAATAAGAGAGGTGGGAGTTATGTCAATCCTTTTTCATTTCATTCAGTTGCAGCAACAGATAAAACCAACAGTCTATTTAAGCAATCTTGCATGTGTTGATCAGGCTCTGAAATTTGCATTTAATACTATAACTACAGTGGTTCATGACGTATTACATAGAATGGACAGGTTTTGAAGAGATTATTTCCTTTGTTGTTGTTGGTTTTGTAAGAAAAGAAACTAGTGGCCTTTTGTAAAAACTCAGTAACTCAAGGACTCCTAAATGATAAATATCTGTCTTGAAAATAAGTGTGTCCCATGCTCCCTTAAGTCTTGGAGGTTAGGTCACATAAGGTAGGCAATTGAGAAAACACACTGCAGAAGTCTGACAGTAGATGGGTCCTTGGGAGGAGTTATCCATGGTTTATCAGTTTTTTTAAGAGAGCATAATCATTTTAATGTAAGCCAAAGGTAGGATTTTTTTTCCTGGGCATACAAAAATAACAGATCTAAATAGTCCTCATACTCTTTCTAATTGCACAAGCTACTGATTTTGGAATAATGTGGTTCATTCCAATATGGACTGTTCATGTTAAGTTACAGTTGGCATCAAAATGATCCCATCTTATGACTAGTACTGTATATGATATAATTTAATTAAGGAGTAATCCCTTTCAAAATTGATCATTAGCATTAATTAGCAATTTGCTAAATATGCTTCAAAAGGTTAATGCTACAGCTACGGTAAGCAATAACTAATTTCATGGGGATTTATTGCTATTAAAAACTAATCAATTTCTAATAGCAATACTTAATTTTTAAAAAAGACTGTAGGTTGGTTGAGTGCATTTGGATCACTTTACAATGGATATTTTCCTGGCAAATGAGTAATTCTCTGCTAATCATTTCAGTTTTGAGTTCTCAGATTTAGCACTTCAATTATGCATTCTTCATTTGTTTTATTAATTGTTTGGTTATATTTGACAATGCTGAACTATACATGCATGCATAATATATGACATATTATTCATGAAATTTTGCAATGTGACAGGCTCTGGTTACTCATGAGTAATACAGTAACTGTCACATAATAAATAGAGTAAAGCGACTTTATGTAAGCTTGTTCTAAGTTCTTAAACATAATTATCTGAATTGTTGAAAGGAAATAAGTGTTGAAATTACTCTGATGCACAATGTAGTAATTTGAGGAAATAAATTCTTATGCATTAGGTAGAACTCTTCTAAAGAAGTTTATGACAGGAGCAAATGAGATAAATGGAGATATTCTGTACTTGATACCAAGGTTGAAGCTCGCTGAGATTGTCATGCTAACCCTTGCTCTTGCTAATTAGCAGTTCATTCTTTCTGGGCAAGTTTACCTGCTGCTGCAAATTTCTGCCACTTTATTAACTGCAGTAAAACTGTATCAAATTACATAGGCATAGAATTTAGTTGTGCAGAAGGATTTATTGCTGCTGTGTGGAGCTGAAGTTCTTGCAGGTCTGGCCCTGCGTGGTAAGAAACACAAGACTGATGAACTCTGGAAAGCCTGTTTTCATGTATCCTCTGGTCATCAAGCACAAGAACCTCAGCTCTTTCTCCCTGCCTTCAGATGCAAATATTCTGCCATGGAGACAAAATGAAAACATTTCCATTTGCTGAATTGCAGAGTCTCATTTCAGAGTTTGAGGTGTGTGTGGCAGGCGTGTGCTGCCCTGGAGCCTTGGGGGAGCCCGTGCAGGTGTGTTGTTCCCTCATCCTTCACTCCTCCTGTGCTGCTGCTCCCCAGGTCTCCTCATGCACAGCGATATTTCGGAGTTTGGCAAAAGGTGAGAGTCTGACACAGACTTTGTAGGTGATGGGAGAAAGTGAGCTGATAGTCACTGGAACTACAACTCCCATAATTCTCGAATACCTAAGGATTGCAGGTTTTACACTGAATTTGACTTATTCTTGGAAAATGGCATTATATAGGGACTCAGAAATAAATTCCAGCACTGACATTAAATGTTTTGAGGCTTTAATGTCAAAATACTTTTGTATGAATTGAAAGTACAAGAAAAAAAAACACCCTGAAACTTTCAAAATTTAAAAAACAAACCCTCAGAACATTTTAATTCTGTAAAGCATTTTGATTTATAAAAAACCCCACAATTTTTCCTTAGGCTGCATGATGTGGTGCACAGTGGTTTTGCTTTTACATAGTAAAATATTTTTCAGTGATTTCTCACATAATATATGGCTTTGGATGTGGACAGAAGGAGAAATAATTTAGGAGATAAATTTTTCCACTTACTGAATTCTACAAAATGCATACCCTCCTTCTTTGAACTTGCAGAGTAAAATTATTTTTTAAATTTCCAAATACTTTGCCAAATCTTCCTTCTTGTTACTTCCCCCCAAACACACCTCCTAAAGCTTGTATTAGCTGTACTACTTTAGGACATTTACCGGTTGTTTAAATTCCAATAAAAGTTTGATGTAACTCAGTCTTTAAATAGTAGAAATTAGTAGAAAATGATGATTTAAAGTGAAATCACAAAAATCATTGGTACAGTAATCACTTGCAATTATCTATTTCTTGTTGATTCTCCTTAAGCTGCAGTGTGATCAGTAACTTCATAGGAGAAAACCACACCTCTCTAGAAAGAATATCAACCAACCTGTCAAGAGCAATACTTCTCCAAATTCACATTTTTTATTATATTTTTATATTTATATGCTCTGGAGAGTTCCTCCAGCTTCATTAAGACAGGACAAACACAATATATCTGTTCTTTCCTGGGTTTCTAGAAGAGAACTAGAAAACTGTATCTGTTCCTTTCCTTGCAAATCTTAACATATTATCAGGAAGAGGAGTGCACTAGTGCAAATAGTTCATTTGTGGAGTAAGTTGTACATGGGAGGAAGATTTAAGTGGGTATTCATTTTGTGATGATAATTTTGGATTGTTGTGTTTAAAGACAAATTGACAGCCTTGAAAACTAAATAGAGTCTGTTATTTCTGAAATTCATGTACATTCATTAATACTGAAAATTAGTTTTAAAAAAACTTCAGCCATATTATGATCTCTTGAAATGCTACTAATGTATACTACTTTTGTTATATTGCCTTCTGGTAGTAAGAATTAGATTCTGCTTTCATTTATTACAGCTGCATACTACAACCATGTAGTTAATTTCCTAGCATGTAAAACTGCAATTAAGGTTGTGACATCTAGTTTTACCTTCCTGGTGCAATACAAAAAGAAAAGTGACTTCCCCAATATGTCTTATATGCAAGGGGAATTTTGGGACACTAAGAGAGTGAATTCAGTGGCTTTTTATTATCTTTATTTCACACTCTATTATAGAATTACATGGAATATTTTTTTAGGCAGAAGTAGGTTAAACTTGTGAGCAGCAAACCATAATTAAGGAGAAAAAGTTCTACATGAAAATTCATGGCAAACATAAGCAGGAATATCTCCACTAACTCCACTGATCTTGTGCGTTTTAGGAGACAGAGTCAGTACCTCACACAGCACAAATGAATGTATTTTAGTTTCTGTTGGTCTCATTCTATTAGCTATGTGATCAGCTTGCATCCATGGTTGGTTTTCATGCCACAGATGCTATTATATCAGTTCCAGTGGCACATCAGTACCAGTTCATCCAGAATCCTAACTTTTCTGACACAGGTATGTTTGAGGTCATGGAGGGTTATATTTTAAAGAGCACGTTGTTACATTGGTCATGAAATCATACAACAGTACCGTGTGTGTGTTTTACAGAGAAGTATGTATGAATGAACTGCACGGTAGGTATTGAATAACTCAGCTTCACTGTGACAATCTATGTATGGAGAGTATGAGAGGAGATCTGTCTTTCTGTAACATCTGAATAATAAGCCAGAGATGTATCAAATGCCTAGTGGAAATGTGGTTCCTAGAGCTGTTCTCTTGCACTGAATGCTAAATAGAGGCTTCTGAGATGAAAGAATAAAATCAGCATTCAAAGCATATTTGTTTTAAGGCTGTTAAAAGATTTACTTTCTGTTTACTACCAGCATTTTTGCCTTCACATTTCTCATCTGTTTACCTACAGACTTGCCACAGGGCTTCATTGTGTGCCCTCTTCCGTCATGCAAATGTGCTGGCCTGCAGAAAACCAAGAACATTACTGTATTGATTTTCTTTCATGCCTACAAGACGTGAAGTTTTAGTGATTAATATAAATCAATATTTGTGGTAGAGCAGAAGGTGATCTGCATAACTGCTGATGAAAGAAAGAACACTGAAACTTTAATTCAACAACCTTTGTTAGTTGTAAATACTTATCTTGAGAGGATTCCCACTGTACCGGGCTTCATGGTCTGAAGCTTGATGTTTTTGGCAGCATTTTCCCAGCTGTGACCCACTCAAAAGATTTTAACACTAGTAAATAAAAGCAGAACTAGAACCTGAGCTAGAACCCCTGCTTTATTACTACTTGTTATAGAAGAGATGTGATAGAAGATGATAGGATAGAACAGATTATTTCTGTTGAAAGGGACCTGCTGTGACCATCTAGTCTGACTGCCTGGCCAAGGACTCACCAAGTTAAAGCAATGCTCTTAAGGGCATTGTCCAAATGCCTCTTAAACACTAACAGGCTTGGGGCATCGACTACCTCTCTAGGAAGCCTGTTGCAGTGTTTGGCCACTCTCTCAGTTAAAAAATGCTTCCTAATGTCCAGTCTAAACCTCTAGATGAAGACCATTAAATTGTTCCTAGAAAACTGAAAGTGTTGTGTACATAGTGATGATTCTGAGCTTTTTGCAGACTAGAAAATTGCAGTCCTAGCTATCCAGCTTATCTGGTCTCCTCTGTAACAACAGGAGGCCCTGCTTAGTGGTATTTCCTTTTTGCTTTCCTCATATAGGATTATTTTCAGTCTCTTTTTTACCAACCCTCTACAAAGAGATTGAAAAGCAACAACTGTGAACTTTGAAATTTTAATTAATAAGTTAATAAGTTGAAGATACATGCTCATACATTACGTGTATACAAGTAAGAAAAGTATAAGAGTGTTATGCAAGCAATGGAGGAATGACTTCCAGGGGAAGTCTGTATAGATATTATAGAAGTGATTCATAGTTGAAGTTTCAGCAAAGAGTCCACAAGAAATGTTATTCTTTCTGTGCTCTTCTTTCAGGAAAAAAAGAAGCTATTGCTGTGAACTTGGTACATAATCATTTTAAGGCTTAAAAGGATGTTATATGGATTTTGAAAACTTAGTTACTGGTTTTCAAAACAAGAGCATGGGCCTCTTTCACACTTTTTTCAACTGCTTGTACAAATTCTGTATAGGAAACTGGCCTGCCACACGTGGCATAATTTCCATTAGAAAACAGCTTTGCAATACTTCACTTTGCTCACTGTTACTGACTGAATTTCTAACAACAAATCCACTTTTTAAAAGCTTCACATTTTAAGCTTATAAATAGCGCAGTGAAAACAAGTCTCTTTCCTCAGCTAGTGAGCGTACTGGATGTAAATGGTGATTCTGTATCTCTTTAAAGTTTTACATTGCTTGAAGAAAAACTGTATTACAGCCAAACTACCTACACTATTGGAGATAGATATCTTTTTCATATGTCCAAAGAACATGGCATAGCAAACTGTCTAATCTGACTATCACAGCCTGTCTTTGGACATGGGTATGTGACATGTCAGTGATTGCAATGATAGCCTTTAGCAGTTTGTTGTCTATGAAAAATGGCCAGTCTTAAAGAGACATCAGTATTGTAACACACTGTATAGAATCCACATTTCAGTGTTTAGAAATATAAGATACATAGTTTTCAAAGTAAAGAAATGCAAAAGGGGAAATGGTTATGTCCAGCCAGTCTACAGCATGAACTGAAACAGGAAAAAAAATTGATTGTACCTTCAACAATTTCATGCACATGTCTGTATAAAAGAACAATGGTTCTTTTGGTTCTTTGTTTCTTGATATTAGAAATGTTTGTCTGGTGAAAGTAGAATGCATTATTAGTAAAATCAGGCTGCTTGTATTTTTTGATAGAATTAAGGATGAGAAATGTAGAAGGTGAATCTTTGGAAGATAGCACTTCATTCACTGATGAGAATTGGGAAATGTGCAAATTATACATTACTCTAGATAGTGATTGCCTTTTAATGCTAAGGATTTTTCTCTGATAGTTCTTGTACTTATATAATTTGTGTGAGTGTTTTAACAACTGGTGCAACAACAATTTTGCTTGTGCTTGATTGCTGCACAACTCAGTGTCCCAGAAACAAGGAATTTGCCTGAGACTGATACGAGTCATTGGTTATCTGGTGCAGAAACAAGGTTTGCATAAGTCCCAGCAGTTTTCATCAACAGTTTGACCAGTAAATCCTCTGTAGTTTCACTGCTCTTGTTCAGTACTTATCTTGTGATATGCTGGTATTCATCCCTGTCAAATGCTTGTCGGTCCAGTACTTTTTGAATTACTGTCTTATCTTCTGTTATTGAATAACAGCATGGACAGGTGGCTGCATAGTTTCCAATCAAGGAAGAATGCTAATGAACTATACAGAACTTCTGACTTGCATTTAGTAGCACCTTGACATGTTATAACAGCCTGCCAAACCCAGAATTTCTTATAAATCACAGATCAAGGGGCAAAAATATCCACCTGTCATAGCTGAGGCCTCTGCAAGACTCTGTTCAAAGATGACATGATTTGCTCCATTTTGTTAAGTACTCTTTTATGATATATGCCTCCTTTTATAATGGACAGAATAAGATAGTTTAATGTTTTCTTCCTGCTGCCCAACAGCCTTGAGTACTTTCTTAATTTCTGGAAACATTCTATTGTTCTTTTGCAAGAAGAAAATCCATTTAGCGATGGTGTTTGAATAATAATTGGCAACATGCCTGAAATATTGACATTGTCTCACCAGGACTCTGTACACCTCCGTGTCCATGGAATGTCTAATCTTTCTTAGCATGAGATTGATTTTATGTAAGTTTTTTTAAATACTGACAGTTTGTACATACTTATCTTTGTGGTCATATAGATGACCTAGAGCCTTGACATACTATCGGCTGGAACACCAAGAGACTGATGATATATCCTAAAAATGGTGGTACAATTTATAGATGTAACATAAGGAAACATGTACTAGTTCTTCACTAGACAGTGATGTGTAAATCAAATGGGTAAGGTGATTTTCTCGTGTAAATCAGGGAGTGGTTGTTTCAGAATTTATCCTCAGGCCTTTGGCTAAGGAATTATTGAGCATTTTCAGTTTTCAGAGGAGCATAACAATAAGTTTGCTTCTGCAATTAGACCTGATTAGCAGATATCAGTACAGAATTTTTTCTTTCTGAATAGGTCAAATCATCAGAGAGTTTTTTCTGTCTTACAAGTGAAATGAGCAGGAAGGAAGCGTCAGCACTCTCAGGGAATTTTCAACCATCTTAGAGCTTTCTACATTTTCTGTTACATACCTGTGTAAGAAATCTGTACGGCTCTATGAGATACTGTTTGACTTCATGGAAAGAAGAAAGGCTAAAGCCCCAGCTGGTATAAATCAGCCTTGTTTTACTGAGTAAGTAGAGCAGTGCAGACAAGGTGGGTGAAAGTGCACATTGGGAAAAGGAAGTTTATGTTCATTACTTACTATATATATTAGTGGTAGTTATCAGTAATATAATCCTAGTGGCTCCAGGGGACACATTCATAAATTTTAAAATAGAATTGATAAGTGAAAAAGAAAAAAACAGAGGATTAAAATAAAAAAGCAAGACTATAGCTGTGTGCAGCTGTCACTGGAAGTGCAAACCTGGTTTTCTATTTCATTTTATATATGACTCATTCCATAATTTAATTCAAACCTTGGTTTATGTTAATTTTGGGTTTCATGTATTTAAGGGTAATTTTTACCTCTTTTTTTCATTGAATTATACTCCTGTTTTATGGATCAAAAATCCGCTCTGGTCATATTTCCTAGTTTCTGTCATATTACCTAGTATTATTTAAGCAGTGCATCAACTCAATACCTGGATGCATTCACACAAAAACACTTAGAGAAAGCACTAAGACCAAAAGAAGGGGAAAGGAAACTGTTGTCAGTTTCACTTGTTTTACAATGAGCTCGTTGGGATTAGTCTCAAGTCAGTCTTCATTCTTTCCAGGAACAGGTGGGGAGTTTTGAGGGTTTATTCAGGGAATGTTGTGTGGAGGCAAAAGAAGGTCATGCCTGCCTCCCTTCCAAGGGCTCATTACTCTGACCACTCCCAAGAAACATCTCAGCAAAGGATGTTATCCATCTGAGGAAGATATCATTGTGAAAGCCAGTTACACCTAGAAAACTGTGCTTCCTGCTGCCCTTACTGTTGCCCTACCTCTTGGAGTGATACACATATTGACTAAGTAAGGATTTGATGTGAGGTGTAGTTCCCAAGATGCAATAATAAAGAACAGGACACAAAAATAAAAAGATATGTGAGCGCACACATCATGAATTAGTAGTAATAAATCTCTGCAATGAACTCCATGTGTTCAAAGATGATGGAAAAATACTTTAAATATTCTTCAGCTTCCCTATAGAGTTATGCTTTTCTTATGTCAAACCTTGATCTACAGTTCTGTAGAGGAAAGAAGCATTTGCAATGTTAAAACAACCCCTTTCACTTTAGATTTAAAACAGGATGACAGAAATATAAACATTGTATTAACCAATATTGATTTCTCTTCTCTTTTGGAGGGAGATGAACAAAAGTAATAAGAAATCCTTAATTTAGTTTCAAAGCCAGTCCCTTCATGCTTATTCTGAAAGTTTAGTCTTTTATGTGAAAAAGTGCCTGCTGACGTTATTGAGTACATAAGTCAATGACAAATCTTCCACTGAATTAAATGGAACCACAATTTCATCTCAAGATATTGAACCAGATTTTTATGTACGTGCACATTTGCTTTTTGTTTAAACATAAATTGAAAGCTTAAGAACCGCATAGTATGCTATATATTTCCTAGATTATGCTGAAGAGCAGATTAGTGATTACAATTTGGCATTACAATTAAACAGGAAGAAACCAAGCTGTTTAGCCTGGACTATTTTGGATCACTTTCTTGATCTCTGAAAATAATTTCCTCTACCAGAGTTCAGTTACTCCACTTCAGATTTTGACCTAGGTCTTTTCTGAGTCATTTCTCAGTAGATTTATAGATAATGATTGTATTTGTAAAAACACCACCTAACATGCAAGTGGGACTGAATTCAGTGTGATGGCTGTTGTTTGCAGCATTCTTAGCAAAGGGCTGCGTTGGTGGAAAGTCAAAGCAATGTAATTTGTTCACACCCAGTCTGGCAAAGAGTGAGCATAATATGTCATTTGGGAGCTCATATGCAAGCACAAGAATGTTTTTATGTGACAGACAGGTCTGCACCAGTGTTTAGGTCCCGCTGACAGTTACAATATGTGCTAGGCAGGTACTTCTTTTTTGGAAAGAGGAACAAAAACATTTTATCTGGTCACATCTATATTCTGCCAGGAAGTCCTCCTGCCTTGAGAGTCCTACCTGCCCCTTCCAGTCATCTGAGGTGGCTGAGTAAGCATCCCAGACTCACCCTATGCATGCATAACATAGAGTTGCCTCAGCACTTAGCTGAGACGTGCACTGCACCTGTACACTTGCCCAAGTGGGCTCTAGCAGCATAGAGCTGTCATAGCATACACCCCAGTATAAGGTGTACCAGCTCACCTACACACAGCCAGTATCACAGTTCAGCTGCTTTGGCTGATATTGGGATGGAATAGATTATTATTGCTGAAATTATTTGACTTGCTTAGATATGCCTGTGTGAGTTATAGTCCAATGGCTTTGTAGATGTACTTTTCAAAGAATCTCAAAGACTGTGTTAGGCAACTACTAGAAAGAGTCTGATTCCTTTCTTGCTTGGAGCATTCTTGGCAAACATTTAAATCAGAATCTTGGTCCAGAAACACCATGGTAGTCCAGATGAATACTGAAGGTTTACTAAAGAGTGTTCTTAGTGTTGCCACAATGATGCATTCTGTTATTGAAATTTAGATTCTGATCCAGTTTTCTCTTTTAGTCACAGACTTTCAACTCACTCTTAAGAGGTAATAATACAGTCATTATAATTGCTAAGCTGGCTATGTGTGTTAGAGGATGATAACTGCTACAGAAGGTACTATGATAAAGTAATGACAAAATTCTACAAATTCAGGATTATGGAGATTGCATTATTGCTGTAAATGCAGAAATAGCTATTGTGAAAGATAAGGAAGAATCTCTGAAGGTATATTCTATCTAATCAAAACATTTCCCACATGAAAAAGTAACAAAAGCAATGAAGTTATAAAAGCAATATTAAGCTATATAAAGATGTGATTGCAGACAAAGAACCTCTTTGCAAGGAAGGTTTCCAGTCATGAAAGACAATTATGGCTGTTTGATCCCCTCAGAGTTCATTAACAAACACTTGGGAGCACTGATTAGGGCCTGTATCTTTGTTTTCCCACTGGCATCACAGAAATAATTAATGGCAAAAATGTGAAAAGATAGAGTATGAACTTGGTATTAGGTTATGGGACATATTCTTAGTATTCTTAGCTTTAAACTAATTAAACTGAAACTCTGAAAAACCCTTCTGATCCTCAACAGTTGAAAATTTTCTCTTTTATGTTATTTGGAACCATTTAGGAATACACATATCAGAGGGGAATAGCAGAATGGTAGTTTAGTTTGATTTGTTTACTCCCTTTGCTGAAGAACTGTAAATTAGACCTTTACAGAGCTCTAAGAACCCTAAAGAATTATTTATTTATATTTTTTTCTCTCTGTTATTCTGTTTATGTTTCAGAGTTTGGACAAGATAAGAAAAATACTATGATTTAGGATTTTTAAAATAAATCAAAACCAACAGCCCCTTAAGGTTCTGCAGTTCTAAAACACTCTTGCTTTGGTCTGTTCCTTCCATTATCAATATTTTTGCCATGGTTCATAAATTTCCAGTAAGCCTCAGAGAAATATTCCAAGACCACAGATAATGTTTGAGACCATGTTAAATTAAACCCAGCCCATAACGACTATTAATTATTTTAAGTGTTTCCTCTTTAAGCTTCATTTCCACTATTGGCAGACTGCATTTGTGAAAAGCCAGCTATCTGAATACCAAGGAACACTTGCAACTTAAACCCAAGGAAATCATTATTTCAGATATAAACTGCAGTGTCAGTCTGTTTTGCTTCATGGATTTGTCTGTGGCTTCCCACATGAGGTCTGATTTCAGGACCTGACACAAAGTCCCCTGAGCCTGCATGTTCACCATGGACTTTGGGAGACTTTGGATTATGCCATCAGATCCTACACCTGTTCTTCCATGTATAAATATTATGAAGGGTAGAGGCCATCTTTGCAGAGCCTGTTGCTCATCCAAGGCACATGAAGTTTTGCTAATGCCTTCCATACCCACATATCCCTGCCATTCCCTCTGGTGCCATTCACAACTTGAGGGAAGGACACATTTCACATTCTCACAGCTATAAAGTAAGTGTTTAAAATAAGGCTATACTTGCAATTAGGGTTAACAGGATGGCTGTTTCATCAAGAATGGGGTTCTTAATCTGTATGTTTATTTGGGACTTACTCATGTTGCTAGGGAAAGTCGAAATAAAATAATGAGGCAAATACAGGTTAGATACTGCATTACAGAAGGAGAAAAAATGCCACACAAAGAATAAAAAAAGCATGTGGTCAGGTATACCTGTGATTTAATTCTGTTTCTTTTTTTTTGATATCTCACTGAAGTCCCAGAGCTGAGGGCACTGTCCTTCCTCACACACTGCCCCTAAGTGTCACATCTCAGTACCTCAGTTGAAGAAGGGCTTGTATAGCAAAAAACTTGTCCTTTTCCCCCCCACCACACTGTATCAGTTGTTCTGATAAGAGGCATTAGCTTTACTTACACACTTTGCCTTGCCTAAACACTTAACCCATCGGGAGTACAGTGATGCCAATGCTCAGCCTCTGAGTTTCCCCTCTTAGTCACTGTGTCTCAATTTTGACTAGAGTGACTTTGGCTGTCCTTGGATTATATCTGTGGAGTGAGCTGCTGAGAAACCGCCCTTCCTTTGGCGCAGCTTCTGCTCTGAGCTCTGCTCCCTCACTTTCTCTTTTGTTCCTTTGTTGTCCTTCTTTTCAACTTCCTTCCTAGATCTTTTTCAATAGGAAAGCTGCCTGGGGACCTGCACTAAATAGAGATGTGAAGGATCGGTGTTTCCCTCTCCTGCTAGCTGCGGCTGGGCCCTGGGATATGATATGTAAATCTAGCAAGGGGTATACTCCCTCCTTCCTCCCTTCCTTCCTGTTTGTGGCCGGGATTTTCCCTTCTTATCTGGCTGCTTTTCACTTGCATTTTATTTGTATCCTTTAATTAGCACATTCCTTCTAGCTTGGCTGGCTTTTTCCTGTTTACAGCAGCTCCACAATTGCTACGCAACTTTATAAATCATACACTTCATGAGAAGTGCTCATTGTAAATATGCATGTCACTCAGCTCACCAATTCTAGTTCACTGGGAGCTTTGAGTATAAATTCTGTATTACGTATTAACAATGCAAATAGTTTCTTAGTACTGAAAATTAGTTCCTAAATGACCATCCTTTTTACTGTGTATGGGGGTACTCCCATACGTGACTGGGTATTTCCAAGAAAAAGAGTAATGCCCAAATATATCAGATGAAAAGACATACAAATTAAATATTGATATAAATATTGAAAATTAAATTAATCATTTTATAAAGAGTAAGTGGGGACACAGCTTTTTAAAGATAGAATTTGGCTCACATTATTTCTCATGAGGAAGAGGAACGGAGTTATGATGTAACCCATTAGAAGTCTGCAAGTGGAGAGATGGAAGGAGGGAACAGAAATAAGGTTAGTGCTTTCCTGTGAGGGCAGTGTGTCCACCTAATCAGGCCAGGTGTGTGATGTGACCCTTCTTTGCAATAAAGGAGCCAATGCAACATTAGCTGATGTGCTGCTCCAAAATCTTCTCATTTAACAAATTGCAGCATCAAGCAGTGGACATGGGAAATACCTTGTGTACTGAATTTTAAAATACTTCTGGATGGAAGATTATGTCCAAATGATAGATAGTTTTGTACTTCTTAAATGATACATCAAGATTTTGAAGAGCTCTTAGTAAAGTCTCTAAAGTCTTTATGTATGAGCTAACAAATCAGAAAACTAAATTATGCCTCAGAATAGTGGAGTCCTTTTGAAAGTAAATTTGATCTGTGATTATGTAAGTTGGTAAATACATTACTTACATAAAATGTCCAGAAATACTTTCAAAATGTTAGGTGCCTTTCCACTCTGTAATACTATTGCAGAGATAAATAGCAAAGTGAATAAAAGCTTGGTGTGTGTCCTTAGCAAGAGCAGAATTTGGCTCATGTTACTTCTACAACACAGTGTGAGTTGTATATACCAATAACAGTGGGAGAATATGAGACTCGCTGCTGCATTGAGCTGTGATTTCCCTACAGTACTATGAGAGATCATGGGTTTAGGAACTGCGTTCTAGCCATGAGTGTCAAAAGGGAGAATTGAGGCTTGTAGACTGATGTAGGCTTTTGTTATATCACCTGATATAACTGGAAAAAAATACGAAAAATTTACCTGTTACTTCCTATAACATCATTTACTCTTATGAAAGATACTACTTTTTCCCTATGAACCTTTTCTGTTATATTTATCTAAGTGTAAAGAACATACATTCTTATGTCAAATGTGCATTTTTAATATTGGTTACTTGAGACATTGTATGTGACAAAGGTAAAGGAAATAAAGAAAGGAGCTTTGATGAATGTATAGCAGAGTTTAACCCAGGCAGACTTTCTAGGCTGTTTATCAGAAAGCACAGATCTCTGATAAGCACAGATTGTAGTGAAGTGGCTAGAATTGTACTAGACAGTGGCATGAAGATACATACTAAAAGGCTGAAAGTGAAGTTTACAGATTGAATTTTGAGAGAATAGTCAAAGCTAGAAAAGAGTATACAATTTTCTTTTCCTCATTCTGAAAATCATAATTTTCAGAATCAAATTATCACTTAGTGCGGTAATCCAGTCTTTCTTTTTGTGAAACAGAGACAATAACGTTTCAATTCAAATTCTTTCAGTAAGGCCAATGATTTAAGGCTGAATTAAAACATTATCTTCTGGAAAGATACATGCTCTGGATATAGGAGTGCAAATACAGGAAAATTTATCCATGTCCCTCAAAACTTTTACAGAACTGCCTCTGCTAGCATGGCCATCTACTTGGTAGATCCTTCTGCATCTGAGATTTTTGATAAAATAGATTGTGAGCAATTGATTTAACCTTTCTGTTCTTCATGTGGTTGGAATTTTAAGCACAGTTGTTTTTAGTCACTTTAAGTTGTACTTGCAATTCCATCTCTATACTCGAATTAATATATTCCTATGCCCCAGATGTTAGTCTTGCTGTGCTGCACATCCCTTGAGCAGCCCAGAGCTTCATGCATTGTCAGCTAAATGTGAGACAAATATCTGAAGATGTTGGATTTCAAGCATGCTGTGCATGCTGTAGCTTGACACACTGGCTGGACTTCTGTTAATTTTGGTGCTTTCTAGTGCATGAAATGTTAAGTGAAAAATGTTATTATATGAGTTTTTGGCCTTTTATGGACAGAATGTAGGACCTGAAATCTGAAGCTTTCCTAGCTCAGCAGAAGGTTGTATTTGCTTGCTGAGTGAATGAGAGTTAGATTCACCTTCTATTTCTGAAGAAAATTAATATGAGACCTTAAACTTAACCATAATAAAAAGAACTCTAAGAGGTAAGAGTAGCTAAATCATTATTAAAAGCTTTGAGGAAGAAGTGTGTCAATGAGGCAGCTGAAGTAGGAAATTATCATGTGGTTCCTGATGATTGAGAACAATGACAGAAAAGTATAACAAATCTACAAAGAAGTTTTGCTCTGGATTTCGGAAGTTGAAGATGTATTTTCAATCTGCCAGAAGGAAAGATAGGAAACACAAATAGGTGGCACAAAAATGAAAAAGCCTCATTTGTTTCAATCATACACTCTTAGTGTATATTAGCTCCCACAGACGTGGAGGATCATCTATATCAGTGTAGGTATGAACTGCATCTTATATGGGAAAGGAAAATAATTGTGGCAATAGTTATGTCCTTGGTTTACTGAGCAGTCAGGAATGGCATGGGAGACCAACACATGTCAGGTTTGTAGAGTTAAGCTGTGATCCATTTTAGTTTGAGTGAAAGTAACTATAGAAGAGTAGTGAGCACTGGGGAGCAGAGAGGTCAGCACACAGACTAGTTACAGCTGTACTGGACTGTACTAGGTTTGGCTGCGGTGGAGTTAACTTTCTTCATCGCAGCTCTCGTGGTGCTGTGTTTTGGAATTGTGACTACAACAGTGTTGAAAACACACCCATGTTTTGGCTATTGCTGAACAGTGCTGGAACAGCCCCAAAGCGATCTCTTTTTCACACTTTGCCCTCTCCTAGTGAGTAGACTGGGAAAGGGACACAGCTGGGGCTTTGGACCCAAATCAGCCAAAGGGATTTACATACCATTTAACATCTTTTGCAACAACAAAAAAAAAGCCCCTGGTGTGGGGTAGGGGTGAGGGTATGGTTATTAAAGTGTCTTTATATCATCTTCAGGTTTTCTTACTCTTGCTCTCTTCCTCCTCTCTTCCTCACCCCACTGAGGTGGTGGTGGCAAACAGGTATGGGGTGCGTGCTTAATTGCTGGCCAGGGTCGATGCACTGCATGGCGGTAACTGCACAGGTGAACAGGCCAAAGGGTTCTGTGCTCTCTGGTGCCTGCAATCTGATTCCCTTAGTAAGTATGTAGTCATTTGCAAGTTCTGCATCTTTAAACTCTTTGTTACTGAGGGACATTTTCAATCAACCGGAACACCGGTAAAATGCTGTGCAGTTAAATGTCAGTGCTAAATGCTTCAGGATATACATTTGCTTGTGTGAGTCACCCAGTTAACATTCTTCTGATGGAGCTGAATGAAACACAGACATAAGTTTTTCCAGAACAGGTGCTTTTATCGGGTAGACTGAATTAATAATAATTCAATAATAAGTACATCCTTCATTTTAACTGCCTTCAGCACTTCGAATTTTCTGTCAAGGTGATGACACAATTGAACGTCTGTCTCTTACATTATTTATCCCAATGTATTTATGCCACAAAAAAAAATGCAGTTTAGTCTTTGAGGATCTATTCTTCACAGGAGGAAATAGTCATAAATGTGTGACCTGAGGAAGAGCAGGAAGAGCAAGGGCATTTTGTGCCACAGCCAGTTAGCTGAGATGACTAGTGAAGGAGAGTCCACAATCTGGAAGGGTTGTTTCTAGTGTAGGGATAAGGCTGGGAAGTCCTAGCATAATCAGTTAAACTTCAGATGGAAAGTAAATAATGCAAGTCCAAGAAAACATTGCAGCATCATTCAGAAGATCAGCATGATTTCATCTCTAGTTTGCAATTTGTAAACTTTTCTTTGTTGATTGGTTTCTAGTCTTCCCTCGGTGACTATCTTGCCATATGCAGTCACTTAAAAAGAGTCTAAAATTTGAAATCAACACTATGATATAGAAAGGTAGGTTTGAACTTCATCAGGCATGAACATTTCTACAGCTATCATTTTCCTGTGATGCTGAAGAGGTAGCACCACCTGGCACTCTGCTACTTGTGTGGAGGGCAATTGCATGATATATGGTTGTGCTATTTCCAGTAGTTGATACTGTAGTGAGTAGAAAGTGATGGCAGAAATTTAGCAGAAAATAAACCCCTTTGTGTTCCCACTGGTCCTCAGAGATCAGGGCGTTTGGGTGTGGCAAGACTTGATTTCTGATTGTAAACAATTAAGTACTATAAATTCCTACAGAGTCTTATATCACAGCTATCAAAATACAGGTAGTTATCTTGGAAACACTTGTGATCATCCTACTTTTTTTTTTTCCTCTGGTAAATGCTTTTGAACGACTTACTGGACTAGCACAAAATGATCTGCAATAAGGCTGATAATGAGGAATATGCAGACAGAATATTTTTTTAACTTAGTTCAGCAGGAAATTTTAATACTGCCCTAAAGTACTGCTGAAGATGGTTTTAATCCAGAAATCTTTGTTCACAATGATTTTTTGGGGTATATATGTTTGTCCTACCAGCAGTAGTGGAAATGCGATTTAGTAACAGAGCAAATATTTCACAGATTATAATGCTTTTTACAAAAGCGGTTTCTATTTAAATATAATTATTATAAATAAAACTTAGACGGAAAGTTCTTAGGAATGGAAGGGAAAAAATTCCTTTTTTTTTAGAGAACAGATGTTCTGTCAAAGGACCAAATAAACAATATGAAAATGTATTCTATTACTTTGTTTTCTGCAAATCATTTACTCTCAGGCTTGTATAGAAAAACACTGATCAAAACACTTTGTAGTCAGTGGGAGGGGGAGTGCCTTGAGCTCTGTGTCAATGCTTGTGTCTTATAACTTGTGCTAACATGCTGGACGTGGGGAATCTGTTTCTCCACTGTTCTAATGCTGACAATGGGAAAATATCATTGTTCTTCTGTATTGCAGGTTGCAGGACAGCCATCATTCTGTGCTGATGAGCAAACTAACATCTTTTGGTAATTCCTTTCAGCCTGTGCAGAGACCAAGTCTAATGTTTGTCTTTCTAATGCTAACATATGATGGTTTGGAGTGTTGTAGGACAGATGCTAAAGAGAGAACAACCTTAGTCATGGTAGTACTGGGCGTCTGTCTAGGATAACAGGTGTTACTATCCTCCTACTAATTTCTTCTCGTGACATTAAAGACCAAGGACAAAATGATCCTTAAAGACAGATTTTACTTCTCAATACATGAAATACTTTTGTTGGGGATGTTTGAGATACATTAATAAGCGATTTCTTCAAAGAATAGTCATCACTTCCTATCCATGCATTACCACATGCAGTAAAAAAGATCTGTTTGCTCTGTGATGATGATGTTTCATGATTAAATTTCTGTGATGTTATTAGGGGCAAGGGAATTTCTCATTTCCATTGGTTTCAGTCAAATAAAATTGCAGGAAGTATTCACAACCTCTTTTGAGAGAACTTTCTCTCCTACCATTCTTCCCATGAACCACTAAGAGCTTCTTTAAGCATGTAATTTTTTATATTTATACTTTTTCTCTTGGATGGAAGTATAATTGAGTTAAAACAATCTTTCACTGGTAAGTACTTCATTTAAAATAAGCATAACTGTAGTAATTTTAACTGTCACTCAAGATGCTGCTACCTTAAACCTACATTTAAGAAAACCTGCTGTTTTCTTCCCTAGAATAATTGGAAATCATGGTTGGTTAAACAACATTACAGAAGGTCATGGTTCTTACAAATAAAAAAATAGAATCTAGAATTATCTAAAATAGTTGAAGAAAGACTTCTAGATATATTTTTCATGTAGGAGCACATTTTTTGCATAACAGTGTTTGAGAAATTGGCATCTGTCTGTCAACTATATGAGACAGTCTGATCAGACAGTTAATTCTGGTTAAGAATTCCGATATGTTTGAAACACTGATGTGCAGCTTGTTTGAGTTTATATCAGATAAACAGATTTTACATTCCAAGAAGTTTGGCTGTGCATTGACTCTGGGCTTATTCTCTGCAGAAATCAGGGTGTGAGATTAGGGCAAGTGGTAGGAAACAAGAACAAAGCATGTGAGTTTTTTGTTGTTGTTGCATCACATACTTACAAAATGGTATTGTGAGTCTCAAAGGACAGGGAGAAAACAAAGAAAACTGGGATACAGAGCTGTAGACTTGGATCAAACAATTTCTATTAAATGCAGAGCTCTGGGTCATAGAGAGGCTAAGTGATTTGACCAAAGCCACAGAGGAAGTATGTTGCAAGTCAGAGGTTTGAAAATTGGGGCTCAGATTCTCAGTTATTTTACTTCAAGAATTAGTAGGCATTGCAGCCGAACAACACCATGTTGTGAGACAGTTTCTCACTCGCTGCCTTTATTATGCTCTTCCTATATTCACTGCATTTTGTTTTATCTTTTTATGTGACACTGCAAAAAAAAAATCCAGAAAGGCAGTAGCTGGTGTATTTTTACTGATGTGCCACAGTTTCTGAAAGCCCTATTAGTATGTTATGTATCCTACATTTGGCACCACTAGAATAATGATTTGTGACTGAGTGTATAGCCAAGGGGCTGTCCTAATTTGCATTGTTACAATTTTAACTAATACACTAATATCCCTGCAGATCAGTTGCAACCTGCATAATCTGTTTGATGAAGCAATGTCATGTAAATTAGAATTGTGAGAAGATGATTGTAAATTATTGTTAGCATGTCTTAAGAAGTTACCACCCTTGAGCTGAGATGCAGTAACTGATTGTTGCAGGCCCTGTCTTTCATGACAGGTTAACTCCAGCTATTTTAATGCTAATTTAAGTCACTGTGCAGTGCCTGATTGTCTGACCATACCTTACTTTTAACTACTTTGAGGTTTTGTTTTTTTTCACGATGAAGTCTGAAGTTGCTCACAAGATATCTCAAACTTACTCATCTGAGTAATAGTTATTATTATTCAGTGTCACTACAAAGTCACACACTTGGTTCAGATGTTTCAGAAAATGAATTCTGTTCAGGGATGTGTGTATGGCACTGGAGGCTGCTGCTGGCTTTAGATTTTGTTTCCAGTGCAGGTGCATGGCAACACACCAGCCAGCATGATTGCTCTGGCATGGGCATTGAACATTCTGTCCTTGGGTACAGTGTGGCCTCTGTACCCTCTCTATTGCCTTTGAATTTGCTGTTTACTGAAGTAAACAGTGTTAGATGTTGACATCTTTATATTCAGTAACTAACATGGAATTTTCTTGGGAGTCTTGTAAGTGTTGCTATTCCCTACTAAATGGTTCTATATAGATATAATTTTGGCACATTTTAGAAGGAAGGGCAAGGCATGAGCCAGAATGATCACTTAGTATTCCTTTATTCAGTGTAGTCTTACTTATTATTGGTTGACACAGGCACAGTGTTTTCTTGAATATCAGTGGAGATCTTCATAGCCAGAGTTAATCTCAGAAGAAGGAGATTTTCGGAATGGGACAATAAACAGACATGTGCTGTTGAGGGAGCTTTTTTGGGACAGACTTACAGAATACAGAGTGCAGACTGATAGTCGGGAAGTGCTCAGATCCTACAGTGAGTGCTGCCAAACTAGGGCTCCAGCTAGACATTTTGAAAACCTAGACAGAGATCATATCTGGTGTATTTTTAGAAAATAATTATGTGCATTCTTTTGAATATTTAAAATTATGGTGAAAATTGTATCATTCATCAGGCATGTTAGTTTAAAACACCAAGAGATGCCTTTAGAGCCTGAGAACAGAGACATCATATCTTTGTGAGAGATTCACAGACGCTTGATTTCATTCATCCACCCACACAGTCTGAGATAAGCATTAGAAAATTGTTCTACTTCAAGAAGGAAAGTTCAGTGTTTTGAAAAGCTGTCTTGGAGGTCAAGGACTTCCATGATAAATCTGCATTTTTATTTGATCAATTTGCTGATGTTTCTTAAAGTCCATATAGGAGTTGGTTGGTTTTATATTTTCATGTTCTCAGAGCAGAGAATTCACATTTTGTCAAATGTATTGCTGTACAGTAAAAAAGGATGTTGTCGTGAAACTGCTGTCAGTACCAATTAATGTACTTATTGCCATTTTCTTTCTTGTGATAATGTTTAATTCATCCTAACCTTAAAAGAGTTAAAAAGAAACAAGAGTGAATCTCAGACAAAAAGAATTCAGCAAATAAATTGGGTCTGGGTAGAATATTTAATATTACAAAGAAAACAATCAACTTCCTCCCAAATTATATTACATTTACATCACTGTTTGATAGATTCTTCACTTTTATAAAATTGGATCAGTGCCATGTGAAATCTGCTTGAACTGTGCTGATATGTGTAGCTGAGGGACTGGTCCAGTACTGCAAGCACCTACCGGGGCTCAGAAGTTGGATGAGCCTAATCATGACAATCGTTACAAGCATGGCCACATTGTTGAATTGAGGAATAAAATTAGCCCAATAATATGATATGCAGACTGATTAGCAACACTATTGGAAACATTTATTGTAGTTTTAGAATAATGTTTTTATTTGTGATGTTGGATGTGCTTTGTAGTGATGCAGCTGGTTGAACTCCAAGTGCATGACTCATGCCAATTTGAATGAGACTTCATTCAAAAAAATCTTACAAATAGGAAATTCCTGGAAAATAATTCAGAAAACTCCCCAGACCTCATAAAGGTTATTGCTCAAGTTAAATGCACTCTCCTGTATCACATCATAAATTGTATGAGACTGGCATTTCTATAAAAGAATCAGATTCTGCAACGTGGATTTACTGACAAACCATCGGTTGAATCTAGTTTAGAGATTATCCTTAGTGTTCAATGTCAGACTGATTTTCTTCTTCCTATGAAGGATATTCTACTCTGATTTGTCTGAGCCACAGCTGCTTTTGGTTATAATCTCCAGAAGAGGTATTGTCTGGGTAAAACCTAGGGTCAGGTACCCTATGCTATCTAACACAAACCACTATACTGTTGTTAAAATGTTTCTTGTTTGAGAAAGAAGTTTCTGGTATGCTAATGTAAATGCCTTTGCATTCCTAAATTCATGGCATCTGCAGAGTTGCTTTCAACTGTCTTGCACGAAGACTGAAGAAGAGCTCTTGAAAGCAGCATGAATCATGCAAGAATTTGCATTTTTCATTTACTTGGTGTTGTTATGGAGGCTTAAAGACTGATACTAGAAGGGAAAAGCTTATATTTCCAGTGAGACCATAACTTGTGTGACAAAAATTTCCTTATTTTCCTGAAAAAATCTTGTATTTTGGGGATTATTTGCAGAAGACTATAAGCAGTATTCATACCTGTAAAAGCATATACAAAGATTTCAGAGAACCAGAAATTTGTTTAAATTATTTTTGAGACGATGTAAACTTGTGCAAATGGGTATATGATCTGAGAAGACAATTTTTCCTCACAGCTTTTTAACAAAGTTCCATATGAATTTGAGTTAAGACTCTCTAGTTGGGGCCTTCTGTTAAAACAGAAGGAAATAAGTTACCACTCATCCCAAGCTGCTCCTGCTAAAGTGGAAAACAGCACAGATTTCATTGTGCACTTTCAATGACTCTGAGAAAAATAGTTCATAGTGTTTGTCCAGTGAAAATAAATAGCAGTGAATGTTTTCCTACATACATACATTATTTTCCCACATGCATTATTTTCCTCCATACATTTATATATGCCGTTTATATGTTTTAGTTCTCTCAGACAAAAACAAAAAAAAAAGGTGTTTTTTTTTTTTCTAAAATTCATTATAGTTGACTTGTATAGGAGCCAGAAATTGCACATGCTTTCAATATACAGAGAAGAGTATAATTTTGAAAAATGCACGGTTGATGATGAATTGTTTTTCGTGTGTCACAGTGAAAGTTTGACTATTGAGGGCTATTTCCTCATGGAAAAAGAGGAAGAGGGAATACAGCCTTTTAGATCTTGTCACATTTTCTTCTTTCAGTGAAAGAAAATAATTTGTATTCTCCAGAATCTCAGTGATTTTCTTGTCACCTGTTTTAGAGGCATCTGTTTATGCACTAGTTTTCTACCAAACCTACTTTCTGAAGCTTTTTGTTTGGAGTCTTCCTCTGCCATGGAGGCTGGGGAGGAGGAACAGAAAGCATTTGTTGTCAGGCTGAAATAATTATGTTTCTGTTGTGATTATGTCTTAAGTAGTGTAATCTTTTCATAGCAGTGTTTTGCCATGACCTGGGGCACTGAAAAAAGCTGGTCCTGTAAAGTGGCCCCGTGCAGGTTTGGCATGGGGGCTCCCTGGGGGCTCAGGGCAGTGACAGGAAACTCTGCCAGGTGTGTGCTCTGACTGCCCCAGGGAGCCCTGTGACAGCAGCAAGGGGGCCAGGTGGGCTGTGCAGCCTCTCTGTGCTGGTTTGCATGTCAAAGAATATCACAGAATTGTTAGGGTTGGGAGGGACCTTTGGAGATCAGCTAGTCCAACCCTGCCAGGGCAGGCTCTCCTGGAGTGGGTTACACAGGAATGCATCCAGCTGGAGTTTGAATATCTCCAGAGAAGGAGACTCCACAACTTCCTTGGGAAGCCTGTCCCAGTGCTCTGCCACACTCAACATAAAGGAGTTCTTCCTCACGTTGAGGTGAAACTTCTTGTGTTTTAGTTTATGGCCATTGTTCCTCATCCTGTCGCTGGGCACCACTGAAAAGAGTCTGGCACCATCCTCTTGATACACACCTTTGAGATATTTATATGTATTGGTGAGATCCCCTCTCAGTCTTTTCTTCTCTAGACTAAACAGGCCCAGCTCCCGCAGTCTCTCCTCTTAAGAGAGATGCTCTAGATGCTGAATTATCTTTGTGGGCCTTCAGTGGACTGTCTCCAGTAGCTTCTTGTCTTTCTTGTAGTGTTTGGTTGCTCTTGTCCCCAGTTCTTCAGGGGTTTCCCTTCCTGGTTTCTGGTTGAGCTTTTAAAGGCACTCTGGTGCTTTATGGGTTTTGGGCTGCTAAGGAGATTTCTTTCCCTCCTCTTTGTGTCTCCCACTTTTGTGTTTTCTGATGAGCTTGCCATGTAATGGCAGTTAATGGTCATGCAGTAATCCCAGTAAGTGGAGAAAGGCAAATGCAGACAGAAAATGCACCAGAGAGGTGCATTGGAACTGCTGGCTGATTTCACAGCATCACGCAGCCAAGACAGAAGAGATGAAGTAATACATGGCCCCTTAACTGGCATAACATGGCCAACACTGTGCCTGCAGCTGTTAGTACAGCACTGCACCATCAACATGTGCCACAGGAAAGTGTAAAGCCAAGAATCCAATTTCACCTGTGGATTTTATGCTATCGTTATTTTCTGAATAGCATTAAGGGGGTTTTCTTTCTAACTCTAAACCTTTTGGATACAGTCAAAGACTAAAAATAATTCCCTTGTATGCCAAACTGCTGCTGAGGTGCTTTGGTGTTACATTCAACATATTTGTGATTCAGTTATGCATTCCCATTCATCATGGGGCTGTTATAACACTTAACTAATTAATGTCAGTGCATTGCTTGATATCCTTGAGCAAATAGAAATAAAAAGCTACAGATATACAGGCAAATAATAGGATTTCAGGCCTGCTCAACTCTGGTTTCAGCCTGTAGTCACAAAACTGTATTGCCAAAGTGAGAGGCAGGAAAGAAGCTTTGTGAGAAGCTGCAGTGCGGAAAGTATCTCCATAAGCATTACCTTTTTGTTTTCTCATTAGTGATGAAATGCTCCATTATTTTGCTTCCAGAATTTGAGGGGAAAAAAAAAAAAACAAAACAAACCAACAACAAGAGTAGTTGTTACTCCAATAATGAGATGATACTGAGAGAAGAAAAGAAAATTTTGTTCCCAAAATAGTAATTCTCAGAATTGTCTGACTGACAATTTCTGTGTGGAATAAAAAATAAAGAATCAATATTTTCCATGATTCATTGTTCCATTAATTGCTACTGTACTAGTACAGGGCTTCTCCCAGCTTGTCTTTGGGATTGTGATTTACATTTAGCACTTATATTTCAATGTTATCACAATAAACTGAAATAAGGTAAAAAAATTCAAATTTTTTCAAAGTCAGCCACTGTGTCTGCAGACTCAACAACTGTCACAATTTTAGTATTTGAGTGTGAATTTTTATTGCCTAGTTCGTGGTTGGTATATGAGTTCAAAAATAGCAAAAACAAGAAAGAAAGAAAGATTTGAGCTGATTTTTAATTAATTTTGACAGATTTATAATCTGCTTTCAAACATTCCAAAAGTAAAGACAGAAACTACTTCTGGATGGTATATGATTTCTTGAAAATTATTTGCTGAGCCTCTAATGAGGCTAAAATTTTTTCCTTTGGAAATGAAAGGGATGTACGGGCTCAGATGTTTAATGATTCAGATATGTAGTGGTTTTACTTTTGAGTAACTTTTAAATTGATAATACCTACGCTCAATTATTGTGCAGTTAGTTACTATAGATACTTGGTTTGCAAAATCTGTGGCTTTATGGCTAAATTTCTGCCAAAGAACTTACTGTAAATAACAGCTCTTTTTTTTAGACAAACTCATGAAGTGGCATGAGAGTATATTCAAATCATGCACACAGATCTGGCAAAGAGAAGCCTGAATAAGTAAATATCAGTGAGCTTTGTTTTGCAATTGTCTTTTTGTGTGTCTTGGAATAGATTTGTCAGATTTGTATAAATACAGGTCTTTAAATAATGGCTTTTAGATAGAAGTTCAGTCATTTTTGTTTTGGCTAAAACATCGCTGCTTTTATCTTCCCACATGCTGGCACTAACATAGCTCTGCTAAAGCCTGGTCAGCCTTCCTGCCTGTTGCTGCTGTTGTGCAGTCTTAAGGAAGTATTGTGGTACAAATAAATCATCTTTCAATTATCAAGACCCAGTGTGCTTCACTTGGTTCTCACTTTGACATGTTTCCTCTGGTGAAAGTTCATTTAATTAAATATTGTCAAGTATTACTCAGTGACACATTTATCAATAAGCAACATGTAAAAAAATCACACCACACAGTTGTAATTGTCTTCTTCCCATCACATGCACAGATCCTGGGCCTGCTGCTAACTCTTTTGCTTTGCAAATCCTTCCAGTAGTCAGATTCTGCATGAAAATTATATGCATATTAAATAAAAATTAAATTTAAAGTTATCATTGCCTTTCTTACAGTAGTCCTATTGAAGGAACTTTAGACACAATAAGCCACAACTAGTTTTAACTAGAATAGCAATACTAAAGTGAATGGATGAACCATTCATGGGGTTTGAGTTGCAGAATGACTTATGGAAGAAGGTAAGAAGTGGCAGAGTAACCTGTGAGCTACCCGTTTGAGGTTAGTGAGAAAGCTCAGCTGAAAAGAAAACTTCTTTGTAAGTGCTTGTGTAAGTGGGGCTTTTTCTCAAACTAGCACACAGCATGGAGATTTATTTCTCCGTTTTCATATGACTGACTAGTTTGTACGTAGTTGATATAAAATTTTTTGAAAATCTGAAACTTTTTACTTGTAAAGCAGCAGAAGAGAATATTTGGTCACGGTATCAGTACTCATTCATTCAGTCGTTCCTACGGTAGGATAGTTGAGAGTATGATATCCATGGGTAGATGCTGATGAGGTGAGAAAGTGTTGGTGGATGGACCCCAGTATTTATGCAGCCCCCTTTGCAAGGCAAGGCATATGATTTATGTAGCCCCAGTTGTCCCACAGATAAAGGTTTCCTTACTTAGTAAGAAGCAGATTTTGTGAATTGGTGAGTGTGGCTTGGAGCCAGGGACCTGAAGTCCACAGACAGATGAAGCTTCAGCTTCATGGGGCTGAATTCAGCCCTGCATTTACATGCAGAGGCAAAGACCACCACTGGCCATCAATTGCCACACTGACACCTTTGAGAGCACACCAGCAGGTGCTTATGGACAGGTACTGTGAGCTGGATTGCTGCTTAGAACTACGGAGTGAATTAAAATGTAGTAATTTTAAAAACAAAACTCTACCTATGTTCTATTGTGGCCTGCGTATTGTAACACCTTTGAGCTGCTGGTGGAGGAAATTAAGCACCATTGGCCTTAACTGGTATTTTGTCAGATTCTCTCCTCCATACTCTATCCACAAACTGGTTTGCATTCTATTTAATTTCTCTTTACTTAATTCAGTCACTTTATACTGTTTGTTACTTTTCGTTCTCCTGCTTCATACCTTCTTTGTTAAAAATCATGGATGTGAAATTTGAGGTTTGGTGATATAGTTCAGAGAAACAGATTTAGAAGTCTGAATTTTATCCTAAGGGATAATTTTCACATATTTGGTTTCAGTGTCTTACACAATCTGTATGTCAGATTTAAATCATCCATCAAGTACTAGTAGTTTACTACGTTCTTGGATGCAGTGCTATCACAGTGAGTATAAAATGTCAAAAAAGTAAAACAGTGAAGTAGAAGAGAAGGAAGTTCTTCATTCGTGGCTAGTAAGAGCCTTGCCAGTGAAAAGGGGCACCTGTATCAGCAGCACCAAGGAGGTGATGTTACTAACTGTCCATGAGAAAACAGCTTGACTCAGGTTGGAAAGACTGGTCACAAAGGTTAGATCATAATTCAAATTTTCAATATGTTTTGCACTTTCATTAGGATTTAAAAAAAAAAAGAAACCCCACAAAATGGTGAACTATTTGGTATTTGAAAGCTTGATATTTTAAATTCTTGTTATATGACCTAAAGGTTGCAATTTTAGAGTTTCATACAGCTGATTTATGTTTTAGATGTGCCAAAAGTAGCACAGCATATAAAATATTTAAAAAATACATTTTAAGTATAACTTAAAAAGGAATTAATGGGACAAATTACTTTTTTCTATTATAACACGAAAAAGAGAATTATCACCCCATTGGTGAAAAATGGTATGAATGTATTTTATTTGTTCTCATATGGCTTTCATAACAAAAGCTAACAACAAAAACCTATGTGATTTTATAATTTTTGTTTTAAATTCTGATTTTATCATGAATGAGTCCTTAGGGTGAAATTTCTTGGGCTTTGGAATTACTTTATAGTTTTACCTCATTCTATTAATGAAAATATAATAATTTAAACGTAAAATTTTCACATGCAGCCAAATCAGATGAAAGACAAGTTGTAAATGAGAGGAAAATGTATTCTTAAATAATAGTCAGAATATTCAATTAGGAAGAATGTATTTTGGCATGTAGGTTTTTGCCATGATGTTTAGGTAAAAACCTATGGAGGGGAATCAGTGTCAGAAGCTGTAGGAGAAATGCAACAGATCTCAATAACCGTGTGCGTTGTTGTTCATATTGCTGATCCTATTTTGTACTTGCTTTGGTTCTGTGATGATTATAAGAGAATTTCATGGTGTAAACTTGGAGTTTTCATTTGGAGGTGAGGTGAGGATTTTGCTAGGATCCACCAGTGTTGTTGTGACCAAAAATGTGTATGTTCTTTGCTGTCATCCTGCATTTTGTCAGGTGTAGTAGAAATGCCAGCTGCTCCCTGATGCTTGCTGAACTCACGGTTTATCTATCTGGTTTTCTTGTCTTGGATACATGTAAAGATCTGGTTTGCACAAAATGAACGGAAAAGAAAAAGAGGCTCAAAATAAAGAGTATGAAAACTGCAAATAAGGATTTGCAGATCGTGAATCTGTATATCAAAATTCATGGCACAAGAGTGTTGTGATTCAAAGGAATATTTTGTAAATATTTCCTTCCTTTTTTAAATCCAGCACAGCCATCTCAGCCATCTTTCTTGCTTGAAATACATGACATAAGAACATCATTGTAATTTTCTCAGTGAATGTAGTATATGTTGAGACTTCAAAATATAGAGGTCATGTTCTTAAAGTTTTTGAAATCACGAACCAAGGTTATGAAAACAATTGAATTAACTTAAAAATTGGAAGATAAAGAAAATTAAATTAAACCACCAGCTTTCCAGGGTACACTACTGGTAATTACTTTCCTGGTCTTGCATGTATAAGTGAGGATGATACAAGTTTTCCTATAAAGGAACTTTGGTATTTGTTCATAGGCAAAAGTGTCACTTACATGTGACAAAATATATTGTTATGGCAGTAAATGGTACTTTGTAAATGGTAGTATATAATTTCAGTGCTCGGAAAACACAGACATTTTTGATAAACTCAAAGTTTTAATGCCTTTCAAGATATCTCAGGCTAGGGGAAAAAAATGAAACAAAATTGCCTGTTATTTTTTAAAATGTTTGCTCAGCTTTCAAGTTTCACTTGTCAGGCTATTTAGTGATATCACATCTACTGGCTGGTTTGTTGGGGTTTTTTTGTAAAAAACCAAACCTCTGCCTTTTTATTTTATTATTTAATGTTAAGTGGGATATTTGTGATGAAGAGCTTAGGTAAGAATTAAGCAAACCAAAGTTTGCAGACTTTAGTGGCAAGGATTTGTTTTGTCCGAAATGTACAAAATTTTAACCACGTGGAATTAGATCACCCAAGTTCAGTGCTCACAGAAATCTTAATTCAAGTTCAACTTTTGAACTTTCTTCCTACCTAATTGTTATTTTGTGTAACTCATCTCGTGCCACTAAAGTCACTCCAATTTGCATTACAATAAGTGCAAATTTTTGCTCTTATTCATGTTGCAAGCTTCAAAAAAGTCATGTGAAGTTTAGACAAAGACAAATGAACAGGGAGTGGATCTTTTTATTTCAAGTCTTTTTGTATGAAAGTATATCCTTTATCAGGTAATAGTTGGTAAGAGCATGTTTCTGAGAAGTTGACAGATTCTGTTCTTGACTGTTAAATTTAGTTCATCTTGTAGAGGTGGGGAAAGCCCTGTTCATTACAGAAATACTCTTAGGAGGTTTCTTTGATGCAGAGTTTGTGGAAGGGCAAAGGTGAAGGAGCGAGGAGAAAATTCTTTTGCTAACACAAGTATTTCCTGTAGACAGCAATTACATACAGGTCTGTGAACTTTAGTTAGCTACCCACAAGCATTTGAACTGTGAGCTCAAGGCAGTGTTTGTATAACCTTCCTTTATTTCCAAGATATCTAGTAGAGGCTTTTCAAAATTAAATACTGTTTTTCTCCCTGTTACAAGTGAAAGATCAAATAATGCAATTCTTTGACCATTTTCTCGCCAATTTACAGTCTGTATACCCTGAGAGAGTTCATTAAGCAGGAAGCATACATAGGAGTTTGGCTTTTTCCTGACTTTTTCTGCAAGTTATGGTTCTAGCTGTGCAAATAAAAGTTGCTCTGTATGTAGCTATTTTACAGTTCTTTTGTCAACTCATTGCTAGATGTTCTTTGGCTAGGAGTTCTCTATTTGAGCTTAATTTATGAACTTATTTTAGGGTAAATGGTTGCATTTTCTTTTCTTTGTGGCTCTTACTCAAATGGAAGTGTTGCTTAATGGTGCCTTGAAGTATTGCATGTTTTTTTCCTAAATAGTAATAGTGCATAGAAACAATTCAGAAAATCTGCATAATGGTTATGTCTAATCTCGTACAATAAAGAAAACTACTATTTCAAAGGGAAATGCATTCAATTCAGTTGTAGGTAGAACAATATACTGTGAGTTTTCTGTGTTATTTCTGTTAAGGAATCCTGATGGATGGGATGATGCCCTTCTGTGACCTTCTCTCTACTAGTTTCTGGGGTACAGACATTGTGGGTTCTACAAGTCTTGTTGCTCTGTAATCACACAATATATGCCAATGGTTCCTTTTCTTGGTGTAAAATAACTCGGTACCAAGTATCCAGTCATTTCTGATTGGAGCAGGTTGTAGCATCCAAAGCCTTTCAAGCAAAATCCTCCTCCCACCCCAGGCTACCAATTGGAAATGTAGCTCTGCAGTGCTCTGGTTTAGATCCTGGGTGCCACATACACCCTGTGGCCCAAAGGAGTAGAGCAGGATTGGGTTATTTTTCTGCCTTTACTCCTGTCACTTCCCAGTATGGTCAAATATAGCACACAATGCAAGCAAATTATCATTGGTATTGCTAGATGTCATTGACTATGGTTTGTTGTCAAATAGGATAGTCCAAGAATGTTGGACTAGCACTGGGGGATGAGAAAATGAGCAGCATCAGCACGAAAGGTATACCTCAGTGTAACTGAAAATATATATACTGTGTTGAGACTAAACATGTCCAGCATTATGGAATTCTAAAAATTGAGTTATTTCAACTGTTTTCTTATCACAGCAGTGTTTGAAATAGCCCCAAAATAGAGAGAGATACAAGAAATGATGGCTGGAAACCCTTGAGGAGTTGATTTTTCAGAGATACTAAGAATGCACACAGCCTGTAGAAATCCAAGAACTCATTCAATACTCAGAGTTAGATTTATACAGGCCTTAAATTTACTGCTTTAGCTTTAATTTCTTCTATGCATCACATCACATTTTTAAGTTAAAAGTAATACTGGTCTATTTTATACTTATATTGAGTTTGACTTATATATTCTGCCTTATCACGTCCTGCTTTTTTCTGATATGGTCATATTCGTCCTTCTGTGCCAGCACACATGCTTAGAGCACAATCAGCTTTCCCTGTCAGTCAGAAAGAGGTCTAGAGCTGTGGTCTGGATTTAACCACCTTTTCAATGCCTTTAATAGGCAGTTACCCTTTTTTTTCCCCCAAGACCTCACTTTAAAGCTGTCAGCTGGGTATTTCAGTGTTTCAGAACTGAATACATAGTGAGCTTTTTGTTTTACAGTTTCATTTTGTCCCATTAAACTTTTAATTGCCTCCTGGGCTTAATATATTTGATGAATATCAGCTGGTCTTCCAGTCCTTTTCACTGTCCCAGGCAGCTCTAGCCTGCCTCATGCAGAACACCTGCTATGGTGCAGTAGCATCAGTTGTGGTATCTGACAGCACACTGTTCATGTACTGCCCATGGAGGAGGAAAGGTGTAAGGGTGAGTTGAAAAGCATTTTGCAAGCATATGCTAATCAAGGGCTTAAACATTTTAAAGGACGGTATTTTATTTGTGAAATTCTACATTGGCTCATACAATTTTCAGATTATGTTTTTTACACATAAATGACCAGTTCTCAGTAGATATTTATTTGGTCTGCTAACTATCTAGAAGAACATACTGCATGTTTCCTATTGCCTTACTGATTTCCAAATGCCTTTAATGGGGAGAAAGGGGTTGTATCACTAAAGCTGATGGATTTACAGAAGTGTATGTCTGCCCCACTGCTTTTTAGAAGTAGTAATGTCACCCAGTTTGAATTACAGGACTAAGCTGGAAAAGAAATTATCTCTAAACAACTTAAACCCTTTTTTATAATTATTTTTTTGCTTTATTGATATGATAAAAAGAACAATTCTCCTTTTGGTAAAAACGTATATAAAAAGAAAAATATTAGTAGTTTACCTATAGGAAAAAAAACATAAGAAAAATGGAAGGAACTGGAAATGATATCAGTGTTCTTTTGGGCCTCAATGTGCAAACATTTCAAGAGCCTGTAATTTTGTCAAGGCAGATTTTAGTTAGCCTTGCTTGTCAGTGATCATGGGCACAAGCAGGTTTATGGTGTCGGATGCTTCCGTATGGAGTTTCTGTGTATTTCTTTTCACTATACTAAGGAAAAAAAGAAGTCTTAGTTTCAGTTCTGAAATTCCCCAGCCATCTCTGTTTTAGGTTGTAACTCAAGTAGCAAAGTAAGACTAGTACTTGGTCAAAAACCACATGCTAAATAGGAAAAAAGAAAAACAATCAGAAAAGATGTGGGTTTTTTTCTAAAAAAAAGAAAATGCTGTCCATGTTTCTAAATCAAGCTTAAAGTTTTTTGCTGCCATTTTCAGAAGAAATTTCACAATCAAGTCTTTTTATTTATGTTTGTTTAAGTTTTTAAGATATAAAAGTACTCATTTCATGCCATCTCATTTTGGAAGATATATTTCATTTTTTTCTACCCTTTTTGAAATTTTCTTTCCTTCAAACCTTCTCAGCTTTTGTGCTTTCAGAATTTTCCTCTTGGAAACAATTTTAAGGCAATGGTATGAAAAAAGTTATCCCCAGATTTTTATTTTCCCCCTCATTCTCAAGCCCATTCTCCCACCCCAGCAGAAAAGATGTTGTTTGGCCATAGTTAAATAGTTGAGTAGAGGAAAGAGAGGTAAAAATCCACTAAGCCCAACAGACCAAATTTGAAGACTTATGGTCAATGAACTTCAAGAGATAAATATACTTGAAGGTCCAGCTCAAGAAGCACCTCCAAATGAGTAACAATTATGTTGCATCTGTGATAATGAAGTTGTCAAACTCGGAAACAGCTAGGTTAGATTTCCTCTCACCACCCTTGAACTGCCTAGCAGTTATGAGTCTGGTGTGAGGAAATCATCTGGGTAATGGGAAGGAGGTGACATATAGTACTTTACTCCATCTGTATTTTTAGCTGAGACTATATAAGACTAATTCATTAATGTTTTGCTTTTGCCTATGTAATGTGAAAAATTAGGTTGAAGTTACGCATAAAAATTAAGTCCACATTTATTTTTTCAATATACCATTACAAGGCATATAAACATTTATCTGTAAAAAAGTAGGCAAGACAAATAGAGAGTCAGTTAATCACTCCTGGATACCCATGAAGTTTGATCTTATTCAGTAAACAACAAGCAGTGTGTTTTCAGTAGATGGCCATGCAGTGACTGTTGAAATCAAGTTAATAACTCTGCCCCATTTTACAGGAGTGGAGTTAGCAGTAGGAAAATGAGGATGAAGAGAAGGATGTCATGCTCCTACTCCACTCCAATTAATAATGCCAAATCCTGCAAGCATACTGTAATACAATCCATTAGTGATTTTGCAGCTCCCACTCTCCAGTTCTGCTCCAGAAATAGATGCATTTCAGTTCTGTTCCAAAAAGTAGGAATAATAACAGCATTTACAGAGCTGGATAAAAGCTAGAATTTCACCAAAGTGGGAGTTACTGCCTTTTGTCAGAGGAGAAACTTGTGAAAAGCTTAGGACAGGTTACACAAAACTTTTACTGGGAGTTTTACTTCAAGATATTTCATTTTACTCAGAGTGCAACAATTCTGCATATTTTGAACTTCACCTTTTCAAGTCTCAGGTTTGTCACTGCATGTTGCACACACATTTTAAAAAAAAAAAAAAAAGGAGAAAAAAGGTGCCCATAGCAAACATAACATTTGTCCTAGTAATGATGGCGTTGAAATTCTTAGTAATCAATTTTATTTGAAAGATTGAAGAAGTATGTGTGGGGTTAAGAAGAGAGGAGGTAATTTGCCATGACCTATTTTCATTCCATTCCAATCAAAATTGCACCACTTAGCTGAGTACTATAAAGGGATGCCTGAAGCACGCTTCCATTAAATCATCTGTTAATGTCAGGCCAAATTTCTGGTCTACTGCCTTGTTGGCGGTGACAGCCTATCTGCAAGGGATAGCCGTGTTCCTCACATTCATCAGAAATTTTAATGTGCTGGGATAGCAAAAAAGGCCTGAAATACTGTTCGTTGATATGAACAAAGATGTCCAAAGATGTAATATGAAGAACTAGGGAAACATTTTGAATTGCACATCTTTGCTGCAACTAGCTCTTGAAGTAATGGCAGTCTCTAATGCAGCCCAAACATTGATTTTTGGCACAAAAGATTAATAGAAAGTTTTTAAAGTAAAAATAAAGAATTGTGTTCAGTCAAGGAGTGAAAGAAATTCTCCAAAAGTCTTGATATTGCAGCATGGTTTGGCTTCAGAGCAAATATCATGAAGAGTTAACTAGTCCCCTTTACTTTGTTAGAAAATCTAAGTAATAAAACATTCCCATAGCTTTTCTAATATGTTTTGATTTCTGTCTGGAACAAAGCACCAAAGAGTAGAGTTGGATTCCAAGTTCCTGATTTCGAAAAACATGTAAGCATGTATGTATAAGCCAGAAAGGTCTAGTTTTCAAATGTGCCTTGTAACAGGGATCCTTTCAGCACAGAGCCCAGGTAGCAGATGCCTTTCCACCATGGACAGAGCTGAGCTTTCAGAGTGAGAAGATCTGCCTGAGTGGGAAGCTTGCATGTCATGGGCTGTGAGCACGAGCAGCTGAGTGACATACACTTCAAACAGGGGCTTGACAGGTCTGTCACTGCTGTGGCATACTGTGCATTTATGGTTTAGTGCTGTTGCTCTAGTGCTTCATGTGCCAAATGAAGTCATTAGCAGATTTGAGGTCTATCAACCATCTGTGCTTGGTATCTGTTCATCCTCGAGTGAGAAAGAGCTATCAGTGCAGAGCTATAGTGAGATGTAGTGGTGCTAGAAGGTCTCTAGGGTATGCCTTGGTCATTTGAGTTGATGTGCACCTCACATAGCATTTACTGCTCACTGCTTCCTCCTGGGAAAATGTTTGAGTCTCTTGAGAAGCTTTTTAACATGAGAACTCATTGCAGTATCTTTTGTTGAATATTTGGCAATGGCCAGCAATACCAAGCCAGCTTTGGTGTGAATGAGAAACTTAATAATCCATGAAGGGGTTCTTTTATGTAACTTTAATTTACATTACACTGAGTTCATAAATTAGGGGAAAAAATTGTTACTTACGGCTTTCTTTCCTGGTGGTGGGTTAGAACACACCAGCTGTAACACACCATTTACAGAGATGGCTGGAGTCATTGTATATCAAAGCTGAAAATTATATTAACCATATCAGTGCAATATACCCTTTGGTAGTCCTTCTTGTGAGGGTTTCTTACATGTGTTATAAGAGCTGCCTCACTGTGTTGCAGTAACATACAGGAACACGTGAAGACAAAGTGATTGATTATTAGCCCTAGTGTTTGTAATTTGATCAGTGCAGCAAGTGTTAGCCAATAATGATTTGTTTTCTTTCCTTTACTCCCTTATTGACATGTTTCATTGTCTCAGTGTCTGAAATTCTAAATCTGGAATGTTCTGCTATCAAGTCTAACTCTTCTTTATTTAACCCAACGGCAAATCCTTAGTATAAAGCAATGTGAATGAGGTCTGAACTGAAAGGAAATTCAGCTTCTTATGTTCCCAAACTGAAGCCTTCACACTCTGTCAAATGCAAATACCTAAATAAATCTTCATGGATGTCCATTAGACAGTGAGTCTGGCACAGACTTAATAGTAGTTCCAGACATTTTGAGAGCAGTGACCTCTCTGTGGGCTAAATTTACAGAGTTTTCATTAGTCACTCAGAGAGGAAAGCAAGTTTAATAGATTGCAATAGTTTTTGTTTGATGGTAAGGTATACATGAGAGTACTGGCCAGTCAATAAAATTAGTTTTCTCATTGTGTGTTTACCAGTTTAGAAAAGATTACATCTTCTATTTGGGTTACCTTACCAAGTACAGGAAACCTCTCTGAAATATGTGCAGCTTCTCAAAAGAACAAATCTTTTTATTTAGTTCAATCAGTTTACATAATAATGTTTGTTGTTTGAAATAGCAGTTCCTTTTAAATAAACTTGCAGCATTTATTGCCATGGAGCCAACTCAAACACTGAGAACTGATTCTTTAAACTGTTAGTAAGCTCTGTTGCTGATCAGGCTATGATGATAAGTCTTCAGAGCTCTAGGATACTTCTAAGTTTTTCATTGTGGAGGTTTGAAAAGTTTGTGACTCTTGGCTGAGAATTTGCCATTCGTTCTCATGCTGGGAGATCTGTTATTTCAGAAATTTTAGAAATGGCAAGGAATTCATCTTTGCACTTTGAAGTTCTGAATATGTGGCAATTTTCTTCATGGGTGGGTATAACTAACTGGTACAGAGGAATTTTTAGAGGATAGGACAAGAGCAAATTAAATTACTTATATAAATGATTCCACAGGAGTTAAGATGACAAGGGACATGCCTTTTTATGGAAGAACACATTTATTGAAGCATTCAATTAAGAATTATTTGGTTTTCTTATTTTAATGTGTTCACAGAGAATCAGAACCTGGTTGCAGTATAAGGAATAAGGCTGGTCAGATAAGGCAGAAAAGCAATAGTGCAAGGTGACCATAAAACTCGAAGGAAATGATGCATGAGAAAAGTGTTGGGGGTTTTGCCTTGTTTTGGTTTGTTGTTTTTTCTTTGTTTATTTTGTTTTGTTTGTTTGTTTGGTTGGTTTTTTTTCCCTTTTCCCTAGAAACAGAATTAGTTAACTTCCAGTCCCACTAGCTTTTGATCTGTAAACAATTGCCTCAGGAGCAAGCAGTTTAGCCATGCTCTCCTGCGGCAATGTTTAGATACTCTGGATTTAGCTGTTATTTGAGCTACAGCTGAACCTGCAAAGCTGGAAAAACTAATTTTTCTTTGGGTGTTCTGTAAAAAAATGCCTTCTTTCTTTTGTTTCTTGGGAGGTGTGGTCTACAACATCAGCTCTTTTGTTGAAATCTTGTGACTTCCCTTGGTAGGACTGATCTTTAACTTTGAGATTTAAAACATCCTAAAATATTATAGAAATGTAGAGGTGATTGAGTAGATTTTTAGAGATAACAAATGTAAGAAAACAAAATAATAACCACATCATCAGGTGGCAGACTATGGGTATTCCATATTTTATATCTGTTGCAAGCTGCTAACTGTGAAGGATTATCATTATATCAGAATATCTCACATTGTACATGGTGAGAGTTTCTCTCTCTCCACTTGCTGAGCACAAAAAAGAAGCCATGACTAAGTTTATCTATAGTACATATCATGTGTTTTGTATCACTGTTGGTTTTTTTCATACTTGAGTTTAAAAGGGGGGAAAGATTTTCTCCTAGCAGGTTAAAGAAATCTCAGAGCACCTGAAACTTCTTATGCCTCTGGTAGGATTGTGCACAAAATCATGTAGCTCAAAATTCATGGGACCAGTTAGACTTCTGCCTGTGTTTATGTATTAAATACCTCTTTAGATCTGGCCCTGTATATTTCAGATTCCCAGTCTTATATTGCAAACTGTAAATAATTAGAAACTAGATGGCATTTCACTACCTCTCTGGGATATTGAGGTGCACCTGCATGCTGTGAAAAAAAGTGACTCACAGTGAACTACTGGTCAAAGAGGTTCTTGATGTCTGAATCTCAGCTTATTCATTCCACTCATGTTTTTCTTCACATGTGCCCTGGTGTTAAGAAACTAATGCATTTTTTCTGAAAAGGAAGAAGTAAAGCTATTGTGGCTTCTGTGTGTAAAACTTTTCACATCATAAAATATATACCTTTAATAGAAAATGACAAAACAGTCTCTCTAACTCCATGGTAATCAAAATTCAATATTATTAATATAAATGTTTTATGGTAATAATAAGAAATTTGCAAGAAAGAGGAGTTAATTTAGTTCTAAGAGATGTTTGACCTGTGCTACTTTGTGATCCGTTAGAGAGACCTAAGGGTCACAAAAGCCAGCTTTCTTTCTATTTTACCTGGAAGGCATTATTTTTTCAATAAATACCAAAATCAAGTCAATATTTTTAGAACCAGGATAATTGCCACTTGAAATGGACTAATCTTTGCTCAGAAGTTGCCTGGCACTTTATGTCCAATGCCAGCAGGAAAGAAATAATTAAGATGTATGCTTTTGGTAATTGATTGAGAACCTTTGAATGGGTTACATAAATAATAGACTAATCAAAGTATTGTCTAACCGTTTACAAAAAACACATGCCCTACTGCATGTACATTTATTTAAATTAATGTTGCTGTCAGAATTTATACGAAATTTTGAAAGAGGATTTCATTTTCACCTTATGGTTAATGGTCTCATAAATAAGAATTTGTCAATTTATAGGATAAGTTAAACTCCTAAATTGTTGAGCAACATAGGTGTGCATTTACTGTTCTGGACAATTACTCTATGGATAAAACTGCAACTTTCAAAACTCATTTCTATGTCTGCCAAATCCTACTCTTACTCATTTTCTAATGAGAATTAATGATATTAATAATCTCATCTTATACAGAAGAGACCTGAGGCTTTTGTTGTTTATGCAGTATCATGACATACCTAACTGACATATCTAAAGAAATAACTTTAAAAAAAAAACCCAAACCAGCTCTTTCTCAAAATATCAAATGTTAAAATAATACATTTATGACTGGGTTCTGGTTTTTTTTTTTTCCTAAACCTATGAAAATGATGCTTTCTAATAATTTACTAAGTGTTGCTATACCTTGAGTATCAAAAAATTTCAGTCTGATAGTTTGGGATAGGACTATATCTGCTTCAAGCATCTTCCATCCTTCTCCTCTCTTTCTAAAACCACTTTAGCTTTGTATGATTGTCTGAAGGAAGAATACACTTTCAAGCTGAATATTTGAGATTAAAGGAAAGTATATATTTCTCTTGAATGGCCATTTCAACATGCTTTGTTGTGGGATCTTTTACATGCAAACCAAAATTCCCATAATGTCAAAGATACATTATTACACAGTCCGCATTTATTTATGCCCATATCAGGTTGCCACAAACAAGGCTGCTATTTAATTCAAAACTGTCCCATATATGTTCTTTGGGCTCCACTGCTACTCATTAAAAGGTGCTGTGACAGCCCGGCATTGACAGAATTCCTGCATGGCAACAGCCACTCTTTTTGTCAGTAGTCATTGTCATCTCTTTTATTGTTTCTGGGCTGAGCTTCTCAGGCTCTGTGTTGGATGGCTTTTTTTTTTTTTTTTTTTCTTCTCTGGACAGGAAAGTAGGGCCTCTGCATGTGTTTAACCCCACATTTTTGCAGGATACTAATATTTCTGCTTTTAATTGACAGCAGTTTTACAGGAGAGTGTGTGCCAGATGTGATTGCTCTAAAATGAAAGAGCACCAGTGTTGGGCTCAAATGTTTTCCATCCAATTTACCAATTGCCCCTTCGTTTTAATTTGGAAGTTTTCTTTCACTTGGGTATGGGGTTTCCAAATGATTCTGGTAATCCTGGATTCTTTCCCTTGTTTTTACAGGTGACCTGTAACTGTTTCACCATCAGTAATGGAGAGATGCAGGATGTTGGTGTTGGCCTGTATCCCAGGTACTGTGGACACTGTTTCATTCACAGGCAAAATCTATGTGAGATTTTTTTTCCCCTTTTTTCCAACATAGCTGTAAGAGCCATCAAAGCAGCAGGTAACATGTCTAAACAAGAAACTGGGAAATGGAAATAAATTAAATGAGAATAAAAAATATGATCTAGTTGAAAACATTCTTAATAGTCCTGATTACAGCATTAAAACAGTTTAAATAAGATACATCTTAATATTTTATATTTGTGGAGCTGGTAGTCTTTTCTAAGTAAGAATAAATGCTGACATCAAAAATGTGTGACTGGGACTAGTTAAAGGAAACCTATTCAGCAATGTTTTAGAATACAGATATTTTGCAGCTGAGAACCTTCAGAATTGGCAATTGAAATAAAAAGATTGAATATGGTTTAGTAAATTACCACAACAAAGAAACCAGTAAAGTGAAAAGATAAGTCCCTTGAGAGATGAAGTTGAATTTCTTATTTGTATTAGGTAAGAAGTATGTACCAGTTAAGGTTTTATCTTCATAGAATTAATTACCTGTAACTATTAATATGGAAAATTAGTATGTATAGTTTAAAATTACATTTTGCCATTTAATTTTTTTGTTAATGGATTGTTGAACTGTATTGTCAATACCTCAGTGGGCCTCTCACTGTTGTTTCTTTTCCTACTAATGTCACACGTGTAAGATTTGACTAAGGACACAATATATTGAGGCCTGCCTTATAGTAGAAAGAAAATTGGTTAAGAGGACATGGGAATTAGTGTTATGAAAAGTGCAGAGCAGTAATTTGATTTCATAGTGGAATGAAAACAAATACTTTCACGTACTTGAGAAAAATGAAATATTATTTAGGAGTATTATTATTAGGGAAATGTTTGCTTTTGGTTGAAAAAAGCCTCTAACTGTGGCTAAAGTGTCCGTCTATGTTCAATGATAATACACTTGCAAGGGTTGCAAGAGACTCTTTCCCAAGTGACTTGAGAGCAGTTTGAGTTTTGCTGTAGAAACCACTCTGAGCTGGGAAAATTGTGAACTTAAATCTGTAGTTCACAAATCCTGGGCAAATGTTCTTCCAGATGAATTCATATGCTTCCAGAGGAAATTGCCATCACACCCACTAGTGTTTCCATGAGATTTTAATTTAATTAAAAGTGCTTTCTATAGCCTCATTGAGAGGTTGTATATTGTTGTATGGCTTGATGTCTTCAGCATCACAATGTATTTCAAAACAGATAAAACCCTGTGGCCCTGCTCTACGTCATGTTGCCAGCAGCTTTGGGAGTAAGCCCAGTGATCTCACAGAAAGTGTCAAGGATACTCTCTCCCAGCCATACGTGACTGGGTTCTTGTGGAGATTAACTGCAGATATTTTATTAGGATGGAAGGGATATCAGAAGATTGAGGCTATTGTTGATACCTACTTCAAGAGTCAAAAACTGAATAAACCTAGTCTGATGCAGGGCTCTGACCCTTGGCAACATCCTCTGTTTTGCTGACAGTTGGGGTTTTGAGTTACTGAATCAGGCAAAGAAAGCAAATAAATGCAGCCAGGAGCTGGATAAGCTAAAAGTTCTTCTTCCAGAGTGATGATGCCAGAATTATTCTTTCACTAGGTCATTCCAATAGGGAAAGAAGCATCAACCCCACTTCTACAGGACTGATGTTGGTCTGGCAAAGGCAGTTGTTTCTCAGCTAATGAAACATGTGACTAACAAGTATATAGCACATGTTTTTCTTAACAGCATCCTTCAAAAAGAGGGAAGGGCATGATTTTGCCGTGTGTGTGTGTGTCTCTTGAGAGTGGCAGCAGCTCAGTGGTGGCTTGTGCTACTTCACCTCTCACATGCCACAAGATGAGAGACTGGACTAAAATATGTGTAAAACAGAGGCCATGTTTCTTCTTTCAATGCTATACACCAAGTTCATCAGCTTTGAGACACAATACACTCCATTTTGTCCTGATGTGAAATACAGGTTGATTGTTGACCCCTTTGAGCTGTGGTTCCAATGACAGTCAGGTAACTGATAAGGTTAGAGCAGAAGCAGTAGAAATATAACTCAGCCCCAAGGTACTAACCTTTTGCTCTGAACTGTCCAGGTTACCTTGTGTCCCACCTGCCCTGTCCCCTGAGTCAGGCCTCTCAGAGACTTTCTGGGTGGCCATTGCCTCCTTCCTTCCTGACTACACAGAAAGCAGCAACATATGAAGGGATCCAGACATGGCTCTTACTAGTGATGAATATAAATCTTCTAAGTATTAATTTCCCCCCCCCTAACCAAGAGCAGCTGATTTACAAGGGATTTTATTTGTTTCATAGCTTAATTGCCTGATAGTTCAGATATAATCATGTTAGCTACTTTTAAATTATTGAAGGAAAATGGCAATGGAGACTCCTCTGTTAAGGTTTTTTTGTGCTCTCTTTCCCCTCTACCACCCCTCACAGCATGTCTTTGCTGAACCACAGCTGCGACCCAAACTGTGTGATCGTTTTTGAAGGATACCAGCTTTCACTTCGCTCAGTCCGAGAGATCCAGATTGGTGAAGAGGTAATTAACTTGTCCTCCTTTCCATCACAGACACCTGCAACAATGACATCTCCCTAAATAAATTCCAGACTGCAGGGCCACCAGCTTAATATTTTGATGATATATTGATGGCACTTTCTAGCACATAGCTATCAGGGGGGAAATGATAAATAGAATCATCTCTTCACACTGCCTGGGCCCCATAATCATTACTTCTCATAAATCACTAGCAGTCTTGATAAATTCTTGTTCCTCCTTTCCTGCTCTAGGCACTTCATTTTGTTTGTACTTGAGCGTCTTTACCCTGACAGAAACACTTAGGATATTTTTGAGTGGAATGCAGTGTTCACTAAGTAATTGCAACAACAAGCGTTTGTCGGGCAGTTGAAGTTGTAGTAAACCTTTCATTGACAGTGAAAGCAGCAAAACAAGCTTTGGTTTTTTGTCTGTTTTACTAGAAAACACTTCAAAATATCCTTTTTATGAGATTTGTGATTTGATCTAAGTTATTCTCAACTTTATTTTTATGAGAGCGTTTGTATTAATTTGAAAATAATCATTTGTGGCTAGGAAATAATTTCAAACTAAATGTGTCTTGCAGCAATGCAATATTGAATTTGCTTAATAAGACCTGCAAAGATGTGTATATACATGTAACTTTAAATGCACCAATGATCTATACAGTCCCAGCTGCTGGTCATTTCAAATTACAACCTAATGTAAATACAGTTCATGCCTGTGCTTAAAACTCTGGGAATATGAAAAGCATATATATTCTAATTTAGAAGTAGTATCTCTTTTCCTCCCTATTTTTCCCTCTGCTTTTAATGTATCCTTTCTTAAATATAGTAGGCCATCAAAATAATTAAATGGTGAAATTTTTTTTTTAGGCAAAACATTGTTAAGAACCAACAGCAATGCTTTTGCATACTTACCTTCTTGCTAAGAGAAATCTTTTAGGATGCAATATATATTTGTGGAACTATTAACTGTAGACATCTTTCAGTCTGTCATTCTTGTTTAAGCCAAGTTATAGACATCTTTCTTCTATTTTATCCATAAACCATAACTGTTCTCTTGTCTTCCCAGTTCACTAAGATACAGTAGATTTTAAGATCTTTCCATGATGCCTTTGGTTAATTATTAAAATTCAAAATTCTGAAGCTATCTTATTTTGTACCTGGATATATTTTTTCTAAGTAAATTTCATAAGGCAATTCTTTGGGACAAGCAGCTTTTACAGAGTGGAGAGGCCCTGATGTGGCCCTGAGTGGTGGGAAGTAAAAGTAGAATTCTGTGCAGGTATGATGTGCAGACTGCACTATGGCCGTGAAGCTATGAGCCACATTTTAGACTTTGTGTTATTGGTTTGTAGCCCACATAGCTTAAAATCAGTGGTGAAACAGATACAGTGNGCGGGACAACTAGGACTAGTTTGTTTGTGGTGACATTGGCAGCTGTGGAATACAGGCTTTACAATTACTGTCCCTTATGTGGGCATACTGTATTTTCTAAAAAGCTTTGCCACAAACGAGGCAGTAAAATAAAGTCAAAATTTTGCAAGAGCTCATGTTCTGGTGTCTCTGTTGCAATTATTGCTTCTGGATTTGGTAGTGAAAGGAACACTTGCCTTAAGGAACATGTAAGCCTAATACACACACACACGCACATCTGCATACTGTGTTAAAGCAGGTGCCCCCTTGACTTACCTGGAAATAAAAGTCTCGGTCTGAGGTAGGTGACTCTTTAAATAAGGATGTGTCCATGGAAGAAAATGGGCTTAAGGCTTAAGTGACAAAGTAAAGCTGCAAAGTCAGTATTAGCTTACATCTGTTGTGGGAAGAGGAAGGGAAATACAATTATTATGAGTGTATGTACAAGTCAGCAGTTCAACATTATTTTCAACACTCAATTGCTTTTCTTCATACACAACTGCTATCACTTTTCATTTTGTGTTCTGCACGGTGACTTTGGTACAACTTCTTTCCACACTGCCTTACTGCTTGCCTGCAGTAGGGTGAGTTCAGTTTTATTAATAGTCATGTATTGGATTTACACCCATATGTACATGAAACTATATCACCTGTTATGAGCTGAGTTTTAACTTATATTACTGACATCAGGATCTGAGCTAATGGGAGAGAAAATAGATTAGGAAGGAACATGATCAGGTTTTCTGAATAAATTGGGTGCCCTGAGATGGTAAGATGAACATTATTTCAAGTCATGAGACAACAAGAGAATTTAATTATAATCACTAGAAAATTTGTCTTATCCTGTTCAAACTTACACTAGAGCCAGACAGAATGAGATCCCCTATATAATAATTAATAGAGAGTAAGTAAGCACTAAGATTCATTAGAAGTAAGAAGCTAAGTAGCAAGTCAAGCTCCAATTAGTGGAAGAGGATTATGGCTTTGCTATTCATACAGGAACAAACTTGATAGTGCCTCTGGACCATTGCTCCAAAAGTATCAGCTACTACAGTATGATGTGTTCACTAGGCCAGTGAGAAATAGAAATATTTCTGCACATCTGTACTGCTTTCTGTTGGAGTACACTGCAGGAGTTTGCACAAGCTAAGGAGTTGTTGACCACCTATAATCACAAGGAAAACAGAAACAGAGGGAGCTGAAGTGACTGGCTGTTGTGGCCATCTCACAATCATATAAAGAGGGAGGCACCACGAAGATGTTATTTTGGTTGTAAACTAGAAGATATATTATTACATTGGTTGTAGTTGCTGCAGTGTGATGCAGATTTATTCAGGAGTAACATTTATGCCCCAGCCACACTTCAGTGCACTCAAGCTATACACAGTAATTATATTTGTCAAGCCAGTGATAAAAAGGATGCAAAATTATGAGAACCTCAAAAAGTTTTTATGTTGTGATTGGAGTTGTTTAATTTTAGTCTCATGCCTAGGCAAATTTCTTTGGCTTTGCATGTTTTTGACAAAAAGGCATGTGGTATTTAGTGGACTTTAATTGAATTTTGATTTGATCTTTGAAATTAGTTCAAATCCTAAGGCCAAACTGTATCTCAGGCAGTAGAAAATATTTGCTTCTATTGTTCTAGAAGGAAACTGCTAAATTTGATGGTGCTGTATATTTGGAAAACTTACTGCTCCTAAAATCATACCCCAAAATTCTAGCCATCTAGGCCTATTTTTGTGGCAAAGACAGTGCTGACAGTCCTGAAGTGCTACAAAATAGTGTCATGAATGTTACTTTTCTTTTTTAAGGCACTGAAAGAAGGGATTCGTATGTAATTGCATGGCTTCCCAAGTGGAATCTCTAAGAAATCAGTGTGTTGCAGAAATCATAAGAAGTATGTGGTCCTTAAACTTTGTTTTGGAAACCAAAAGTTTGGATTTATATTTAACTGTATTATTTGGGTTTTATGCTAATTGGGTTCTATGCTTTTTGAGGGCAGAAAGTTACCATTTTAAATAAAAATACACTATGTTCCCATTGGCTTTTGCCAATGAATGCTTTAGGTGATATTCAGAATAAAGGCTTTCATTTCTGCCCTTATATAACTTATTTAAACTACATTTAAAATCCATATTAAATGCAGAATTTTTAAAGTGAAAACTTGGCTCTGGTAGGAAATTTCCTTCAAACTCAGTAACCTTTCTTTTTTTCCTGAACTGTCCTTGCTCTGACTCTGTTATAATTCATGTAAAGCAATATGGGTCTATGCTAATACCCCAAATTCTAGTGCTTGACCAGCTAGTAATGTCACCACTACATTTAAATGTCTTTTGCCCTGCAAGTGGCATCAAGGGAATGAAACAGGAGATGACAAAAGAGGTGAAAGGAGGAGAAGGTTTGGGGGCAACTATTGATCTCCACGCATAGATGTGGGAGCAAGGTGGCTAGAAGGGGTCTCCTAAGGCACTGTAGGCTCTACTCTGTAGCAAATTTTTCAGCAGAATTGAATCTAATAACATGAAGGAAAAAAAGTAAGATTTTTGTGGGGACTTTGTACATCTTTACTTAAGACTACAGGACATTCTGAAATTTGCTTCCAGCAGCTCAAAACTAATTATGACAATTTTTTACCCATTAAGATAATCATAGAATGGTTTGGGTTGGAAGGGACCTCAGAGTTCACCTAATTCCAACCACCTGACTGTGGGCAGGGACATCTTGCACTAGATCAGGTTGCTCTGAGTTCCGTCCAACCTGGCCTTGAACTCTTCCAGGGAAGGGACCTCCACAACTTCGCTGTAGTGCTATCACAGTTTTGGTAAGTTTAGGTGATTTCACTTTGACAGCATACAAAGTTTTCCTTTTCTTGTACTTTCTTCGTCTTCACAGAAATGAAATTTAAGTGTTGCAAAGAAAGGTAAGATATGGGGAAGGATCATAAGAAAGCAAAAATTATTCACCTAGAGATCATGAGAGCTCCTTTAGTGATAAGATAGCCTATCAGCTAGTTTTGTCAAAGGGACAAGCAGCCTGTTCTGAAGGGGTCTTCATAATTTCCCTACCCTTAAGTAACCACTTTAAACAGCATCAAGATGTGTGCTATAATTTCAATTGACTTTTTGTTAATTGCTAAGTCTATCTGGTGCTTTGCAGGCAGGCACAAACTGATTTTGCCTCTTCTCCAATCAGAAGCTGTATGGCTTCAAATCAATTAGTCCTGCGGAGAGACAGGATGGATTACCTGAGGTGCAGTTCTGCTCTAAAATGGGTGCTTGGCTTCTCATCAGCTTTGGAGTTCAGTGAGAACAAATTTGTATCTTTTTTCAAAAAAATCACATAGTCAACGGTACCCTTGCAGAGCAACTGGGTTTTTTTTAATTAATACTGCATGCAAATTGTAATTTCAGATGTTGAGCAATTAAATCTATTTTTCAGGACAGATTTAAACCAAGTTATATAAAATATTTCTGCTATTTTAATTCTATGAGACGTTTTATATCTGTGTATATTTGCCACATTGTATTTTGTCACTTTAGGTTTTCTCAAATCAAATTTTTCCTTGAGTTAGAAGACATTTTGATCTTTTATGCCAAAACAGAAAGAGCAGACTGTTACCTGCTTATATAACTCTGTCTCAGTAACAGACTTCTGTGCAAAACACTCCCTAAGACCTTTAGACCCATGATTGCAAAACCAAGAAGATTCACTTTTTTCTCCCTGCTATTTGCATTAAAATAATTGATTTTAAATTTCTACAGAATTGTCTCTCTAGAATTTTTTAGCTTATAGTCTGCTACAGAAAAAGGCCCATAAATTAAGTCCACTGCAGCATGGCAGTACTGGAATATTGTGTCCACCTCATTTGGCGAATGAGGAACATGAGAAAGTAACCACCATACCCATGGTTAAAGAATTTCTGTGTCACAGCAAGAAGCAGGGCTCAGAGCGTGCTGAATTTCCAAGGAGAAAGTCTTGAGAGTTAATAAGTCTCATGGCTGTTAAATAATTCCTTACCTTCATAAATGTTTTTTAATATATATTCTCCAGTTCAGGGGCAAAAGATTTACTGCATTCTTTATAAGCGATGCGATAAAGAGGCAAGCTTTGGTCAGCTGAAATAATGTTTTAATTAATAGCATACATCCCACATCCAAGTACTATTAAGACAACCTTTGATAAATGGGCATATTTCCTAAATATGTACAAGTTAAATGAGCCTTGCCTCTAATGAAGTGATCCAAAATTAAAGCAAGTGTAAGATAGAGACTTGAATACAGAATTCTTATGTTTAAATGATTAAATGATTAGTGTAGGCTTAGTCATTGTTAGGTTGGTCATGTTTCTAAATATTCTAATTATATTTTCCCACTCAGTCTACTAGCTGCACACATCTTTTCACTTATGGATTTCTGCTGGCAGGACTGGGAATTTGAACTTGGGCCTCTGACAGCAAGAGAAACTCTTAAGTTGTTAAAATGCTAAAAGGAGATATCAACATGATGGAGCCTCTAGTCCTCCTCCTTCAGCCCAGTCATATGCTCTAATCCAGAGCAGGCTGTTATATGACTGTTCATATCCACAACTGTTTGGTAACCTCTGAAAAAAAATAATTACTGATTTCAAACTTGTTCCTACTTCCAAGGTTCCTGCAACATAAATGAAAAAAAAAGAAGAAAAGGAAAAAAAAGCCAAAAATAGAAAGAGAGAGAGGGATGAAGCCTGTAGGCCGATAATAGAAAAAGAGTATTTGATGTTGGCTCTGTGTTTGTTTTGCACTATTAGAACTCAACCCTGCCTAATGATGGTTTCAACAGTAATCATAGGGTTTAAACCATTGTCTTAAATATTTTGGCATAGACTAATCTCACAGGAATTACTTTTCCCAGAAGATTCCTATTTTGCACTCTGTCTGAACTTGATTAAATCTCTTGTGGATGCCAGCTGAACCTAAAGCCCAGCAGGACCTGGGTCAGAATCAGAGATGTTTATGCAGAGGATAAGAGACAGGGAACAGCCAGTATGTGGAATAATTTTGAGAGAAAACACTTGCGAGATGCAAAGAGACATGGTGATCGAGAGGGAAATTGGGTTTGGAATGTCTGAAGGATGAGGTTAGGACTGCAACTTGACTGGAAAATGCTTTGTGGGAAGGAAGGGAGACAAATCTTTCTTACCACACCAGGGAGGTTGTAGATTAGGACCAGCTGTAGAAAGAAGCCAGGACAGAACTGATGGGGTCACTGAAGATGTCTGAGAAGACAAAGTAGGGTGGCAAGGACTGTTATCTTGGGAAAGAGTGTTGGCAATCAAATATTGGGAAAAGGTGTAAGATGAGGCAGAAGAACATATCTGAGACTGGCACAATGATGAAATAGTCCCATTGTACCAAGAATGGCTTTTTAAGGAGCTAGAATTGAGGAGTAGAAAACAGGTTTAGATAATCAGATGTTGAAAATAAGACAAGAAAATTATACTCATGTTGAGGGGTAGAGAAGAGAAATAATAAGAGGGACATTGGAGATAATGGAGCAGGAGAGATCAAGCTTGGGAGAAAAGAATGGAAAATAAATAGGCAGCACAATTTCCATCCATTCACTGTAGAAAGATCAGAGAGAAGTCCATGGCTCCTGTGTAAATGATTAGTACAGACTGCTGCTGTAAGCCAGTAGTGGTGAAACTAATCCTCTCTTGGCTCAGACATGCACAAGCTGGGACAGAACAACTTTATATAGAATGCAAAACCTAACAAAGTTCTCACACTTCCTAACTTTTGATTAATTGTGGAGCTTTAATTTGTCTCTTTCATTAATTATACTATTAATCTTCTATTATGAGATTGTATTTACTTTTTTCCTTCAGGCTTTCTGCTTACAATAATTTTAAATACTTGATTTGGCCATCTCCGTAGACTTCTTTTAACACAGTCCTCCTTCAATATGTTATCAAATTACACTGTAATAATAAATGAAAAAAAAAAAAGCAGGCATTGTTTTAGTTGCTTCTTAATTGCTCATTCAATTAGAATGCTCACTAATTTGCAAAATGCATGTTCTCATAATGGATTTTGTAGTCATTGCAACAAATTGGTCAGATTTTCCTGTAATTTCTTTGAGTGGACTCTCATGGTTTAACTGAGAACCATGTGAAAATTCTCCCAATTAGTTGAAGTGTCTAGGCTCAGGATGAAATAATGTGACCTGATTTTTTTTAACTCTGACCTCTCTGGAGTGTTTCAAAGTGTGTTGGGCGTATAGTGTAATCACTCAATAGCATGTGTGACTGTTTGCTGGTCTGAACTGGACTGGGTTTTTGTTATATTTTTTTCCTTATCATTAGTTTGTGCCTGTGCAGCACTTTAAACATTTCAAGAACTCTACAAATGGTTAGCCCTGTAAAATTCCTTCTGGCAGGCGTCAAAGCGAACAAACCACAGACTTCTCTGTAGTGCATTGGAATTCACTCTGTACAGCATGAGGAGTTGAAAATGGCACAAATGAAGGCACAAATTTTCTTTTATCATTTTAATAAATTTTCTTGTCAATAGTTACAACAACTTAGACTGCCATGCTTTTGTACTTCCTTGCTCACAAGGGAAACATCACAGACATACTGAAGATGGGTATGACATAAAGGGAATTATCCTCGGGCTCAAACATGTATTTGCAAGAAAATAGGGGCTTCCCTGAGACAAACTTTTTGGAGATAGTTGGATGTTGTATAACAGCAGTGGTAAATACACATTTAAGCTTTGAAGCTAGACAGAAAATGAGATTTCATGCACAGGGAATTCAGATATTGAGTTTCTTTACTCTCCATTATTTTTTCTTTTTATTCCAAATTATAATGAAAAGTTAAAATACTGATAGTTTGGGGATGATTAATAATTTCAAACAATGTTGATCTTGAAATGTGAAAATGTGGTCTTCCATGGAAATTACTTTTGTCCTTTATGTTTTTCACCCATGGTAAAAGTAGGCAATTTCTAGGAAATAATCTGTTAAAATTCTATTATATGCTGGGCAAAATGTTGTATCAAAAAAATGTTACCTTAGCTATACATACACTGAAAATGGAATTTTTGTGAAACATACCAACTCTGTTTTTTCTCTGCTGCATACAGCTCACCATCAGCTATATTGAATCCCTGATGCCTACCAGCGAACGCCAAAAGCAACTGCTGCGCCAGTATTGCTTTGAATGTGATTGTCTTCTCTGCCAGGATCAGGAGAAGGTAGGTTGAGTGAAGAAATTCCTTGACAGTGAAACAGAATTTTCCAAGGCCTGTCAGAAGCTTCCCTTCCTTTACATAGTACTTACCTTTTACTGCTAATTGAATGGCCAGAATATAGGAGAAAATGACCTCTGCCCTCTGTGCTGTTTATGTTGCTATGAAAGACAACTGTGAAGGAAAGAAAAGCAGGAAATGTTGGCAAAATGCTAGAATATGCATTGTGCATAAAGCTAGGAACCACTTTCAGTTCCACTGTGTGGTTCGGATCACTTTGAGATTCAAGGACCTTGAAACACGAGACTTAACATGACTTTAAGGTGAAATTTTTTTGTTTTTCTACTCAAAAGAATAATCTTGGAACTTTAACGGAAGCCAGTTGTCTGATACTACAGGAAGACTGTGCTTATCCTCATGATAATGTTGAATTTATTCTGACAAACACCTGCATCAGTAATGTTCAAGAACTACCAGACTTATTTAGCAGTTGTTAGAGAGAATGGTGAACATCCTTAGTTGACTGTAGTTTTTATGCTCACATCACAAGTTCTCAGATTAGCAGGTCAGTAGTTGTAGATCAAATGTAGTTCAGTGTGACCTTTTACTAGGGTTCAGTCTATTATATTCTGGGTTGCTTCATATTTATACAGCCTTGACAGAACAATTTTGGCTCAGAGCCTCATGAGAGATCGAATGGAATATGCAGAATGAGGCTGACTTCTTAGGAGTTTATGCACTTTGTCTCTTTTGTTATATGCACACTTGTCCTTATTTTCACAAATGCCTGTTTGGGGTGAGTCACATGCCATAGCTCAATGTGTTCCTGCTCGATCAGAAATATTAAGAAAGGTATTGATGAAAATGTAATTCCAAGGAGCATAATAAGATTCATGAAATAATTTCTATGCAGAAAAAAAATAATAAAGGAACCCCCAAAGTTTAAACTGTAATGTATGCTTTGATTCATCAGTAGGCAGTTTGAAAAAGAGAAAACAGGAAAGCTTCAGGCTTATGACATAATGCTAAATTACTTCCCAATCTGTGTTGGCATTCTGTGCCTGATAAAGACTACTGCAGTTCTACTCAGAGGCAGTGAAGTGAAGACCTCCTTTTGTCTTTATTTTAAAGATGGTCACTCAAGTGTCGTGAAATCTTTGATTAGTTTTGGGTAAATGGCATCCTCACAGATGCAATGATGATTAACAAAAATAACCAGACTAAAGAGTCTTCAAGGATCACTTAACAGTTTGTGAAAGGGTAGACAAGTGGTGTAAAGACCATTCAGCATGTGGAATGTTTTAAGGAACAGTATGCCCAAGCTGGTGTATATGTCATTGTAAGAAACAGCATATAACATCAAAAAATATTGTAGTGAATTTATATGTGCATATATTAATGAAAACAATAGTGTAATACATAGGTTAAAATTAATTCATGATTTTTTTCTCTTTGAAAATATAACTGTGGCTTGAGTTCAGATTTTATAGATCTTTTTTGCCCAGTTGCAAATTTCCTTGGGAATGATATTGCAAAATGTTTGGAAAGCTCTCTGTGACTGCATTTTGAAATTCTGCAATTGCCTTCTTGTTACCATGTAGAGAGGTCTGGGAAGGTCTAGGAGCCTCATGGCAACTTTGTCTTTTGATGTCTTCGAAGAAGACATCTTTATCATCAGCTCTAGTGTAGGGTGATTAGATATTATCTGCAGCAGTCCTCATAATATTGCTTTTCATTTCTCTGTAATAAACAATTGTTTTTATAAAATCTGTACATGACTAGCTTGCAAACTTAGACTGTTATTTTTTTCCCATTGATTTCAGTCACTGTTGGTAAGCTGAGAGGCAAGTAACACTGCAAGTACCACGGGTGAAATTCTGGATTTTTAAACTACAGAATGTCTGAATTTAGATGCTTAAAAGTCATCAGTTGACAAAATTATTCAATAGCATCCTTACTGAAATACCCCTGATACTGAGACAAACTTCTAAAACATTTTAAAATTTTTTAAAAGGCAAAGTCCTTGTCAACAGAATAGGCAAGGTCTGCAACTTTGGATCATCAAGGGTGGCAGATTCAACATTGTAAATCAATAAGTATAATCAGCTAACAGTAAATTCCCATACTACAATGTTGCTTTGCAAAAAAAAAAAAAAAAAAAAAGATGGCTTAGTTATCTTTCTTATAGGTAAAAATGCAAATTCCAGAAATTCCTTATTCATTCAAGTAAGTTCTTGGGTGCTGGAGATTTTTTCAGTTGTAGTCATCTCATCAGAAAAAGCAGAATCCTTTTTGGAACATATACTTGTAGACACTTACACAAACAGAGTTTGTAGCTTCTTTTTACTCCAGTCTTGCTGTGTGTGCTTGCAAGCTGCTGAGCCCATTCTAGGGATCACTGAAAGCTCCTGAGATGCACACAGCAAATTACAGTAAAACTTTGTCAGGTAATTTCCATTGTAGCTTTTATTCTACCTCTTTTGTAATGTTTTAAAAGCAATCATGAGAATCCTGTGGGAAATATACATTACAGTTTATATGAGGAGCATTTAAACCTTGTATCTATTTGAACTTAGTTGCAGGCATGCTTATTTAGTCATATTTATAAATATACTTTGCAAGATTATTATCAATGAAATTTATGTTTCCTGCTATATTTTTTAGACTTGTTTGTTTAATGTTATATGCCTAAATGAAAAAGAACGATGGTATCCAGTTTCTATTCTCAAATCAATTACTGACTATAAGTGACCTTGGGTAATTCATTTTATTCAAAAGCAATCTTTGCATTTTCTAAGACCCTACCGTTATTTTTCATAATTAGTGAGAAGCTACAATTTCAATTGGAGCTGAACAGGGTTTTGACCAGAAACTAGGTCAGTCTGTCTGTATTGGTGGTCATTTTTATGAATGTTCTATGAAGCTCTGGCTTGCTCAGTTTCCACAAATGCAATGTGAAGATGGTAATTTATACTTCTGTGGAGTATCCTGATGCCCAAAGGATAGTAAAGAAAGAGGCTGTATTTTCTAAGGTCTTTTAGCTTTAACTTATGTGATGTATGTGTTTAAATGAAAGTAGTTCCTTGAAGTGGAATGGTTTGAGGTTTATTTGTGTGCTTTATGCCTCCCTCCATACCCAAAGAAAAGACAAGCAGCTCATTCATACTGTCTTTCCGTAGAAATCTGTGAAAACTGCAATGGATTTAGGAGGATAAAGGAATGCCTTCAAGTAAATGCCCACACTCTGGACAGTTTGGTGAGGTAAATTATGCTGCTTCATGAAGTATATATAAACACAAGATCAAGAATCACATAATTACATTTCTGTGCTAGCTGACATGGATAAGCAGAGTACAGTTGCAACTATGTGGGTTTCAGCATGCCAACATCCAGATTGTTGCTAAAATTGTTTATGCAGATCACTTCAAGCATTTGTCTCTGGCTGCTGCTGTAGACAAATATATCTTTGTGTCACTGCTTCTTCACTGCTATTTGTGCTAAAATTGATTAAGCTCAGACAGTGGTTACATTGTACTACAATCACACATTTTAGGTATGCATACAAACAAGAGCAGTGTGTCAAATACTCTTTTGCCATTTAGGTTACATGAGAGCTTTTTCTAATATTTCAGGCTTCTGACCTATGATTTAAGATGCAATTTATCTATGAAGAAATTCTTTTTTTCTCATTTACTATAATATTTAATGTTACAGCTATATAAGAAAAAGCAAAATTCCCTCCAACATCAGCAAGGACCAAAATTCAAGTCCCTTGGTCTTTTTAGCTAGATATAGCAACTTCATACAGCATAACATTCTTCTCTAAGCACTGCCTAAGTATACAGAGTTCCCTTGCACAAGTGTCAAGATCTGAGACTGTAATATGGAAAAGGCTACATTTTCAAGTATCCTGAAACAGGTTGCAGTCCAGCCACAGGGTCCCTTGCTGAAGCCGCAGCTATTGAAGTTTAGCATCAATGATACACCCTGGCAGTCAGTGTGAGCAGACACAGCCCTAGACCAAACAGAGTTCCATGACTGTGCAGTCACAATTGCGTTGCATGCAAAATGGGAGGAAATGTTCCTCACTAGTCACTGCTGGTGAAAAGACTTCAAAGCAAATCTCTGTTTGCTATATAGCAGGAGGTTTTTTACCTTCCTCTCTAACTGTGAGCACAGCCATGAAATAATCCAACTGCATAGATGTCACAAGGATGAGATTATATAGAGGCAAACAGTGGCACTAGCTGGACCTGAGAATCTTACATAATTTTTGGTGGCTGCGCCTCATTTTCAGCTGTATTCTACCTTTAAGAGGGCGTATCATAGTGGTGGCCAGTATCTTCTGGCAGCTGGTCAAGCAGCCTGACAAGTGCTTCTATCACTGTAAACTGGTTAAGATAAGATTGAGGTGAAGCTTTTGGTAGTTCAGTTCCTGAAAAGTTAAATTCCGATATCTACAAATCTAAACAAGACTTTTGGCCAAAGTTGGAAAAATACCCTAGTAGCTAAGAGAGGGAAATAAGCTCATCTTTCTAAAAGTCACTCATAGAATACTTCCTGACTGTCAGTACTTTAAGTTATAGCTACTGTAATGACTTCAGTTCATTGTATCTCTGACAGCTTTATACATTATTCTTCGCTCCATCTTAAGATCAATCTCCACTGTAATTAAGAAATGCGTGCCTTCGTAAAAGCTGAACTCTTGGCAACATATTACCATTCCAGCATATAAAAGCCCTTTACATTAATTGTAATTAAAGATGGGATTACATTGATGACAAACATTTAAATGAAGAACAGCTTCTTCCACAGTCATGAGCCAGGGTATTGTTCATGTTCTACATTTTCAGCCAAGGGTTTCAGGGACATTTGTGCTTATAGAATTGCTTTGTTATGAGTGGTCTTTCTCTTTTGGAGCCAGGATTTAATATTTTAGTCTGTCTTGGGTTTTGGAAAGCTTTTATTTATTACAAGGTCAGAAGCAATGGGTTTGAATCTGAATAATTTTTATATTTGGCCAGTGTTTGATAGTTGCCAAAGTCAATAATAACAAAGTGCCAGTGAACATGTTATTCCTTTAATCAGTTTATTGCTTTGCTTAGTGCTTCCTAGTATTGCATCTGAGTTTTGGTAGAGAACATCATAACTTCAATTTCCAACTTTCAAAATTAGGTCACCTGAGCAGCAGCCAAGCTATCTACCTTACATAAAAATGTCATCTGCTATTTTTTAGCTGGCATTGCATACATCCACCATCTCTTTTATAAAATAACCCACTGAATAAGTTCCTGAACCTACGAGAAGTTTTGACATTTTTTTACTAGCTGAGAAAACAACACAACTGTAGTTTAGAGATTTCATAGAATGTAAATGAACCTCCAGGTAAGTGGATCAACTCTGTTGCTACAGCATATGTCCATGATTGATTTGCCTCACCAGGTTTTCTGAAAGATACTTCAATATGGCCAAGGATACACCATACAGCACTTTCACCTTTGATATCTATGCTTGGTGTCAGCAATACCTTTGAAGAATATGTGCTTCAATCACAGAGGCATTGTTACATGAAGAATATTATTATTGACTGTTGTTTTGAATTAGCATGTAAAGGCTTCATGCAAGATGACTCTACTGGTGGTAGTACAAATATATCACCCCTCCCTCTGGGACCATATATTTAGGACACAGGCAACACAAAATGATATGTTAAGAAGTGGTTTGTTAAATTGCTGAATTGTCAAATTCCATACATTTGTGTCCCAGTTTCCCAAACATTTATTTATTTTCAGACATTTACATTCTCACCAAGTTTTTCAAGCACAATATGAAAGATGAGATCTCCAAATTAATTCAAAAGATGAAGCCTGGGAAGCTATGATTAAATGGGATTGTTGAAAACAAGTCTGTTTATACAGCTAACTGAACATAACACCCCTCGATCAAAGCAAAGGATAAACTAGGAGCATCTGTATCTCTAGTCATGATTCTGAAGAACTTTCTAAGTACTAGTGTACAAAAGGGTGTGTTAAGGAAAAAAAACAACAGGGTTTTATTCCAAGAAAATTCCAGTTCAATTAATTTCCTATTAAAATATAGAGTTTGCAATAGTGAAGTGTAGAAATTCTTCATTCCTCATCTTTTTCACAGTTTTGCTACTAGAATTGCCTTTGAAGCAAACTACAGAATGACATCAAGCCAGAGATCAATAATATTTCACCCACCTACTCTTTCAGCCCAATCTCAGTATAACCAGTGCCTACAAAAGCCAGTGTCAGTAATTAGCAGCCCACTGGGACACAATGCTTATTCTTTCCATAGGTGGTTGGCTGATTAACAGTTGCTTCTTTCTGGCAAAACATTTGGTAGTGACGTAAACCCTGGATTGGTTCCTGAAATCCAGCAGTCAGTCTACCATTCATCTGCTCCCTTTCCCAGGATCTTACCCTCTTGGAATAGATTTCCAAACAGCCAAGGACAGAGGGTGTTTATTTTTCTAGTGCCAAAAATGACAGTAAAAAACAAGGCAACTGCTTCTAATTTCTGGGATCTCTTGTTCATTAACAAAAGCACCATCTCTTCAGCTTCTTAGCATTTCTTACAGAGGCTCCTTCTGTCTTTCAACATTGTAATTATTTTCTACTGAAGGGCAGTTCCAGTGACAAATGGACTGTGATCGCTTTTCCATAACAACTTGCCTATCCAAGTTCTTTTGGGACTGCCTCAGTGTGCTTTGGTCACCCTTTGGCAGCAGTCAGCTGGAGTTCACTTGGATTGTCAAGGTCATGGAAAAGATACGAGTGTTCTTATAAATAGACATGAGTTGAAAACTGTATGCAAACTCCTTGCCTGTTCATGAGATCCATGATAGGGAAACCTGTATCAGTTTGGTCCAACAAGTTCATATTTGAAGCAAATGTAGAAGTTGGGGCGTGGCACTCTCCTGGGAGTCCTGATTTCTGCTCATCTAAGGGCAGCAGAATCTCCTTCCTATCAGACCCAGCCATTTAAGAGGAAAGGTAAATCTTCTGGCAGATGTTTTAAACAGAAATGCTATTTTGCCAAGGGAAGGGAGTCCACTCTCATCACTGTTTTATGCAGTTGCAGCTACTTTTAAGTGCATGGGGTTCCCCCTTTCTGCATGTCCAGCTTCCTAGGGGCTGTTGTTAGAAGTAGCTATTACCGTTATGATTTGTTTTTTTCAAATATTTTTCTTCCTACAGCAGTCACTATTTGGTCTCTCCTGAACGATTCACAGAAATAAGAAAGGTCTTGCTCTGGGTTAGCAATGTAAAATAAACACAGAGAAGATAGAAACAGTTATACTTTAAAAATTTAAAATGTAAGACTGGGTCAGACAAATAAATTTCCAAACACCTTTTTCTGCAGCGATTTTGGAGAGACCAGTTCACTTTTTTTTTCCCTAAATTTATATTGAAGCCAGTCATTGCGTTATCTGAGCTTGAACCTCTGAATTTTCTTTCACTGAAGTTTCTATAAGATCCTGTATGCTTCAGCCTGTCAAGGTGGCTTCTAGTATCAGTAGTACCCAAGAATAATCTTGATTTTTGGATGCTTTTTCTTGATCAGTCACTTTTTTCTACTGTGCAGCATGTTTGATCTTTTAAAATCCCATTAATCAAGTCATATAGTCAAATAGTGGATTTCAATTCAGATCGCATTTCAGTCATGAAAATAAAGTTGCAACTTTGTGGTTTTCTGGACTGACTGGTATTCTGTTTTCTGTATACAAAAATTTCTCCTGTTGAAGGTCTTCCACTTTGGGCAGGATAGTATATGCATCAGAGCCAGAGTAAAATTTTATCCTCAGTGTCAGAGGAGAGCCTATGGGCTAGGGGAATCCCACAGCCCTGGTAGTGCTTCAGGTGATGGGTGACATTCAGGTGAGTCCAGGATACAGAAGGTGCACTGTATCTTTTTTCTAGATTCAGTTGCCAAATCAAATAGGAATTGGGAGCTTAGGTACTTGTCTTTCCAAGTGTGTATTTTAAGTAATGGAGTATGAATTTTAAAGAAAAGGGAAAAGATAGTGGTGGAAATACCTTTTTCTCATTGGTTCTCTGTATGTAACTAAAACCCTTTTTGACAAGGAAAGAATTTTACCATTTACATTTATGGGCCCAAACCAGGACATCAACATTGTATGGGTTGACCATAACTTCAGCTTTTGCTCCTTCCATTTCACTGGGTTTTTTTGTTTGTTTTTTTTTTTGTCCTGTTAGTCTCAGCTTTTTGTGATAATCACTCTTTTTACTCTGTGCAGTCTAAAAACATGAAAAACATTCTAGCTGTGTTTCTGATACTGCCAGTTTTATAAATAATAACAACAGTAAAGTCAACAAACATTCCGAGTCATCCCAACATGGAGGAAAAAAAAAAACAAGATGGGAAAGGACTCTACTGTTTATTAGCAAATTTGTGAGTAACTTGAAATAGGACATTATTTTATTAGCTCACTGACATTTTTCACAATATGCCATCTTCAAGGAATTTCAACAAAAGTTTCTGTCATCTTCAAACTAATTCCTTGTGGAAGACATTGCTCAAAACTAGTCCAGAGGAACCTTCTTCATTCTGGATAAACATTTTTCCACTGTAGTTCCTATGATACTCCATATCAGTGCATTCTGAATATACTTTCTTCATACTCCAAATTTCTGGTTCTTAGTGCCATCCTAATTGTATACTTTGTACTTCATGATGCTGGCAGTTTGTGTTCTTTTTGTTTTATTTTCCTTAGCCAAAAAATTGTGATAAAAATCTTATCTTTCTTACAGTATATTTTTTTCTGAGATCAATTACTGTCCATTCAATGCCTGGAAATCACTAGAATGAAATACTACATATACAGTAGGTGTAAATGCTTGGTAAAGGTTAGCTTCATTGCTCTGTCTGTTGTCCTAGTTTTCTGATAATAAAAGTCAGAGGAGAGGAATAATGAATGGTTGTGTTAAGGAAACTTGTGCACATTGGACCCTGAAGTATGATCATGGTTTTACTTCATATGGGTCAAAAATGGGTTAAAAAAGTCTCAGGAAAAAGTTTAATATAGTAGGCCAGATTTTAATCTGGTAATCTGCCCATCATTAAATCTGTGAAGTAAACCATCTCGTTGGCCTGTCTGTCTTGAAATAACACAACATTCTTCGAGCCATTTCACTATAATTGCTTTTTGTGGTGAAGTGGACGTGTATCTACCCTGGACAAACATGGATTTTAATGGGAAAGCAAACATGGAGGCATATATATATATATATATGTATATATGCATAGGTACAGGCTTGGAACATACAGGGACAACTTTAAAGATATGCCTATTTAGTGAGCAATATATTACACATGCTGTACCTGATGGTTGTTGCTTTCTTTTCTGCTATTTGTTTTGTGATCTCTGTTAGGTAATGTGCAGCTCTATTTCATATCTCCCTCCATAAAATAGATACTGAAATGCCCATTATACCAGTAACATTAAAAAGATGAATTGTTCTTTAGTATATCTCAGTATGAAACTCACTGCGAGGACTCACATTGCTATTTCCCATGCCACATTGTGGAAATGCATCTTTCATTCTAGGCTTATTTAAATTAAGAAAGATGGCTTTCTTATCTGCTGCCTCTAAACTTCTTTACACTATTGGAAAGCCAAATTTTATTTTTAATTTTCTTTTTCAAGGATTGATTTACTCATTTAGGACTCTGTGGCAAGTTCATCAGGTATCATGTCTTCATTCTAATTTCTTTTTGACAGTGTAATAATTCAAAGTTTGAGGCTCTGACTGAATTAGTAGGAAGCACCACAGGTTGAGAAAGACAGAGTCAGGCTCTTCAGTGCCTAAATCAGTGGCAGTCCCTAATATCCTCTGAGGCCTATTAAAGCAAGAATGAGCTCCTTTGAATAGCAAAGAAGTCTATAACTTTTGAGACTGCAAAACTGCAGACTGAATGCTTTGGATTGAAAAATTGCTGTGATAAGCAATGTGCCATATCAGTTTCTTGCCATTAATTCAATTAATATCACAACAACGCAGTAAAGCTGTAGTTACAAATTTTATATTTAAGAGCTTTATTCTAAGACCTGGATAGGAACTTTCTATTGTGTAAAGGACAGTAGTCTTGAAAAGGCTGTATTTACTCCAGCCATGTGAGTTACAGCAGAGGACTGTGTAATTTGGTGACCCATTGCATGATGTCCTGCTATTTTCCACAGGATTGCACAGTGAATTTTATGAAAGCTGATGATTATACCATAAAAAGTGAATTGAGTTGGGGACTGTAGTAAAACAGTGTATCACAATTCTGCCCAAGATTTATCTGAACACCATTATTAAGAAAAATATGTTGCTCTGTCAATTCCTTATGGTGTGAATCTTTGTCTCAGTCAGCAATGACAGCTGTTGAATATAAACTAAAGCTTTTGCACTTCCTTTAACAGTATCTAGACAACTAAATTTTTACTCTCAGAGTATTTCTAGCCTCTAACTTTATGTTAAGTTTGCATCATTCTCATGCACAAAAGAAATCCCCCTGAGCTTTGAAAGCTTTTGATGTGATTCCAATTACTGCCTAATAATATAGTAGTTTAATTCTATAGACATTTGGTATGGAGAAAGATGCTGTGAAGTTCAGTAAATTGTAGTTGATTAATGAAGGTGATGAAGGTTAACAAAGTGAAGTTCAATGAAGTGAGCTGCTTCTCCTCTACCCTGAGCCCTGACCTGCAAAAGAGGTATTAAAAAAGAGATATTAAAAAGAAAGGGTTGGGACAGCTTTTCAGAGGGGCAACACTCATCCATTTGACTGGGAAAGGTATTTTAGGAGAATAGTTTGTCTGGTTTTAGTCAATGAGTGAAGTACTTAGGGGAGAGTACTTATCAGGAGATGGAGAAATAGATTACTTAGTACTGTGAGCTGTTTTGGAAAATTAGAAATCCAATATAGATTATGCGTCACCAAGTTATGTTGTTGCATCAGGTCCCATTAACAGTTGCTTCCAGGTAAGTCAAGTCTTTCAGTACCTGTTTTGTGATGTAGGCTACCTCTCTTTGCCTTGAATCACCTTGGCTGATCACCATTGATTGCTGAGGCACGTTAATACTGCTAACACTGGCAGTGTCATAGCTAACCAAACAGTAAATGAAGTCCCTGAGAAATATTCAAGGCTCTTATAATAGTTTCCATGACATTACAGCATTTCAGAGAATGTCCTTTTCACTCTCTTTTCTACTTTTTGTGGCAATGACTAAAATGTCTGTATTATTGAATCAGAACAATAGAGTGCTAGGAAGGTTCTGGAAACTCATTTGCCTTATGGAATGTTTCTAACTCCTTCCCTTAAACACTGGGAGACCCTTTACTGCTTTAAATTGGTGTTAGGTAGAGCACAGTCAATAACAATTCTCCAAAGTACAAGTTCTTGAAATTACTAAAACACTGTACAACGTCTTTTAAAAGTAATTGCAAACGTCTTCTTTGATTATATTAAACTAATACTTGTCTAGCAGGTACTCAAATTTGTTGTCAAAATTCTAGAGGAGGAAACTCCAGATATTGTATTCTCTTCAGGAGCTGCAGTTGTGAAAAAATGATTCAACCTTTTGTATTCGTGACTTTAAAAACTTGGAGACTGGAGAGTGTGGATTTGAGCATTGACACTAAATATTCAAGAAACATGCTGGTGAGTTAGGCAATCAACTTTTATCAGTTCTGGAGGAATTGCCACTTTAGCCTTTGAGGTCCACTAAATATTGTAAGGTATAGAGTAGATTGATCAACCGTGTATGATCTTAATCGTGTTACATGAACTTTTCTAAATAACCAACTTCCTGTATTTCCTACCCATTCATTCAGAAAGCATATGCTGAAGTAAATACTGGTTTTTTACATTGCAGTGTACATTAAAAAAACATAATTACTATAGCTACAATTTTGTCATGTGATATATCATGCATTAAGATATTAAATTGTTTGGTATTAGTGTTTAAAAATAAATATATAACTTAATGTCAGTATCTCTTCAGTTAGAAATGATAATTCAATGGGCACAAATTCTTCAAATCACAGAAGCATAAATTGAACTTTGATACACAAGTAACTACACTTCTACTTAGTGTGCAGTGTTTAGTAATTTGCATAAATATTAGCTTTAATGGGATTTATACATGCTTTTAAACTTAAGTGCATATTTCAATGCACTGATGAATAAGGATTGGATTATGTATTGTGAATACATAAACATCCTGAGGATTTTGGACCTACATACCTACTTGGAGCCACTAAATGCACTCAATGGCACTCTGTCTTCACAGATTGCAGAATTCAGAAATAAAGATTTGCCTTATAGCTATCAGTTTGTGTGGTAAGAGAGACCTAGAGATTGCCTTAACAAATGCGTAATGTCTAAGGCAGTCTGTGAAATACCAGCCTCACTGTTGCTAGGGATTAGGCTGAACAGTATCCTTCCTCAGGTAAATGAACTACCCACAGGGTTTATTTTTGGACTGATGCTGGAAACTACAATGGAATTACAAACGTGACAGGAATTTTTGGGTGATCTGACATAAAGCCCTATTTCACTCATGCTAAACTGTAAGCAATTTCCTTTGCTTTTCCTCCCTTCCTATGGCTTTTGTAAGCTGATAAACAGTGAACTTCTACTTACTACTCTCCCCATCATTCAATCAATCTTTATTTCCACTTGTAGCCTAGGCAGCTTGGATGGGAATTGTGCAGTCAGCTCTAAGCTCCTGCAATAGGGAGGTTTATGAAGGCAGTGCTGTTACAGACACAAAGCTCAGTCCTGTTGCTCATGTAACTTCCATCATCCTGACTGGGAGTAGGCACTGAGGTCTTGGACCTGCAGTGTCAGTCATTCCCAAAAGCCTGAGCTGTGTGGGACACAAGGATAGGCCTCTTGTAATTATGCCTCCTTTATCACCAATAAGAGGACTAGTATTTAAAGCACCTAGTTGAAAAAGTAAATATGGGAAATATTTTGGTTGGCAACCAGCATGACCAACACTTAATTGAGATGATTTCAAAATGCATTAAATACACGTGCCTTTCATTTGAACAGTCTTCAGGCAGCAAGATGGTATGATGTAGTTCAGCTGCTTAGCCCTGTGTATTGTTTTTATTTTGACAGATCTCTTTAGACACTATCTGGCTTTCTTGCTAAGTAGCCTAGCATTCTTTTATACTGCTTTTTGAGTGAGAAAATACTGCCTGTAATGTTATTTGCGGAGATTTTTATCACAAAGAGTGGATGTAAAACAGAAAAGCTCTAATAATAGCACTTGATCTGTGAGCATAATTGGTCTTAAAGAAGCTCTGTTGGGCTGAAGACTAATGAAAACTTGGAGATTTTTCAGTGTATTTTCTCTTACTACAGGAATTTATTTTTATACACTCTAAGTATATATACTCTAAAGAGTTTTCTGACAACGCACTCAAACACTGAATCACCATAATCATCAGTGATATATAATGTTTACCTGACAGTTTTAAAGTGTGTCCATAATAACCCTGGTTCTCTGTACCCAGTATTTTCATGAATGAAGTGGAAGTAATTGCAAAATCATTGCCAGTAAAATTAATGGATGACAAAGACTGAGAGAATAATGAACATTTATTAGGACACGTAAATAATACAGAGTAACTGGAATTTCCTGGTAAATTAGACCTATTGAAATAAAATGCACCACCACTGCAAAGATAGAACACATGTTCAACATCTGAAATTCGAATCTACAGCTATGATTTATTTCACTAAATCTCAGACAGCTTCAGTGTAAATGTTGGCATCTGAGCTAGTTGCTCTCAACTTTCCTTATGGATAAAATGGAGAAAAATGGACACACTTTGACTGTTATCCATCTGATGTATTTTAGAAGCCTGCTTTAGGGTAATTCAAATTACACCTGAGAGTGTTTATTTTTCTCTGTCAAATAGAAGGGTAGTCCAAATATCTACATTTGATCAGATGAATCTCAGCATGAGTATCTGAAGAGAAATGGAAAAAACATTGTCTTCTTCTCTGGCAAAAAAGGCTAATGTGACCCTTGAATCTATTAGCAGGGGAGTGAGGAGGTAGAATGATGTCAATTTGTTTCACTATAAAACATTTATGAGATTACCTGTGTCACATATTATATACAGATGCAATGACCTTTGAAAAGACCGTTTTAAAATGTGTGTCTAAAAAAATTACAGATATTAATAGCTGATGTGGGATTGCTGTGGATAAGAATGGAGTATGAGTCTGAAAGAAACGCAATTACTATTTTTTGGTGTACAGAACTGTGAACCTGACAGATAATGGGCTTGCAGCTGGAGAGGTGGAGAACTGTTTGTCTGGTTGCTCCTCTTAGCTTATACTTTAAGTCTTAATTAAATCTAAGATGTTATTGGGATAAACTTACCTTAGTCTCATTTAATTTTATTAAATTAAACTGATTTCTTAAAATAGACTTGCTGATCTTAGTTTTCTCTTCATTAAAAGCATCTCATGTTAATAAATGTCCCACAGCTGTTTTTTATGTCGCTTTTAAGTTTCTGAGTAAATATCGTAATGTTGTAACTATGCTGGATGATGTTAAGGGAAGGTTGTACTATCCTGTGAAGGTGCTTGGCTTTTTGCTCTACTTGTATGCAGGGTCTAGGGAAACCTTCATCTTGATTTCAGTGCTTAAGTAGAGCACTTAAACATGAATGGTGTGAACAACTGTTAAATTTTCCAATACCTATACCATTTAGAGTACTACTAGCCTGTGCCATTCTTATGCATTTCCTGACACCAGAATCAGTAATCCATGCAGAGCTGATATCGATTATGTGAGCTAATGCAGCCTGCCTAATACTGAGCAATGTACTGCACAGATGCAGTACGGCATCCAGCTGCAGTGTGTCTTATTTTACTTTCAGAATTCAAAAATAAAAAGTACAAATTCAGTTTGTTCCGAAGTTCGGTTCACCACTTCCCAGTAGCCACACAGGGAATAGAGCGTTGGTTTTGTCTGCGAACAGAGTAGCTTTGGAATTGCCATGTGTCTCATCCACTGCCTTCAGAGCCATATGACAGAAAACACAAGTTCTTTTCTGACAGCTCAGCTCCTGGTGAGGACAACATCATGTGTGTTCAATAGGATAGTCGGACTGGCATTTTTGGACCTGGTGTTTTCATGGAACAGGGCAGGGAAGCTTTTAAAACTTCAGAAATCACATGTAAATCTTTAATCATGACAGGGCTCTGTGCACTGATAATTTCACATACTTGTAGTCCTTCACAAAGTACATTCACAAGAGTGAAGGTGACTGAACCCTCAGCTAAAGCTCTAGGCTTCTGTAAGCCACAGCTCCCATAATAAGAGATGAGGAGTCTTTGATTCAGAGTTTAAACTTTATCCAGAAGATATTTCATAAGAGATGACCTCAGATATTTTGGGAAACCACTCACGAGCCCTCTCTCTTTCTGTGCCTGTAGCTGCATGCCCCTGTGATTGTCTGGCAGGCCCTTATGCCCTCTCTGCTCTGAAGCACTAGAGTCAGAAATTTAGTTTAGATGCAATACAACAGCTTCCATATCACATTTTCTAACATTTTCTTCATCTCTCTGGAAGTGAAACTTAAGATCAGCAATGTCTTTACTCATTTAATAATTTCCCTTTGCTGTGTAGTATAAAACAATGAGTTACTGGATTTACTGAAACATACATTCAGTAGTTGCTGCACTCCTAAATAGAATCAGAAATAGAAAATTGCTATTTATGCTTTCAGAGCGTAATGTTTTAGAGATCTGTTCTAAAATGTCATGCCCTAATTTAAATGTGTCTGAGCTCCTCTGGCACTTTCTTGGAATAAAACCTAAGAAAACTTCTTTTGATTTGAACTTGTCAAGTTGGTCAGAACTGTTCTGTCACATGCACATCTGTAGTTGCCACTTAAATTTTCAGAAATTAGGCAAATCATAAACAATTATCATCAATTTCTATGAAATGTTCAGATATTTGAGATATCCATAGCTTTTAAAGTGTTAAAATATTACAGTTTAGAAAACTTCCTTTTTAAAGATATTTTTAAAACTCCCACAAACAAAGAAAGAGAACAAGAGCAGAGTTATATGCTGCTTTCTCATGGAATTATCATTATATAGTAATAGATTTTGTGTCCAGAAGAAACTATTATTATTATTATTTCGTGTGATTTTTCTGCCTTGCAGAAATATCATACCCAATATTAGACCCCCTAATTTCTACTTGAACTATGGTTTAAGGGTTGCTATCCTTGTAAAAGGATAGCTATCCTGACATTTGCTGGTGGTTACATTGTACTTTTTAATTCCATTTGTGTTTTTAGAAGAGAAGATACTGCTCAGGGAAAGCTTTAGTTCTTATTTTTTACTTGTCTCAGGGCATCCTGGAACTTCAATACCTCCTGCAAAGCTTTGCTTATTTCTGCCTGTGTGGGACTGGATACCTGAATACTGAAAATAGACATAATAAAGATGTCCTTGGACGTACTTCTAGTAGGAGGAATGCTTGGAAGGAGAAAAAGAGGTGTTAGGGCTTGGAGTTTCCAGTCCCCACTTCTCCCTTCTGTGGAGAGAGGTGAGGAGTGCTTTTTGGTTCCTCTCTGTGGACAATCTTTGGCTTTTTTCTTTACCTCCTCCTGTGAGGAGGAGAAAGATGAATTTTGTAGAGAGAACAGAAAATCCCTGTCTTATTTTCTGTTCTGTACCCTAAGTATGAAAGAACTAGCCTTCAATCTTTCCAGTGTTGAGGAGAGTTTTGAAGGTGCAGTGCATTATAGATGAGCAGCGCTGGGGCTGTGGGAGCACATTCGGGCAGAGAGGGCAGTGATGCTTACTGGTTGGCATGTGCTTGTTTTGGTAAGAGAGATAGCTTCTCTCAGAGGATGTGCTGTCCATGTGGAAATCTTTTAGCAGTCAAGATTTTAAATGCTGGGATAGCAAAGATCAGTGATTGCTAAAACTGTGTGTAAAAGCAATGCTGTCTGAAATTAATAGACAGGGAGCACTTTTATGAAGTGTAAGAAATGAAAGGGTAGTCAGGGAAGGAGTAGTGGTGGAAAGGAGCAGGAAGGAAAGAGAAACATTTATTTGTACTTTGAAGATTATACATCTTTCTAAGGAGAGTTCCATTGAGGACAGGACGTGTTCAGGACACTCAAATAGTAGAAGAGATAGGAAGAGAACTGATTCTTAGAGAGAACATGGGAAAGGAGTAGTAGAGAACGGAACCAGTGATTATTTTCAAATGCTTATTTCTGTGGTGGCTGATGTCTGTAGTTGTTTCAGGAGATGATGCTTTTAAAATAAATCTTCCTATCACGTAAAGCCAGAACTGCAGAACATTTTATATTTGATCACTCTTCAAACAGAGTACAATCCTCATCAAATACCCTCCAGAGTTCTTATTTCCTCTCTCTTTTGTTAAGGCTTTGTTATGAGCAGTTATAATTTCATTTTTACAAATGTCACTAATGGAACAGAAACTGTGAAAAACTGTAATATTTAAAGCAAATATCAAATATCAACGTTTAGTAGTATATGGTGTAAGACAGGCTATTTTTATGAGCATTTACAGGATGCACTAGAGAGAGATAATCATGTCCATTCTCAGGCTCCTGAAACGTGGTTTGCAATGAGAATCTCCAGATTTAAAAGTCTGAAGAATCATTGGCGACAAAAGCTGGAAATATTCTGAAAGAAAAACAACTGATGTTGTTCTGATCTACAAGCTATAGAAATTATGATGTTCAAGCAAATATTTAAAAAAATTAATCTCATTATTAAAGCCTTTATAGAGCAACCTTTTGCAGTCGTGAATTTAGGGGAGGAAATATCTTCATGGCAGGAAAAATTTGCTTTACAAAATATTTTGCATTTGACCTTCTTGAATAGCCAAATAGATTTCAAGAGTAGAATTTTGGTTGAATTATGTAGAGTTATGGGGTTTAGGTTCTCTAAATTCAAGAACATGTGAAGGTGAGAAGTGTCAGGTGTTAAGTTTAGCTTATAGCTTGTTTTACAAGCAGAACTGAATATAACTGGAAATTGTTTCATCTAGAGGATTAGAAGCACAGATCTAATCAGTCAGGGATAGGTAGTCCACAGAGATTTTCACAAAGCTTCAGTTTAAAGATGATGAATCCCCAGGTGTGTTTTATCAAGAATGCTGTAGCAGCACCTGCCATAGTATTGGAAGAATGGAGGGATGGAGTTGAAATGTTGTTGCATCTTAACTCACCTTTTAATGATCAAGTTTTCCCTGCACATGCTTGGAGTAAGGAGAAAGCAGGTGCTACAACACTCTTCCATCTGGAATAATTGCTTAAAACATGTAATGGGGATCAATTTTGTCTTTCCTCGTGCCGTAGGCTGTGGGTTCAGCTAGAACATCCAGTGGCACTTCTGCCTCCAATGGCTTGTACCTGTGTTAAGAGTATTGCAATGCAGTGTTCTTGCCATAGGGGAAAGCCTGTGAGGTAGCTGTCTTTTCTGCTTTCTCCAAGAGTTTTCAACACTTTTACTCTTGGTTTCCTCCAACACACTTCTATGTGCAAAAGATGAATCGTAAAGCATGCCAGTTTCAGCCATCGTAAGATCATCATGCATTTTTGTGACTGGATTACCTGGTCTAATTATTTTTTCTACCAAAACAAAAGTATTTTGTTCTGAGGAGCAAGCTTTTGTGTTTAGTGTCAATATTATAAATAAGGAATATAATTAGGCAAAAGTTGTTAATTCTTCTTTCTTTCTCAAAAGCCTCTTCCTTTTCTTCAACTGGTCATCTTTTCTACAGATGAAAAAAAGTCTGTCTTCCAGGCACATGGTGTGACTCTTGGGGATGGTCCTGTGCAGGGCTAAGGGTTGGACTCATGATCCTTGTGGTTTCCTTCTAACTCGGTATATTCTATGATTCTGTGATTCTTTTATTGTCGGCAGCTTTCCACACCTACAGGTTTGATTGGGAACACGTTCCGAAAAAGAGATGATGCTTTGAATAGGTGTTACTCCATGGAAAGCTGTATCTCTCATAGCTATTACTGTCATGCTCTTAGATTAAATTAAACAGTTCAGTGTAACTATTAATCACTTCAATTATTTTCTTAATTTCAACTCCAAGACAGCTTTGTATTTTTAGTTGGCTTAATCATATCACATGGCCGTGACTTTTAAGGTGTTGTCTGATGCAGAGACACAACTTACTTAATAGGTTGCAAGTGTTCCCCGTGACAGGCTCTCATAGTTGTTTTGCAGCCCCTGCTTGGCTACCTATTTGGATACAGCCTCCACGCTTTGAACTAGTTTAAGAAAGGACAGGACTTCTTTTATGTCTGGAAATCTATTGAAGAACAGTAGAGGTGTAAAATGCCCAGCTAGCTGTGTTTTTGGTTGTTCTGGTGTCAGCCAATCCCCAAAATGCCTCATCTTGAAAACACTGAAAGCATCTCATTGAAACCTGTGACTTAAATCCTTTCCAGAGCTGGTCATCCTGCCCAGGTCCCTCCATCCTAAACTCTTTTACAAAAGGGATAAAGACCATGAATTCAGAGAGGACTGGGAGATTATTGGTCCAACAGACACTCTATTCTCTACCTGGATATGAAGCCAGTGTGGACTTTATGCACTAGTGTAAAGGCTAGAGGAAACCTCAGCCTTGCACTGCTTTCGGTTGTTAATGAAATGCTAGAAGACAATGGAAAGCATCTCAAAAGGCTGCACTAGACAGAGAAAGATTAATCCTGTGTGAGTGAACATTTTAATCTGATTCATCCATCAGTCTTGCTATGTGCAAAGTGAGCCCTAATGATGCATCAGTCATTGGCCTTGGTGCATAGTAGTTTTCCTTCTTTTGCTTATAAATCTCTCTCAACTCTCATGTTTCTGAGGTTTTAGGCTTGCAGCATATTGGAGACACACTGAGAATGGTACCTGGGCCAGTGAGAAAAGATAGCTTAAAACAGTTTTTCTGTTTTGGTAACTCCTTAAACCTAAAATTTTGCAGACATCATTATTAGTGTCTTACAGGCTAGATTTATTTTTAAAATCAATAAGTGAGCAGCTGTTGATCCACAAAGATATTTTAGAGAGATTGTTGCAGGTTAACAGGGTCTTTTCAGAAGTAGATGTCTCAAAAATTGGTAGAGGTTTCATTGATGCTAAGAGATTCAGTGGATATCTTTTGCAAAGCTATAAGAGGGCTGGGTAGGTACATTAACTGTGCTGATAAAATTTCTGCTGTATGAGCTTGTTTGTCCTAATGTTCACCTTATGCCTTGTGGTGGCAAATTCAGCTCTGCACAAAATTATTTCCAGGTGACCATTTTGATCAGAGAACTGATCATAGGGGAAGTACATGTTCAAAATGCAGTGGGGTCATACCACCCTCCTTGTAAGGCCCTACAGAACGGCAGGGCAACTGAGAACAATCTCAATTTAATCTTGATTTAATCATACCAGCAATACCGTTTCATGAATCAGACGCAAAGACAAAACTGCAAATTAAACTGAGTGCTGATTCTCACTGTAAATATTTTCCTGTTTTGAATTTATGGAAAAAGGAACAGTGGGATAGGAAAATTATATAATTCTAGGTAGTTACAGGTTATGGGATTTTCAATGGAGGTACTTCTTGATGTCCAGTGAGCATCTGTTGGTTACCAAGTGCTTGGCTAGATTTTAATACACCTTCTCTGTTCATCTGCAGGCCACCTGCTGTCGGCTGATCTCTTTAGAACTATATTTAAAATGTTTTTGTAAGACTTTGCACTTAAAAAAACTCTTTTGCAAGTAGTGGAGCCTTTTATAAGGAGAGAGAGGTAATGAACTGCAGTGTCTTACAAGCCAGATTTTTAAAGGTATTTAAACACTATAGCAGCAATGGAAATTGAATATCTAGATGCTTTTGGAAATCTCTTAAGATGCTTAACTGTGTCTGTAGATGCTTTAATAAATTTGTTCCAAATGGTTTGCCTAAGGTGCAGTTAGTCACTGCTAGAGAGTTGAAAAGGGAAACTTTCTCTTTACTGCTGGAGCCATTAATCATTTTTGCTTTCTTTATGGCAAAATGATGGGAAAATACAGCTGTTTGTATAATCCAATGGAATAGGGAAGAAATAGCAATGAGTTATTTAACCAAAGTTCAGCTTTTTCTGAGTCAAGACTTCTCCTGTAAGCTCATGTTCCTAAGCGTAATGGATGAAGGTAGCCTCCCACTGTTTCTAAAGACTATAATCACCACAGGGTTAATAAAAATTATTTGCTAAATCTTTTCTACAGTGTGTTTGAGGGTCTGTGAAGTATTAGATAGCAGGTCTTTGAGAGAATTTGATCTTCTCAATGCATTTTAATAGTAAAAATCACATGCTATTATTTCTCTTTTCTGGTTGATCATAGTCATTGTTGCAAACTTAATATCTGATTTAAGTAATTAATGTTTCCAAGTTTGCCTTAATTTTTCTTTATATCATCTCATTACTTACAAACACAGGGTGAGTATGAATGCCAAGTGAAATGATTTTTTTATTTTTACAAAAAAGAGCAATACGGTCTCTACAAGTAGTTTTTAGCAGTGAAATCTTTTTACCGTGTTTTTCATTGTTGCTGCATATTCTCATTTTACTCATTTTCTCATTAAATGCATTTGTTTCAATTAACTAGGATTCTGAGAAGTTGGCTGGTGAAGAGCATGCCTGGAAAGAAGTCAAAGATGCTGTAAATGAAGTGAGATATCCAAAATCAAAAGAAGGTATCCTTTCAGTGACAGGCTACAGTCTGTCATTCAGTTATGAATATAATCCAGAGAGCCCCTTAGGACACAATTCATCTCTTGAGATTAGTTTCCTTACATTTACATTCTTTTTATTTTAATGCTTTTAATTCACTCGATTTTTAAAGGTGTACTATTCTTAATTGTATTTGTATTAATATAGTCTCTGANATAGTCTCTGATTACTTGGACTGGAACTGCTTCATGGCAGGGATAGGAGCTACTGAGAATGTGAAGGGATATTTTGGATCAGGTTTAGATTTCTGCCATCACAGCCCACCACTTCATATAAATCCACTTCTAAATTAAAAAAAATGTTGTTACATCCTTTGTTCCATTACTTTCAGTGTTAACATTTTTGTTACATCCTTTGTTCCATTACTTTCAGTGTTAACATTTGCAGTTTCTCATTCCTTGCACAGCAACAACAATAACAAGGAAATAATCACAGTAAAGTTCACAGCATAGAATCATTATAATAAGTTATAATAATATAGAATAATAATTGATAATTAAGCAAATTGAAGGAGATGATCTTGCACTAATAAACAGAACTGGAGCCTAATGGCTGTCTTGTAGATACTCAATCCAATTAAAGAAATTAGTGAAAATCAACAACCAAGAAAAGATGAGCAGAAGAGAGGTGGAGATTTTTACTGGAGTACTATGGGTATATTGATCTCTCTCTTACCTTTGTCTGTTCAGTGGAATTTCTTTGACTGTGAATTTGACTTATTGTGGCGAGATATCTTACCATTGCCAGAAACATGGACTTTCTCTCAAGCTAGAGAGAATTTAATCTTCCAGTACTCATTTTTGGCAGAATGAAAAATGGGTTTGCATAGTGATATTCCAGGCTCAAAACAAGTGATCACAATTTTTATTGTAACAGAAAAAAACACACCCCACTCAACTGAGTTTGTTTCTTTCTAATCCTGAGAAATTCATTCATTAGCAAAAGTGAAACACT
>VXBX01000312.1:231612-247369 GCA_013400415.1 Scytalopus superciliaris | reverse complement strand
GTATTAATATAGTCTCTGATTACTTGGACTGGAACTGCTTCATGGCAGGGATAGGAGCTACTGAGAATGTGAAGGGATATTTTGGATCAGGTTTAGATTTCTGCCATCACAGCCCACCACTTCATATAAATCCACTTCTAAATTAAAAAAAATGNAGATACTCAATCCAATTAAAGAAATTAGTGAAAATCAACAACCAAGAAAAGATGAGCAGAAGAGAGGTGGAGATTTTTACTGGAGTACTATGGGTATATTGATCTCTCTCTTACCTTTGTCTGTTCAGTGGAATTTCTTTGACTGTGAATTTGACTTATTGTGGCGAGATATCTTACCATTGCCAGAAACATGGACTTTCTCTCAAGCTAGAGAGAATTTAATCTTCCAGTACTCATTTTTGGCAGAATGAAAAATGGGTTTGCATAGTGATATTCCAGGCTCAAAACAAGTGATCACAATTTTTATTGTAACAGAAAAAAACACACCCCACTCAACTGAGTTTGTTTCTTTCTAATCCTGAGAAATTCATTCATTAGCAAAAGTGAAACACTCATCTCATCTTACTTTAATTTTTGTATAGTTTCTAGTCTCTCTTAACGTTCCTCTGTGGTCACTGGATTGACAGACAATACTGAATTTGATCTTCAGGCATTCAGTTGTTTTAACCTGAAAGTTAAGCTATAGATATGGAACCTGAAGTTGCAGTATTTTTAATTCCAAAACTATGGAATCAGAATATTGGTCCTATTTAATCTTCCTATATTTAATTGCAGGAAAATTGCACATAATGAAATTTATTAGGATCTTTAATTAAGACTACTGATTTAACCTTTACTTAAAAATCAATCAAATGCATCATAGTAAAAGGTATCAGAACTGGTTGAAAAAATCTGTCCTTGTTGTCTGTTCAGCTTCTGTTCTCAGTCATGAGCTATTTGAAATGTGTCATCTTTCCTTCCACTGCACCAGTGCTAATTGACATGCATTGGTGAGTGCAGTGCCTGAAGAGGGAACTTTGACTTTTGTCCACTTGCCAATAATGAGTAGAAAACCTTCCTGGCTGACTGAGACACATAGTAGTCAGTTTCTGAAAATAATTTTTTTAAAAACAAATTAAACCAACTGTTTCTACAGTTGAGAAAGTTAGTGACTCCCACAATCTAACCTGTTGGTTGTAACTGATACAGGAGTGTAATGCTAAATCTACAGTTAGAGGCAGTCTGCTTGGGGCAGTCCTCCTCTAGTCTAGAGCAGATACAGGACAGGAAGCTTTTCTTTTGTCCTGTTGCAGCTGGGTTTTCTAGTTTGTAATTTACATACCTAAAAATCCAATCCCCACAGGTTTTGTTATATAGCACATCTGCTTTTAGATGCTAGTGGGTGAACAAACCAGAATAATAAGTAAGAGCAGACAGACCATGCATCAGCTAAAATGGTAATCTTTCAAGAATGTCAGTGCTTTGTACTTTCTACAAAAATTGTATCAAGTGGAAATAATATCCCTCATTCTTCTGTTTGTCTGTCCTTAATCGGTTGTAAAGAATACATGGATGTTTGCCAGAGATATAGAGGTTAAGGTGCAATTTTATAATAACACATTCCTTCCCTTATATGGTTCTTTCAATCCAAGGGCATGAGAGCAATTCACAAATAATTAGTTTAGCCTTGTAACAACCATGCTATAAATCCTGGCCCAGCCACAGAGTGGCCACATTCTTAAATTTAAGTATGTAAATATTCCCATGTTCAAGAAGGATTAATTACTTCATCTCAGGTTTGCATTGTACGCTTTAAATTCATTGCTGGATTAGTGTGAATAGTACTTTCAGTAATGTCATGGAGATAGCTGCTGGACTTCCTTGAACTGCTTGTACGGAAGGGGCTATGATACAATCAATATTATTGCTTCTCTTACTAGCAGTCTAATTTTTTCTTTATTTCATTGTGTGTGGTGTCTTTTTAGTGTTTAGACTGCTTGCATTCTGGGACTCCCGTGAGTACAGTCACAGATGGCAGTACTCATTTAAAAACTGAAAATTTTTAAAGTGTTCATCTTGGGTGTGGTCAGAGAAGACTCTGGTCCACAGAGAAGTCAAATCAGTGTAGAATGTAACAAAAATAAGTGATTTGTGGTAAGGAATATCCAAACAAAGTGAATGCAAGCCCCGGGTTACTTTTCCTTTATTACAAACTCATAAAAAGTCTTCTTGTGGTATTGAAGGTGCAAATCTTCTGTATTGCCAAGTTCATTAGTCCCGAACTAGAGTCAGACACCAAAACTATAATGTTTTTCTCTCTCATGCATGAAACATGCAGCTGTACATAAAAAAAACCCAAAAAAACAACACGCCACAATGATCTTTATGACTGTTTCAAGGAAAAAGGAAAGTATTTACTTTCAAGAAAAGGTTCTCATCTCATGAGAATTCTAAACAAAATCTTGGGCAGCTTAAAAAAAAAGGTGTCATTATTTTAATATCTGGAAAAATAGTTTTCTCTTTTTTAGCTGCTGAGACATTTTTAAGACACATTTCCATGGGCTCTTGCCCTTGTCTGGAAGATTAGGAGGGATATCTTAAGTAAATAATGTTTCAGCACCTAAATAAAGGTTATTTGAATTTTTGTGGTGCATTAAAGTATCCTTGCAGATTTTCATCTCTCTTTTACCATTTATTGCTGAGATACTACCTTCTTCACAAATTGTTTTGCTAGACGTAAACAAAACATAGTTACCTAAGCTACCACTTCTGTGTTCAAGTATGTTTTCAAAGATTATAGCAGAATCTAGAATGATGGCAGCATTTCTATTTTAGTGCTTCGTATCTCTTACTCCTTGCTAAACAGCATTTAGAACTTGCATTTTTGTTTGATTAAATGTATTTCTTTAACTAAGATCAATAACAGAGTGGAAGCGTATTCTGGCAAGATGTCAGAATCTCTTGAGCAGCAACATGGGTCGTCTACCAGATACAAATATCTATCAGCTGAAAATGCTTGACTGTGCCATGGATGCCTGTATTAATCTTGAATCCTGGGAAGAAGCATTGTATTATGGCAGCAGGACTCTGGAACCATACAGGTAAGAGATGTAATTGGTTCAACTGGTTTCAAAGATGGGGGAGAGCTGACTGTCCCATTAAAAGCAAAGATTGTGCTCATCTCAATTCTTCTTACTCTTTTTATTTCTTGTGTATATCTTGCATTGCTTTCCAAGTTCATGAATGAGGCAGAACTCCCCTTCTGCTTTCACAATCAGGCTGAGAGCAAACAGAATGATAACAGGAACTATAGTAATAACTGATTATTAGATCCTTGCTGTTTCGTGTATTCAGGTGTTGCCCCATCCCTGATCAGAAGCTTTCTGGTTCAGACTCCATTGACATGAGGCTATCAGTGTTTTATGCTGAGATAGGTCAGATCTGAGGGATGAGTAGCTGGTTGAAATAATGTATATTCTCTGTATAGTCCATACATAGATTTTACAGAAAGAATAATAAAAAAAAAATCTTGCAAAATGCAATTTCAGCTGGAAATTAAAAAGCTCCTCGTCCTTATTTTGTGAAGGGGCCAAAGTGCTGAAGCACTTTCTTTTCTTCTCTCCTCGTTCCTATGCTATGTGCTGAGAGAGTTTCTGAGTCTGATGGTCATGTGTTGATAAGGAACAATAGTCTAGGAGATCATACATCATGTGGCAGGTCTTGAAATCGCTAGGAATCTGGAGCTGTAATGCAACTTTTGTCACCTAGCAGAGAAAGGGCAGGTGCTATATGCTTTGGTCTGTGTTATAAAAACTTTAAGACTCAAATCTTTGGGTTCTGGATAGTGGCATTGTTTGTAAGTAAGTGCAAGCCTGTCCAGATATAATGTCATTCACATACGAATGTTTGTTCTTGGTAAGGTATTTTTTGGAGCCTCCATTTCTTCTCTCTTGGTACACTGTGTGATGTTTCAGTACAAAGTGTGAAGTTGAGAGAGTGAGGGGCATGCTAGTGCTGAACAATATGTTCTGCTGTGAATATGAACATTTTAAATTTTACATGTTTTCCCTAATCAAATGGGGATTCCATCAGCATTCAGCATTTTGCCTGAGGAAATTCCATGTGGCAGTCTGTTTCTGAGTAAAACTCTGGGCTTCGCTTGAGAAACAACACAGTGTTTCAGAGCTTTCGCTGAAAAGTAATTATCGATAAAATCTGCATAGTCTGTGGTACATCACAGCTGTAAAGTAGCTCTGCTCATAATGACTATTCGTTTTCATAGAGGAGTACCTGAGTACCTACACGTTTTCACATTTCTGCAGGGTGAAATTCGTCTTGAGTGTGTCCCACTTAACCTTTTAAATGTGGCTTATGTAGTACTACAGCCGTACATGCTTCCTGCCAACTTTCTACCATGTGGCACGCTCCAGATGAACAGAGTGGTCTGCCTGTTTGAATGTTCTCTTATTAAACAAAAAATCCAAACCTCACTTGTTTTGTTTTATTATGGGGTTTTTTATAACTTGTTCTTCACAACTGCAGACATTTCTGAGAGCAGTGGTTACAGTGAGCCCGACTGCAGTTTTACAAGATAATTTCATAAATCATTCTGTTTTGCTTGCTGATGTGTACTGTAGTTTTCAAGCTGGTTAATGCAGCAGTTTGGAGATGAAGGAAAGGGTTTAACTGTGCATCCAATTAGTATCTCTTAAGGAATGTTATTTACATGAGATATTTGACCATTTCTGCACCTTGAAGAACTTGTCCTTGTTCTCTCCTCGTCCAAAAGCATTATTTAAGAGAGATTTTCAGTTGTTGCATTTTCTTTATACCTTCAAGTCATCACTCCAAGATTTGACACACCTGAAACAAAATCCTCAGTTTCTCATTACAACAAATTGTGCCCTAAGCAGCAGGAGTGCAAATCCTAGGAAATCTTTTGGGATACATTGAATTTTTCCTGTTGAATCAATCTACTGCTTGGCTGCTCCTGTAGTTCCATTATAGCTACCTATTTTCCTTTCCTCAGCTCTGGAAAAAGTATTCATACAACTCTCCACAGGGAATCACCTGAGAATTCACACAGTCCATATAAATAGGAAATAATTGTTACAACTTTAAAGGCTCTGGAGATTTGTCAAAAACAGTTTTAATTTTAGGTAATGTGTTTATTGTGCATTTTCTATTTCTTTAGCAGCAGGATTAATTTTCAGTGCTGTGTGACACATTGTATCGTAATGTATATTTTCATTATGGTGGTTGCTGGCTTTTTCAGAATCATCCACTTCATGTAATTGGCAGAGATAGATGGCTGAACTACATGAAACCGATTTGTCATGCTGAATACCAGCCCCTGTGTTTTAGGTAGTGACAATAACCTATGAGGAGCATTGTTTAGGAGCTCTGAAATGTTTTTAGAACTTCCAAAAGGAGAGGTAGTGTCTGCCAAGATGAAAAGCTGCTTTTTCCTTTTGTGCTGAACCATAGCTGCCCATTATTTGTTAAAACCTACATGTCCTTTCACTGAATAGCCTAAGCCAATTGTATCTACACGACTTTACTTGTAAATGTCACAGTAATAGCCTGTCTGTCCAAGAGCCCTAACAAAAGTTAAGATATTTGCCTAAGTGAAAGCTGCCCCACATCATAGTCAGCACTCAGCAGCTTGCAAAAATAAACTTCCTTTCAAAAATCCTCATGAACCTTGACCACAGAATAACAGAATATCAGCAAGAGGTGTTACATGGCTTTGTCATGTCTCGGTTAGCACATTCACACTCTGGCGCTGACTGCTGCTCATGAAGGATCAGATTCAGAGACACTGAGAAAGTCAGATTTCCCTTAGGTTACCTCAGAGGAAGGACCTCAGCATTTAGCCCTTAAATTACTGAGAAGGCACATATGTTCTGGGGATTATGTTTGGGGGTTTTTTTTGCCCTTGTCTCAAGTATTCAGTGCTTCACACTGCAGACAAAGGGTGGAAGTATGCATGTTATGAAACTCTGCTAGATGTACTCAGCTATTGTGACAAGAGTAATAGGAGGAAAAGAAGTAACTACATGATGCCATAGGCCTACTGGATTTACCTCCTATGTCACCTCTTGGGGCTCCTGTGGCATCAGGTGTGGTGAGATTTTGATACAGAGAGGACAAGCATGTTCATTGGTTTCTGCTCTGCACTGCTCATAATCCCCTGCTGAACTTAAAGCTAATGTAGGAGTCCCACTGATTTTCAGATGGGTTGTTTTAATTAACAACCCTTCATCTCCACTGCCACAGCATTAGAAGTTACTGGAGGGCTCCAGCATTAACGAGAGAAAATTCCTTCTTTTTATCCCATACAGACGAGTTGTGCAGAAGTGCTGCTCTGGTTCTTCCCCCGGCAGCCTTGCACATCCCTCCCCCTCCACCCTCTCTTCGCTGAGTCAGCACTGATACAGGGCTTGTGCTGATGTGGCTGTTCTGCTTCTGGAGTGGGAGGGAGTTGGGTAGGTGCGAGCATCCCGTATTTGTGTTACACATGAATCCTTTGTCTGCCCTTCTACCTCCTCCTATTCTCTGTCCCTTTCAGCGACATTTGCAGTACCCTAGTACCTCACTTTTTCTCAGTGCCTGAGTTCTTTTAGGGAACAGGGGAAGCAATCCCAATGAGCACAATTTTGGATTGTTTTTCAAAGGGCTGGTTCTTATTGAGCATTTTCTGAAAACGTGGTTGAATTTTCATTGAGTGAATTAAATACTAGCCAGGAGTTTTTGATTTAGAATTCTAATTCAATATATAGGATGGACTATAATTTCTAAGTATGTGAATGTCAATCAAAAGGTAGATTAAAAATCAATGGTTGCTACAGTATCCCTTCCATGAGTCCTGATCTTGTAAAAAAGCCCAAAATAGCTGTAGAACCTAATATTCCTGGAACAAACTCTGAACCTATTTTCTCTTCGTCAAGAAGACTCTCCAACAAAGAGTTTGATTTACTCCTGGTCTGATTTTGCCACCTTTTTGAATGTGTTTTACAAAAAAAAAAAAAAATAATCCTGCTTTTATAGCTGTATGTTTTGCAATACACACATGGTATATGCAATGACTGGAAATAAAATTTTTCATCAAATATATATGGTTCTTTACTGAGTTCAACCGACTCCTGAGTACAGGCTAGTTCTGAGGCACTCGAATTCAATTTACATTTACATTGAAAGAGTGCCTAAATTATCCAAAAAAGTACACTGCAGTGATAATTAGGGCCACTGGGGGATGCTACCGCTTAAGGGTTACAGCCCGGATTCGACGCCAGTCGGCACCCTGCTTATGGGAGGTCCCCTGGGGACTCGTGCGTGGCTGGCAGATCTCCGAACCTGCACACAGTACTAATTCAGTGACCAAAGTTCAATGTCTTAATCATAAACCATCAGTTGTAAACATAAATCTTACCTCTGGGATTACCCGAGAGGGAGAGAAAAATGTGAAGGTGGGAGAAAGCAATTCAAAGAAAGAATGAAACAAAGAATACAAAGAATAAAGCCTACCTTCTTCATTTTGCTGTGGTTGTAGAAAATGCCCATGGCATTTAATGTTTAGAGCAAAATGTGTTAAAAGAAGAGGAAAGCGCAGTATAAATTAGAGAGTGTATTGTCTCTGGTTAGTTGTAGGCAATTCTTCCAAAGGACAGATATTTGTAGTAATATTTGCACCATTTTTTTGTTTCAGTGTACCTATTTTATAGATAAATAGGGAGAATGCTTGTCACTGGACGATATGTTTAGGAATCCCTTAAAACTCTTCGGCAGTCCACTTCTGTCTTCCATTCCTGCCTACTTCCTCCCTTTCAATCCCGTCAGCCTTTTCCAAAAACAAAACAGAAAAGTTTTATGTCTGAAGTCTGGTGCCTAAGTTATCTATGCCCTGATCAATCCATTTCCCACATAGCAAATGGATTTTCTGGTTTGCTGCTTGTCTGCATAGCACCATCACCTTCAATTCTTTGGTTCTTTCCTAGTTGTTTTTCTTGCATCTTTGCCATTACAGCCATGTGTTGTGCCCCAAAGTGTTACTGACCTGCATAATTCTCAATGACTTCTGTAAACTCACGCTCCCATAAGTGCTTCATTATCTACCATTCCTCATTTTCACGTATTATGTGTAAGGGTAGGATTTCCATACTCTCTTTTTCAAGTATAATTTTGATGTCACTAGCTTGTCTGATATACTCCATCACACACAAGTCCAAGTTCACCAACATCAATATTATTGTGTAGTACCTCATTCAGTGTATACCACATTTCTTAGGTAGGCTAAGATTTTTCTTAAATAGCTTCATTGCTACAGTATTTTTCTGTCAGTGTTCATCAGTCACTCTGTATTTGTATGCTGGTGCTTACTATCTTCAGTTTGAGCTTTTAGTTTCAGGTTTAGTTTTAGTTTCACCTTTCAGTTATTCCAAGAGCTATTTGAATCTGAATTTTACAGATAGTGATCTCCTAGTAATGTTAGTGAACTAAATCACCAAGTTTCCCAGAGTTTCATTTTTCTCTGACACAACTACAAGTGTTGATTTCTCCATCTCTCACATAGCATTTTCCAGGTGTTTTTAGCCACTTCTTAAAATAACTGTGTTCTTTGCAATGATAACTTTATCTGTAGAATTTTTTTTTTTCATTGTAGGATCTATTCCGGATTAAGATGTTAGACCACTCAGGGGTTTGGACTTTTTCTCAAATAAGGATTTTGGTCCTAGTCCGTCTGCCTACCAAAACTGAAATACTCAGTTTGGCTTTGGTTTTTGTTGTTTGATTTTTTTCTTTTTACTTAAGCAGTGATAGTTGGTGTCTTTGTCTTGTAATCAAGGGATCCTTTTTATTTTTTTGTACATGCATGCTTGCAGTTTGACTTATGCAACCCTTACCTGAGCTCTTTTCATTAGTCTGCTTGCTATTACACACTAATTAAAGGACACACATGAATAAGATAGAAGCAAGTATTAAACATGTACTAAGAAAATGCAAAGCTCTTGTATACTAACCTTCCAGTGCATGAGAAGATATTACAAAGACCTGTGTTGTGAAAAAAATGCAGCATAATTATTCATCTGGAATGATTTTGAGAACCATTTTGGAGAATTCACAGTGTCTGTATGAATTTTGCTAAGAAGAAAAGGATGGAGTTGATGGCACACAGATTGTAAACAAAGGCTTGGTTAGAACCTGAAAAATAGGATTGAGAAGTGATATCAAGGGAATGATTAACAGTTAAAGAACAGAGAATATGAAGCGTATGTGGAGTTTTGGATTCCTTTCACAGTAACTAAGCAGTGCTTTAGAGCAAATATTAGAGGCAGAAGTTACTGTCAAAAGTGAGGCAAAGGGGAGAATCATTAAAAAAGAAAGACAAATTTACAATTCTATCTCTGATGAAAGAAAAAAAAAAAGAGGGTATGCAGGAAATAGGAGCAGAGAAGTTGTAAGAAGCAATGCGTTCTCTGGGGGGAGAATTTGGAAGAGTCTGATTTTAGTCAGAAAATATCTATTTCCGTGTTTAGATAAATTGTCAATTTGAGTTGAGGAGGCAGAGAGTGGAGACTTGGCAGTACTTCTGAGGAGGAAATCAATTAAGAGTTTCTTGTGGTGGAGATGTGAACAGTCGTGAAAAAGGAAGATTGTGGTATTTAAGCAAGAAAACAATCTAAGCAACATTAAAGTCTGAGAAAGATGGAAAAGCAGTATCTTTTTCTATTGAAAAGAGTAAAGGAAAAACACAGTCATGAGGAAGAGAAGAGGAAAGGAACAGCAGATAGGGACAGCAAAGAAATTGAAGAACACGGAGTTTTTTAAAGGTGAATCAATGAGAATGGCCAGGGAGAGTGAGTGATGTAAAGATGGTGCTTTGAAGAGGGGCATGCAGAGCCTGAAAACTGAAGTATTGTCAAACAAGAACCATGCCAAGGAATTGCTAAATTCCTAGTGAGATGTTCATTCAGCAGGGAAACCAGAGAATGAAGATCAGAGAGGTTCTGTAGTAAAATAGGTGATGCTGAATAAAGCTGAAATTTCCGAGACTGATATTAATAGGAAAGGAAGAGAAAAAAAAGAACACGCAGATGAGAGGAAAAGGTAAGTTGCTGCAGTGAGCAAATCCTAAAGACCACACAGTTACCGATGGGATGGTAGACTACAAGCTCACCATATCTTGAATTTGCCAGTTATTGAGTCACAAAGGGCTAAAACGTAATGGAAGATCTTATTAGGAAAGAATTACTCGGATGTCCCTGAAAACCAGAAATATCTTTATTTTCAGGTCATGTGTTTACTAAGCTTGTACATAATGTTACCTTGGTTAACAGGTTCATGAGTACTCCCATTCACCATATCAAATCTCTATAAACTATATTTGTCTTGACCTGATCAGGGTCTGTTAGTCAGGTTTCCTTAACCCCATAAAACCAGAAAATTCAGTCCTTCTGTACAGGGAACACTGGAAGTATCAAAACTAATTTTAAATTATCTAATCCTGGTGTGAGAAATGACACAGCCACATTAGGATAGCACTCTGCCTCATATAATTAGCAGTAGAATTGTGTCACGGGACTACTTGAGGAATGCTGAGAATATTGACTGCTACAAAACCCCTAGTTGTTCTACCTCATAAATACAGCAGTTCCTGGCCTTCAGATATTTAGTCAATGGCTAATCTTCTCCTTACTTATTTGTACAACATCTAATATTGGATTATGCAATTTTGAGTGAGAGTTCATATTGTGTTGTGACCCTGTGGTCACCACATGTACACTGCATGTATTCCCTTGGCTGCCACCAAAGGTATTTCTTTTAGAAAACACCTGGTTTTCTATTAGAAATTCTATCTGCTTTAGGCCAGAATCCCAAACGCTGTCTGCTGGTATCCAATCCTGAGATGTTTGTCAACCTTCAGATAAACCAGTTCTGTGGTGAAGCAGGTGATTCAGTACGTCTCCTCTCCCAGATGCCCTTCTGTTCCCCTGAGTATACTGAAACCTCTTCTCTCAGGTTCAGTTTGTCATTTCATCATCAGGCAAGACAGAGAAGCCTGAATCACCTTTGCTGTGGTGAATTTGAAGATGAAAGTAAGAAGGAAGGAACAAAAAGCAAATGATTGTGTGTAGGGAGCTGAAAAAAAAATAACTGATTGATTACAAATCCTGGAAGGCTAACAAAAGTCAGGATATAACACTGCTAAGAAAAAAATGCTCAGACAAACAGAAAGAAGCTGCCCGAAGGGCCATGAAAACTGACAAAAGTGAGAGCAAGATAAATATATCAAAGAGGAAAAAAATCACCCTCAGAAAATGGTGCAAGGCTACTAATTAATAATAAAAATTATGTATTTTACAAACAAAATACAGTCATCTTGGAGGAAAACCGAGGAATGCGATGAACATGTGACCAGTAAAGGGAACCAGTATGGGTATAGGATATAGGCAACCAAAGAACAACGACAAGAAGCCTAGAAATGTCAAAATTAGGGAGGAAAAGCCTTTTTTTTTTTTTTTAACTGCTCTGCATCCTCAAAAAAGATAAAAAAAGAGAGAGGGCAAATAAAATGAATACTGCCACAGTTGCAAAAAACTTTCCTAAGAGGAAAACCAGCTTTCTCTAGCCATGCAGTGTGCTTTTGGAAGATATGGTTGATGAGCTGCCAGAAGTAAAGATAAAAGTTCTGGAATCAAAGTGTGTTCATTACAACAACATCATGAATTCATTTCCATATTAATTCAGGTATGTTGAATGATGCACACCAAGGATTAATGTACTTTTAAGGCTGGCCAGCATTTCAGAAGTCTTCTGAAACCTGGCAAAAGTGACAGCCAACAAGTAGGAGCATCGTGAATCAGGGCTTTTGACTCTAATAATTGTTGATGAACTAGAAAAGAGAAGGAGAAAAGAAAATATTTTCATGCAGTAGTGTGCGTGGCAGACTTTGGAAAATGGAATTAGATCCTACATTGCTGCAAAACAAAAGACTCAGTATATGCAGTCATAAAAAGGAAAATATTTAGAACATCAGTTTTCTCAACATAGGAGTAATTTGCAAGATTTACCAAAGCGTTTTGTGGAGAACTTTGCTCTAGACAGCAGCACAAAGTACCTGTTTTAAAGTGTGTATGTAGATACATCTAGAGACCTTGCTGAGAGAGAATGGGAAATTGATGTATGTTGTACTTTGAGGAGTTCTGAAACACAGGCATTGTGTCCTACGAAACACAGTGTAACTTCAGAAATCTTACCAATTTCACACAAAGTAACTTATGACCAGGGGAATGTCCTACTAGTTAGTTGCTTGTTGTCATGACATTAGTAAAAGGTAAGTTATCTTAGATATTTATCTCAGTACTGCACCAGCATAAGGCCTTTTATTTTTCAAGGGATTTCAAAACATGTAACCAAGTTGGGTAATATCACCTCTACGAATTCAACATCTCAGAATTTTGAGGTGCAAACCAGGTTTACATGCTTACAGTAAGATAACATCCTGAATGCATACTCAAACTTGATCTGTTGCTACCTGTCTGAATCCAGTTAATCTGTGTATCTTCTTGCTGGCAAGTTTGCAGTGCAAATGAGCTCTACTGATGCTGGATATTTATCAAGAGATAAATATAAATTGTGCAAGGTTGCTTGTGCCAGTGGAGAGAAAAACAGAGGTGAAGGGAAGGTTTTCTCCATGTCAGAGAGCATCAACATTAATCTGTGACACAAATAAAAATATATTGACTTTTTAATTAAAATAGTTAATTTCATTAAGTACCCCATGCTTTCAATCCCCTGATTTGCTCTGAGAGCAGCACTGTGCCAGGGAAGTACTCCTGTCTTCTAAAACCTTCTGGAGAACAAGAAAAGTAAGCTCTGATGTGCTAAACTGTGTCCGTCAAAAACCAACCAACTCCAGATATTGCAGCAGGACTTTTCGATCCCATTTACAGTGGTGAGAACTGTTACTGTGCTTCATTTTTGCATTTGAAAAACACCAGGGTAGAGCATTTACTGTATCCAGTGACAATAACAAAAACCCACAGTGAGTTGTACTCAGACCTTGCTAAGCTAAGCAAGAGAAGAGTGACAACAAAGTTGCTTATAAACGAAAAGGACACGTCTGCATGGAAATCAGAGGTGGCTTGAGGATCCCAATTTAACCACGGCAGTCAGCACCATACACTTCAATGACAGAAGCCCTTCACTGGGGGTTGGCCTTTTTGCCCAGGTAACAAGTGGCAGGATGAGAGGAACTGCCCTCAAGTTGCACTGGGGAGGTTTAGATTGGATATTAGGAAAAATTTCTTCACTGAAAGGGTGGTCAGACATTGGAATAAGCTGCCCAGGGAAGTAGTGGAATCACCATCCCTGGAGGTATTCAAAAGGTATGTGGATGTAGCACTTGTGAGTATGTTTTGTTGGTGAACACGGTAGTTCTGGGTTAACAGTTGGACTCAATGATCTTAGATGTCTTTTCCAACTTTTATGATTCTAAGATTCACTGTTGGTGATAATGATGTGGTGTACACAATGGAGGATCATTCTGCTTAGGGAGTGAAGCACTAAGTTTTCTTCTGTAAAATCTATTTCAAAGGTCAGAACTGGATAAATACTTACCAGGTTGAATGTGGAAGAAAATTTACTTGCAATTTCTCTGCTATTCACCCCAAAATGCTATCCCTTCCTTTATGTGTCCTGTATTTAAGCACGAAACAAGGTGAAATTCTTGACTGCTCTGAACTATTTGAACTTGGTTTACATCAAGTAAGGGTGCAAAGAATTTTCCATGAAGCTTCACCTTTCTCCCAAGCACAGGTGCAAATATTCATTGTGTATGTTCATGTTTTGTATATACTTATATGAGTTCCTCTTGTTGTCACTGCTTTCTGATCAGGTAAATTCACAATTAACTGAATTGGCTATCTTTAGAAAGTTGGGTTGTATTTTGCTTCAGTTTTATTGGTATTGTTTTTTATGTCTGCCTATTATTCCATGTCTTTGCAGTCATTTTATCAAGATTTCTTTGTAATGGATTCAAGCCAATATACACTTAAGCCATACAAGTTGCATTCCAGTGAACAGTGCAATCCTTAGGCCATTTCTGCACACTCCTCAGGTGGCTCATCCCTAGTCCTCAGGGCTACCCCTTGGCAAATTTCTGCTTGCTTTTGTTTAAATGAAGTTGACAAAAGTAATTTGATTTCCAGCATCTTTGGCAGTGCTAGTGACAATGATGGCTTATATAAAGATACCTTAGCCTGCTCCTGAAAACGGAGTTAGTGTGTTGTATTCAAGGCCATAACACTACCCCAACTTGTGATTAAGTGCTTAGTGAGTTCCATTTCCTTATAAGAACATGTGTAAGAACACAAGAATGTATGCTACAAGTGAACTAAGCATTAATCTGTCAGCAGCTTAAGTGTGTTTGGGATAGTGCAATGGAAATATGTGGTATAGTGACACAGTGTTTGTTCTCTGGGAAGCACTTAAGAGCAGATGGAACCTGTAAAATAGATTGATTTGTGAAAGCATGCAGCTTCTATCAGATTTGCTTGATGCTTACTTGTTTTAACCCAAATAAACACAGGCCACATATGCTTGAATTTCCAGTAAGGTGCTGGTAGCTACACGTGAGGAACCCGACATTAATAGGTGCATAGAAATTCGTCACGAAGGGACTTTTTTTTTAAAAGGCATGCTTCTCTCCTAAAATAATGAGATGGGTAAAAATCACTGTATCATTGAGGATATATCCTAAGGAACTGGAGAAAAAAAAATAAAAAAGCTTAAGGATTCTACAACAACATAAAGAATAAGACACTGGAGTCTCATTACAGTTTAATGAATAATTAAGTCCATAGCAGGCATGTCTTAAAATTCTAGTATAAATCAATAGTATCTATAAAAATGAAGTAGAGTTGTATGGAAATGATATAAAAATCTGTAACCTTTAATTAAAAATGGTTAAGCATCCTACAGATCTGTTGAAATATACTGTAAAACTCTGCAGATAATTGATATAGTTGCAAGTAGAATTCCACTAGAGTATGTATGCATGTAAGGAAGACATAAAATTTGTATCCTTAAAGGTGTCTCTAGTCTTCACTACTTGCTAATGTGAAGAAATAATAAACCCCATGTCAAGCCTTCACTGCAGTCACTACTTTAAGGATTTTGAGTTGTGTGTGATTGTGACAGTGGCAATTTAGTTTTTCTGTTCAAAAATTCGCGCCAAGTTGAATGTTGGCATGGAATTTTCAGACAGCCTACATTGATACTTATCCTATTGTTTTATACAGAACTAAATCAGCTTAATAAGTGAATCAAAAGAAAGGCTAGATTTTAAGAAGCTTGGGGTTTTTTCATTTTTTGAAAGCAAGCAAATCAATGTCTCCCAAAATTATAGAGGATGTGGATTTTTCTGTCTTGCCTTCTGTGTAGTGCAGAATTTCTGTACCTGTAGCAGAGATCTTGTTTCAGCTGATTGCAAGGAATTTGCCTGGAGTGATCAGAGTAAGGAATAATATTAAAAACTGAAATATAATTCTACTCTTGTGAATTATGTGTGCTGCAGTCTTCAGTTAACGTTAAAACTGCATTTTATGTGTTCTTCGGGGTATGGTATATAATATCCTATTGAGCTAGTTTGCAGTTGGTAGGAGGACACATCTATAACATGCTTTTGAAAGGTTCAATAAATGTCATACCTCTTAAAACCTAAGTGAATCTTGATTATGCAAAGCATGGCAAAACCTGTATATCTGCACAAAAAAAAAAAA
>VXBX01000312.1:213643-231581 GCA_013400415.1 Scytalopus superciliaris | reverse complement strand
AAAAAACAAACAAAAAACCAGACCTAAAGCCTCCACTTTTCCCAGTAATGGTGTGTCATGCATCTTCTTTCCAAACAGAGCACTGGAGAGCAGAATGGCAAGGGTCAGGGACATGCTGAAAGATTGACATACATTGTCCTAGTAAGATGTTTCAGCTTCAGTGAGGCTTCTATGATTGTGTTGTTTGTCCCTTTGCTTGTTAGTGCTACCTAGCAACTTGCATAAAGACAGAGATGTCAAGTGTATGAAGTTCCTACAAGTCTGTAGAAAATGAGGCCACACATAGAGTGCCTATAAAGAGAGAAGTTGTTTAAGCTCATGTTTGAATGCATTAGTAGACATCAAAAGGTCAACATAGCAGAAAGCAGTTTTTAATGTCCTGGTGAAGGGGAAAAAACTTCACACTTATCTTATTATGGTAGCATAGAACAACCATGTATCACAAGGAGTTTGATAAATTTAGGGGCTCCTACAACTAATTGAATATTGTCATTCTGCTGCTGACCTCAGTGGCACAGCTATGGACAGAAGCTAAGCCCCTTCTCATTGGGAAAAGGGAGAAAGCACAAAGAACATGAAGGAGAGACATAAATAGCAGCCAGTGTATTTATTTCTTCTGAAGCCTGTATTTCTCTTGGAAATTATGTCACTGGAGCTCATCATCTGCATTTTACATGCATGGTGATCTGTGATATTGCATCACAATGAATGCTTTAGAATTTGCTCAGTATCGGTGAAAACATTTGCTTTCCCACCTGCTTTCTGTGCTACAGAATTGTGGATTTGGTTTGTTTTAACTATTTTGTTTTATTTTTAATGTATAGAGCAAAAGAATTACCATGGTAAAAATGGGGCAAACATTTTAAAAACAAGGAAAATCTTGAATCCTGCATGCAGCTTTGGTGTTACTTAAAGTTTATGTGGAAGAAGTCATTGCCCACACAATTCTTGGTACACTGCCTGGATGAGATTGAGAGGTTTTGTAAAGTCTACTTTCTTTTATATATCAAAGTCAACACAGTCTTTGGTTAATGTTTTTTGAAAATGTTTGAACCTATCAAGTGGAATACTTGGCAAAGTTGTAGTTATTGGCAAAGTTCTCTTGGCTTCCTTAAGGCTAGAATTTTGTCTCCTGTGCTGGTTCTAGACCACTCAGCTGCAGATGGCTTATGGATGAGTCATACAGAAGTGTCCCCAGTGTCTTCAGAGATGTCAAGTCTCACATGCTGGGTAAGAACCTTGGTCTCCTGACCTCTCTGTCTGTCACATCTGACAATAAGGATCCCTGGGAAAAGTTAGCTGGAAAAATTTACTGCTGGATGATTCATTATCCAGGAGCAATGCAGTGACAGGTCTTCCTCTCTTGTGTGCCTGGAAGTGCAGTCAGACACATGCTCATACGGTTACCATCCAATGTGTAAGTCTTGTGTGTGTGATTCCTGCAGTCTGTTTCTCTTCCTCAGTTCTTTATGGGTAAGTACACTTTCATAAATTCAAGACCTGACTCTTTTAACATACATAATTTTTAAAGTAGCAAACTTCTCTGGAAGAGAACTGCACGTATGACTTTTGTTCACTGTAGGAGGTTTTCATTGCAGTATGTTGACAGATGTTTCTATTTCCCCCTGAGCTCAATGAAGCATCATCTGTTCTTTAATTTTCGTGTGGCCACGTTTTCCAATTTTACTTTATTTTCAGTAGTTGAAGATACCTGCTTTTCACAGTCGGACGGAGATTGCAAATTCTTTTATCATGTAACCCAGACAAAGCAGTGACTTAGAAAGCAGAGAAGAATTCATGAGGCATCATTAGAATGCTCTTCCCTGTGTAATACACCTGCTTATGCTAAGCAAAAGAATTTTGGATAATGAAAAAAAACCCCACCATTATCAAGCTGGGGGTTTTTTAGTTATTGCCCTTTAGCTTAACATCAGTGATGAAAGCTACTGAGTGCGAGTTCATGGAAATAAAAAGTGAACTTGCAGTTTAGACTTTTGAAACTATTCAGCTGCAATACTTTCATCTTCTGGAAAAGCACACTACAATGTAAGAGTTGTCACAAATTATGGCAGTCTTTAATAAGCTAGTACTTATGTACTTAATGTTTTTCAGAAACTTTTTTTATGTGGAGATTATATGGGCCAAAAACATCCTGAGATTGTGTATCCATTGTTATGAAGATTGATGTTTGCAGGACTGCCATTTTTTCTTTGCTTTTTCACAGCTTTTGGTTTTCAGTGACTTCAGTAAAGTGATTTTTTTATTTCAAAATATTTTTTAAAATAAGACAAAGAGAGGTTAGTGGATCAGAGGAACCAGAGGTAATGATACTATTTAACTCGGAATAATGGAATAATGAAGTCAATGTTCAGTTAGCGAGAGTAAATCCAGCTTCTGACTGATGCTGGTAATTTGTTGTTTGTGGAAGTGTTGGGCATAGCTCATCACAGTCTGAAGGAGCAAGCCCTGATTTATGTATGCCCTTGTTTTTAATAGCTGCCACTGTTGTTCCTTCTCCAGTGTGAAAATATCTCCAATTGTGTACATGGACTGCCTTCTGTGTCACAGCATGTTGCCCTGTTTCATCCCTAACACCAACCTCTGCATGCCCTTTGTCCAAGCTATCACTGACCTTTAACTTTCTGCTGTTACAAATAATACCAGTGACCAGAGTCAAGGGATGTTTATGTAAGATATATCCAGCCTTCTGTATCTAGGAAGAATATGCATTATTTCAGGGGGAAAAAAATTAAATAGACATACTTTATAGAATATTTTCTGTTTTATTCTCCTCTGAAAGAAGCTTGCTAACAACAGTCACTCAGGAGATCTGTTTTTCTTCTCTACATTTAAATGTTAGCTTTTTGTAAGCCACAGATTTTCCTGAAGTGCTATCCATAAATGTACAAGCATACGGAAAAGTTTGCTGTAGACATGTACAATGAGCATTTGGAAACTTGCAGCCTGTGGAATCCTCAAATCACAGGATTTCAGAGACCAGCTCAGTATGTTCCTTGTAGCCTTTCACTGCTTGCTAACACACAAGTACTTCATGATAGTTGGGATCAACACCGGGATAACTTCTGGCTGTAAAAAGCTCCAGGCAGTGGCATGTTAGCTCTAAAGCAAAAAATACCACCATGCTGGTGCTCAACAACTAAGTTGTCCACTGGCCTCCAGAACTAAGGAAGCTGGTTTTCCACTAGATTTCTTTTTCTTTGACTGACTGGCTTTTTATGCTGATTGACTGAATGATGGCTATGCTGCAGTGTTCATGCAGTGCCTGTCACACATCAGAGATTCTCTAGAATTCTATATGGGCACAGTGGATTTTATAGTGCACAAACCAGAGTTTCCCAGGAGTGGAGAATGTATAATATTTCTCCTGCATGCATTCCATTGTATCTATATCTATCTCAGGGAAAAGCCCACACTTGTGTTTTTTACCTTGGGGATCATAGTATTGGTGTCTTTATCTTCTGCTATCTTGGGTTTTTAGATTACTAAGACATCTTTGAGATTTCTGCTTCAGTGTCCGATTTAACTAAAATTGACCAACGGATTCAGAAGTTATTAGAGAAGAACAGGCAGACAGATGATGGCTCCATAAATCTTGTTATCAGGATAAAAAAGGGATTCTTTTCCCTAGCTGTCACAGAAGATAAAGCCAGCAGGTCAAGGAAGGACAGGCTAACAATAAGATAGAGTATGACCAGGACATCAGTTCTTTCCAGCCTTAGACAGTCTGATTACTGGTGGGCATGAGTGACGTTACCAGTTCCCACATAATCTAGGCATTATCCAGGAACTGTGACAAGGAGGCGTTTTAATGAGGGATTTGCTGAAATCTAACAAAGTAGTTTTATGGATGCATATAGGAATCTTCTCCCAGGTATGAAGGACAGCTTGAGAGAAAGTACACCAGGGAAAAATTGAAAGTTTGAACTTGGTGCAGGTGGTGTGGTTGTTTCTCCTATTAGTGTAGCTGAGCAATGACAATGGGACATCTTAGTTTGTAAGGTATCCTAGCACTGATTAGATAACTTCAGCTAATCAGTCTACTGATTGCAGTGGAGCATCAAATTTTTACAAAGGCAATTTTGGCAGCCGTCAAATCTCCAGGAGTGACTCACTGTCCCACATGGCATTGGACACACATATCTCACGTCTCACACTATCTCACATAACAACACTCTTCCTATTTCCCCACGTTCCTACGTGTTTCAGGACACCTTTCCACACCTACCAACTCAGCTATGGGCATGTATTTCCTTTTCCAAATGCCAGCCTTTTTCTAGTAGAAGACAAGCTACAAATGACAAGCAGTAGTACAAGATTTTCCTCCTGTGTTTGCCCAAAAATACTATCACCACTTCCACTACCTGGATGATGTCCTGCTGCAGATAATATTCACCTTTGGATGCTTTCCCAGCATTTAGACCGGAGATATTTAAATCGAGGGAAGACCCTTGCATAACCACAGCCATCCTCAAAGGCTGGGAATTGCTACATTAGGATGTATCCCAGTCTTGCATTTTGTAGTTCCCAATAATGGTTTTTCAGCAGCTGAATGTGCCACTCCCACACAATGTACTTCAACTCAGCCAGAGGTTACTGACTCTGTCACTGATATTAAAATAGGGCCTGAACAAAGGAAATTATTAGTATAGCTGAGCAATCAAAGAATAACAACAGATTTGTTTCCCAAAATTACTTCCTCCTTTGTCTTCAAAACTATCATGAACATATGTACAGCTTTCTCAAATTTATTTTAAGTGGAGTTCTTTAAATGAGTGTATTTTAAAATATTTTAGAATATTTTACTATGTGACTGTATTGTGAGCCTTCAAAACTCAAAGCTCAGTTTTCATCCCTCAAGTAAAAATGCTTGCTGCCATACTAGCTGAGCACTGAGGCACTTCCAGCCAAACGCTGGTGTTAAAAAATGGAGATAATTCTTTTGCGAATTTCTGCACAAGCACAAAGCCATCTTGGAATCCTTACTAATGGCTTTAATTATGGGAACCAACTTTACCAATTCACACATATGACTGGAATATGCATACTATGAATATTTATTATAGCAGAATTCAAGTTGTTATTGACTGTGAAACAAAATCAAGGACCTGCTAAATTCAGTTAAAATGCAGACAAGTATGTTCCACTTCATTGCAAAGAACAGGATATTTTATGCTGCTTCTAGCACTCTTCTGAAATGAGGAGGGGGGAAAAAAAAAGCAATGTGTACATTTTTAGATGCTGTTTAGATGGTCAAATGCTTTAAATATTTGCAAAATTTTTTTTTTTCTCGGTGACAACAAACGAATGCTATCTGTAGAAGACATTTTTATCCATATGGTCTGGCATACTGTATACCACATCCCCTGCTCAGGCAGTGCAGGAAAGAAAATAATCAGCTCACCAGAGCTTGGTGCTCCATTCCAAATGGAGAGATGAGCACCTTGTCACCTGGTTAGAGGGAAGTGAAACTGTGAGGGCGTCATCCAAATGTCATTAATTTCTGTGGATTTGGAAGTGGTTGTCAGAAGGCAGACTTTTACTGTGGCCCAAGTATTCCTCACACAAACCATTTGCAGACTGTCATGAATGAGAAAAGCAGTTTCAAAAAAGACTTTTTTTTTTATAATAGCTTTGTTACCCTTTTCGGCATTGCCTTCCCTATCTTCATCTGCTGTCTCAAAAGAAAGAGAGAAAAAGCAATTAAAAAAATAAAAGCTGAGTGTAGAAAGGGATTTATGTGCTATAGCTACTTGGTCTGTCAAGTCAATTTTTTACCTATAGTAAGATTCATGCTGATTCTATATAACTTCCCCTTTACTTACATTAAAAGGACCAGCAGGTGCCAGAACTACCCTCTCCATTTACCATTTACATTTCTGGGCAAACTTACCACAACGATGGTGCAACAAATGCTCCTACAGTGTACAGCTGTGTGTCCTTCAGTGGTTCATGGAGGGTTAAATGCATTCCCTTGCAGTACGTGCTTTCTTATGAGTTTTCAGAGGTTTTTTTATAAAGCTATTTTCTTTTCACCCCTTTCATCTATTTGTTGTGTATGCCCACATGACCTCTGGAAAATACAAACACACTCTTTTATTTGCAGAGCCTATTATCAGCCTTGTCTTTAGCCTCATGATAAAGGTCAAGTAGATTAGTTAGGGAGGCTCTTGCCTTTCTAAATCCACATTGGTTATCTCCTTTTAGATAATTACTATCCATGTATTTCTCTAATGTGCCTCAGGGTATAGTTCCCATTCCTTGGATACTGCAAGGTTAAATTCATCTACTTTCGACACATTTTGCTGGGTTTCAGCTCTGCTAACTGATTTAATACCAGTGCTTTTGTGATTAGTCATCCTGGACAGTGGCAATAGAGCAAGTGCTCTGGAAGAATATTATTCTCCAATGCAAATCCTCTAAGAAACACTTGTGCTACACCAGCTAATGTTTCTGACTTTTCATGTAACAGTTTTTCAGCTATCCATGCTCTAATGTCTTCCTTCAATGCTGTATTGCCTATGCAAATTCATGCTGTTTGTGGAAAACCTGTGGGAATAAAGGGGCACAACAGTAAGAAAGTGGTAACTAATATTAAACTTGCTGTAATCTCTAGTCAGATTTTAAAATGCCACTGAAGCATCCAGGCTTTCCAGGTTCTTACTTTAATAAATAATATTATGTTATTAAAAAGCTCACATTTCGCACTTGACAGAAAAAAATGAAACATACATAAACATGCAAGATGTCACTCAAAATTACTTCCAGTGAATGTTCTTTATTTATGAATTATCAAGTTGGATAACTGTGCTTTAATAGATGCCTTAAAGCATGTGCTGTTTTTTCTGGTTTTCATTACTGCTCTTGATCACAACAGGATGTTTAAAATGCTACAAATTTATAATATATATAATTCCATAATACAGAATAAGGAGTATGGAGAAAACAGTGTCCTTCTCAAGGACTTTCATCTGAAATTTGCTAATGAAAATACATGGTTCGGCATCATTTAGACTTTCAGTATAATATTAATTCTTGATGTGATAACAAAGTGAGAGTATTTTGATATTTCAGTTTTGACAGTACTGTATCGCTAGACGCCAAATGTTTCTTGTGTGATGTACCTTTTCAGCAAAGCAGCAGTATTTATCGCAGTGAGTAGCACTGGTTCTTCCAATAATTCATACCACTCTTTAATTCCTCCCTTAAAAAATAAGAAACATGGAAGTAGTGTGTGTGTGGCTAGCCGTCGCGAACGACGATGCTTTTTATGCCTGCGCGAATGGATTTATTACGTGGAGCTCAGCGTGCGCGGAACTGGCCCCACCCCCTTTAGCCCTGGGACACTCTAAGCCTTGGCCGGGGCAAGCCCGGACGAAGTTGGCAGAGCGAGACCCGCAGGACTCGAACCGGCGTCCTTCCGAGAAGGAGCACGGATCCAGGGGCGGCGGCTTTACCCACACGGCCACAGCCGCCGGCATGGAAGTAGTAGTGTAATAATAATGTCCACATTGCTATGCCTGATGCAGATTTACCAAAGATAAAATTTCCTCACCCCCAGAAGGATATTTACATTTGTAACTAATGTTCATTTGTAGCTATTGCACGTGTCCTGTGGTCAAACATATTATTATGTTAAGGAGCACAAAGCTTCACACATGTATTTTCCTTTCATCCTCTTCAATGAGCATGAATAGACAAAAAAAATTCTCACTATCATACACTTCCTATTCTTGCTAATTCCTCGGTGCTATGTACTGAGTATACCAGTATATATTGAATTAAATAATTCAGACATACTGTGATACATAGGAAGCTCCCCCGTGCTGGAGATAAGCATGAACAAAAGCCATTGAAGGCAAAATGAAGACATGCTGGTTTGCCCATTTCCCCATAATATTGAACAGAAATTCTTTTTTCATGTAAGTTGGTTTTCAGTTATGAGATGATTTAAGCATTACAGAGACTTTGTCAATATAATGTCAATTTTTCTGCTGTTCAGATGCCACTGTATGTAATGAGATGTGGTATAAAACCCAGCTTAGACTGCACTGTATCCAGATTAACATTTTTCCTAAGCTATACACGCATTTAATTAAATCCTTCAAAATGATGGAATGTTTTGGGTTTTTTTTCAGAAGGGTTTCCTCTCTATATGTAATATTCTTTGCTATTCCTGAATGATTACAACATCTCTGTAGAAGGAAATCAGGTAAATATTGCAAAATACAACATTTTTCAAATGCTAAGGCTCTGACCTTACAAAACAAAAAAACAACCTCAAGTCAGAGGTTTTTAGCAGTTTAATATACCAGAACTTGACCAAAGGGGCAACTTTTTGCATTACCTTGCCACTGATCTGAATGCTGCAGCTGTGTTTGTGTATCCATATTCATTATTGCTAGTGTTCAAAAGAATTTGATCTTTTTTTTTTTTTTATTATTATTTTAATTTTGGTAGAAACAGACAGGAATACTCAAGACATGCATTATTTCTTTGCACAGTTTGCTGGAAATGGCAAAAGGTATTAAAAAACAAAGGCATGCATATCTCATGCTATTCAACTGACTGACAATTAAAGTGCCATTTAATTTTTCATGGTGTAGATTGTGTCTGTTTTCCAAAGAAATTAGAAACTGTGGGCCTTTGAGAATTGTGCTTTTAGTGTCTAGACATTTACTTCTGCAGCATTTAGTAAATTATGGAGTTTGATGAAGTTTGCATATCCAACATATTTACAGGAGGAAGTGTGCAGTGTAGGTGGCTTCTCTCTTTGGAAGTGTGTTGTTCCTGTAGAACTGCATTGTGTTGAAGCTTTCCATTTGGCAGGCAAAATCAATCCTTCTGTATCCTCATTTCAGTCTGGAGAATCAAAGTCTGGCACTAACTGGGCCACAGTTAGGAGTCTGAGCCAACATGACAGAAAACTGAGCTCATAAGGTGATCTTGAATTATTAATGCTGGGTAATATTCAGCAGAGTGAGTTCAATGTTCTAAATTTCCTTCTCCAGGAGTCCTTGACTGCACACTGGCTAAACTGGGAACCTGGGAAGATTAGGGTTCCCGTCCAGTCATCTAAAGTTAAATGCCTGTGAGCTGACAGCGTGAATACACTGTTGGGAGAAATCCTACACTTACTATCATGTAAGAGTTTTCTGAAGTCATGTTCAAGCATGGTACTGAACTGATTATTTGTTAACAGCCAACTGCAGGAAGCTCTGGAAAGGCTTTAGACACACGCACAAAGCCCACACAAGTCACCTAAGTGGATGCTTAAGCACTTACTTTAAATGCTTGCCTGAATAGAGATGGGATTGGTGCTCAAATGCTCAGAAGGCACAGTGCAGGGTACACCACAAAGACATTAAGTGACCTCAGTTGGACAGAATGCAATGTTTCCTAAAATAGTCCAGTGACAATGGATTCTAGAGAATTCTTAGGGTGAGAAAAGGTACAAATCCTGCTCTCTTCAGGTGCTGCAGAATATGTTATTTCTTAAGAGGGATTTAAAGGAAGCAGTGGTGATATGACAATTTGGCATGAAGTGAAATATAAGGTGACAAAAGTTTTCTCAAATCTGATATAATTAATAGATCAGATAGGATCTGATAAGAGAAATTCAAATAGGATGCAAAGCCTGAATTCTGTGTGCTTTCAGTACAAATTTCACATGAAGTATCTTTGACTTTTCTCCAGGACTTATGAACACAATTATTCCGGTAGTTGTTCCTTTATTTCATAATTTAGCATGGATCCAAGTACTTGAATACTTATTAAAATGTTTCATGGCTCAAATGAAAAACAATAAAACTGATTTCCGTTAAATTCTGGGGGTAAGTAGAGGTTCCAGATTTCAGGATTTTACCTTCCTTAGAAAGGATGACTAATACAGAAATGTAAAGGAATGGAGAAACCTGTAATTACTAAGAATCCATGAATCCTAAATAATTGCTCCTCAGGGATTAAATTACAACTTTATATCTAATGCAATTTAATCATGCATTTTAAGTTTTATATATTTATGTGAACAAGACAGGTAATCGCCAGCTTGTGCAGTAGTGCAGTATTTGTTCTGCTCTGTGTTTCCTGACATAGAAACGAATTTTATTGAGTACTGCAAAAAGCTCTTCTTTTAAAGAGAGCAAGAGAGGGAAACAATCTTTTCTTCAGAGAGTACCATCCATCTTCCTCTTAAAGGCAGTTGAAATGAGAAAATTTAGTACTGTGGCCAGTGTTTCTTGTTCTTGCTTTTTCCATGTAACCACTTTGTTTCACTGTGAGAAAGGGAAGAGTAACTAATACAGCTGATGTGACAATGTCTGTGAATTTAGAGTTTGATTTGCTAACAACCTCCTTAATGTTCAGATTTCAGCTATCTTGACAGGTATATTCATAGGGAATGAAATTCACATGCAAACAGACAGCCTCAGGCTTATGCACCATAGAAATCCTGTCTAAGCCTTTAAAATGTGCTTTAAGTGGGCCTAATTGATGTACAGGACCTGCACTGGCCCTTATACACATGGGAGAATTGTTCCCAGGTTTCAGGCTTGAAATAATTAACTATTGCACTTTCCTTTAAAAATCTTTTATTCTTTCTGATCTGCTTCCTTATTTCCTAGTAAGCTGCTTTCATGCTGCCTTCTGTTTAAACAAAAGCAGAGTGGAATATTTGAGATCAATATATATATATATATTAGATATAAACCCAAATTAATTGTATATTGGAAAGGTCAGTGTTCAATAAAAATTCAAACCAGATATTTGGATCTGATGAGGTGCTGTGCGATCTGTGCAGTATGCACATAAGGATTGTGCAGAAAATCCACTAAACACGATTATGGGGAAGCACACATTTTGTAAAGGACAGAATTCATCACATCCCTTAAAAATTCTTGAGGCATAGGTGGAGATTAGAATTACTATAGCAACTGATTGCATGTTTGTTGGTAGTTTAGTATTTGCTAGTACATTAAGCACAATATGCCTTTTCTAATACTTCATAATTTATAGTTATTGTACCATCAACTTGGGATCGAAATGTAGCACAACCAGTTTATTAACCTAATAATATAATGCAAAATACATTCTTGTTTCTAGTTTGCTCCTTGCCCTCTTTGTCTAGTATCTTAAAGAATAATTCCTTTTTTCACTCCACATAAGCCAATTTTCTAGCTACTTCCTGTTTGTTTAGAGCAAGTAATATAAAAATGTCAAATCCTTTTCTGAAGAGAGGACAATGTTCTTCACCATAGGATTTTATCTTTATGTATGTTTTGGACCAACATTCTGAAGAAAGGAGGACTTTGGCTTTTTAAGCATTATTTGACCAATGCTTCTGCCTCAAGGGTAAAGAACCCATATAGATTTTAAAATGTTTTAATTAGTCATTTCAAATACCTATGTTTTTCTCAATTTAATGCAGTCTGAGTGAGTTTGCTTTGGAAATGAATCAAGCTAAATATGAAATAACCCTGTGTTAGTTTTCAATGACAGAATCTACAGCATGGCTGACATGATTATTTTAAATTCACACCATTAATGGCTTCAAATTAACCTTGAAAGTCTATAGGTAGACAAGCTGTCTAAGTCTGGTACTATGCAGAAGAATTATGTCTACCCAAGAATTGCAGTTATTTCCTAACTCCTCCTGAAAATTAGTGTGCTTGCCCCCATATTATAAATGCTGAAAATTTGAAATTGTAATTTGACAACTGTTTCATATTGCAGTCATAATTTCTAATCAAGTCAACTCAAGAGTCACTGGGATAGTCTCATGTAAACTGGGAAATACAGAACTGAGATTTGACCGAACACTTTATGTATAAATTTTCTTTAATCTTTTTGGAGTTGTTGAATCTGTATGTGTAAGGTAGAGAGGAAAAGAAGAGATGAGTGTATGCACTCTGGAGAGGAGACAAAGCCAGGCATTCCTGTACCCTCTAACCCAGTAATGTCTCCCATTTATCAGTTCTCTGTTGAGGGGAAGATAGCCTTTTTCAATGGTTGTTTTCTGATATAGGTATTTCTCCACATGGAACTGGCTTAAACTGTTACATCTTGTATGTTGTATAATATTGTATGACATACTGTATGAAATGAGTTGATCTGTATTCTATCATGTAGGAATCAAAAAAAATTGTGGAATGGTATATTTCATCTGTCTGGGCTCATCTTTTAGGCAATTTGCATATCTGCACACATTGATTTTAAATCTACTGATGGTGGAAATACTTCTACTACACAGTAGTGTTCATGCTGTCAGTGCACATCCATGCACAGCAAAATTTTCCTCTTGGCTCACCACTATTCAAAAACAAATGTCACAGAGAAGTTAATACTCTGCAGTTTTAAAGAAACTACTGTATCATGCCTCAAAACACCAATGAAAAAAGGTATATATTTTGCAAAACTTGCTTGCATGGTTAGCATTATTTGTGCTTTAGAATAATATATAAAAATAATCCTTTACACAGATAAACTGTCTAGGGTTTATGCTGTGTTGTAGGTAAATAGTCCGTGTTCAGAAGTCAGCTTCATTCTTCTATCTATTCTGGAAGTGCAGTGTTAAAGACTGAATCTAGAAAGACTGCATCTAGAAAGGCATAACTTTGGATTTCCTTTTCATGTACTTATCTTTTAGCTTAAAATAAAATTTATACCAAAAAGTTTGCCACTGTAATCCAGGTGATTTCTGAGCGGGGGGAGGGTGGATGGGATGTAAGATCTCACACCCAAAGACCAAGGTAGTGCTCATTCAGCTTTAGGATGACTGGGAGAGGTAAAATGTACACACAGCAAAGCTGCCCAGAAAAGTCAAAGCAGAAGCTCAGCCATCGACATGTCCACCCTATTGCCTGTCTTTTATTGCAGATCTGGATGAGAGCAGATCTGTTGATTCAAGGCTAAGAATGGCAGTTGATGGCACCAAGTAAGGGCTAGAACTGAGCCATATACCGTTTTATATGAAGGTACAACTCTCACCAGCTGTCTCTGATAAGGGACAATGTAAAGATCCAAACATCAAGGAGTGTGATAAGGTATATCATAATTTTTGCTCAAAAAAGGTTTCCAAAAGCCAGTAAGAAATTATCAGAGCCCTTTCTGAGAATTGGTCTTCCATAAAAAAGGGGAGGAGGTGGACCAAGAACATTACTTTATATACCAGCATAAGCAGAGAAAGAAAGAAAATACAGATACAAGCGAGAGCATAAAATCCTTTTTATTACAAAAGCTTGCAGTGCCATGATGTACATCTGCAAGGTGATTCCAGGAAAGATCACAGTTTTTCTGGGAGAGAAGCTGTCACCTAGCAGAGGCCTTTTTTTGCACTCTATTAAGATACATCTGGTCCGACACAAAATACAAACTGGAGGTGATACAAGAATCCTTGGCATGGTTGCTATGTAATCCAAGAGATATCTAAGCTGTATTTCAGAGAAATCACAAATTGACAATCAAACTGTACTACTTTGCAAAATCAGAAGGAGCCGTGACATTTTGGTTTTGCTTTAGGCAAGTAAATGGCATTTTAGATTTTGATGCTTGCTCGTTCTATGGATTCACATTTAACAGCAAAGACTCAGTATGTGGTTTTCCTGTGCCTTGCAAAAGGGTATTGACAGATTTCTTCTCATGGCTGGCTCCTGTACCAATTTAGAAAGATGCCCTTTAGGCTGCAGAGATTAATGGACATATCATAGATCAATGGGTAGTTTCCTGAGGCTTTATGCACAGTACACCATTGCATGTCTTAACATGCAATTTTCAGTGTGCAAAGAGAGTTTACCTTGAAACAGCTGTTAGTAGTCTAACAGTTGCTTCAAAGATGTATATCTTACATGTTGCACATCCAAATGAGCAATCAGCCTCCACAGGACTTACCACTTTAGTTACATGTAGGTAGAGAGAACCCTGACGTGAAAGAAAAATATTAAAATTATGAATAAAAATATCATAAGAATTGGTTAGAGGAGAAGAAAAGCAACTTGCTAGGATAGAGAATACTGAAAGAAGAAAATTTAAGGATAAGGATAGAGAAACCATGGAAGAAAGATGCAAAAACTAGAAGAGGACAACAGGTAAGAAAACAGTGAAGAGGGAGAAAAGGAAATTTCTTCCTCCCATTTGAAATAATGAGTTGTGAGACAGACTGGAGTTCTGCCTCAGACACAGCTGGTACATGTAATAGGAAACCAATAGTAAATACTATGCTAGAGTGCTTTAGCCAACAAAGGGGTATAACCTGGGACACAGGATGAAGTAGTGCAGGACCCATGGATTGATTACCCTGACAGCTCTGCTGCATTTGCACAACAGCTTACTGGAGTTCTTCCCCATGTGCTAGCTATTATTTGAGCTAGAACTGTGAAACTTGTCTCATTGCACAGAATCATCCACTGGGAACTGTGGGCCAAGAATTAAAGAGTCTTTCTTTAGCTCAGTGGGACCCAACTAACATTTGATAGAAAAAAGAGTACTTGATAGAGTCCACACATGTTTCTTTTACTCATTTCCCCTCCTCCCTCCCCACTCATCCATAAATCAGTGTGGTAATTGCCTCCATGCAATTGGCTGAGAGAGAATGTGGTTGCTCACTGTTTCGTAACTTTAGCCTGTTGCAAGCCATTTACCCGTGTGCTTGAGGCATGGCAGTGCAGTTGTAGCTCTTGTTTTGTGCCTATACTGCCCTCAGTGAATGGGGTGCAAGGTAAACATTTACCAGGTTTTCTGAGAAGATTCTGTCACAGATATGCCGCACCATGGGATGTCTGCCCATGGCCTCTAGGGAAAGGAGGTTGCCCATGAAATATCTGTGCCTCCACGTGTCGTGTTCAGACACTGCACTAGTAGTCCATCCTGGAGGGGTGGCTGCCCTTCCATGGTTCTTCTCACAAGGGCTGGAGTCCTCGTGATGGGAGAAAACATCCTTCCAACAGACCCATCATTTTTTTTTATGTAGAGGCCACTCAGTGGAAGAAAAAAGAGCTAATTCTTTGGGAACTGGGTTCCTGTGTATTGGACCATATATTTTCTGTCTGGGGACTCTTTGTTTCTGTTTTTATACAGGAGATTTATTCAGTAGGTCCTTGAATGCATAGCTGAAATGAATTTTTCATCCCTTATCGTGCCTATGGAAATGTATCCTCATCATGTCAAGACATGGACCTCTAATGACCTAATCTAGAAATACAATCCAAAACCTAATACTGAGGAAATCTGATGCAAAACTGGAGAATATCTTTCATGCCCTTGTCTCAAATATATCTAAACAAGCTTTGAGTGGCTGGGCCACATAACTGTAGCAAAGTATAATTTTGAAAAACCTCAGAATCTTTCAAGATGGTAACATATAATTACAAAATGGTGGGTTGAGATCTCCTAAAAGGTTTTTACCTCTTACCTGTTCTGCCAAGGTACAATGTGCCCATTAATCAAGGTGCACAGCAAACCTGGCTTTCCTTGAAAAATGCTTGCTCAGTGAACATGCTACTTTCAATTACAGAGTTCAAGCATGCCTTCATCATTTGAAGTTTTGCACACTGTTTTTTCCATGCCGTGAAGAGACATTGTAGTGTTACCTGAAAAAATCTCTCCTTTATATTCAGCCAGCATTTCAGGCAGCACTTTAGAGCCTGGGAGAGATTATTGCTCATGATTGCTGTTCATAAAGTTCATAGCTGGTCTCTTTTCTTCTGTAAAGAATGCCATTTCCCCCCTCCCCTTTCTCCCAGATTGTTTTATTTCCTAGGAAGCTCTGGAGCAATTTACATGCCTGTTGGGTCATGCGAGAAATTTTCTAGCCAGCTGAGCAACGGGATGGAAGTTACGTGTTCTCCAATTCATCCAGATGGTCTTGTTTAGCTGTCACATTTTAACTCTGTAGCTTACCAAGGATTTGTCATTCTTTTCAGAACTGTTGCTAATGTTTTGAACTTCTACAGAATCTTCCTATTGAACTCTCAAAGCTCTTCACAAACACAATAGAATTTAGCCCTCATATCAGCTCCACTGAATAAATAGATCAGTATTTTCATCTTGCAGATGAAAAAGCTGAGACATGAGGAGGAGTAAGGATAGTTGTCTAAATGAGATATGTGACATCAGGCAATGGAGTTCCTGTTCAGACATGCTGGTAACAAGTTATGCATAAAAGTGTCACTAAATTTTGTGAACACTAATTCAGCTGTTCTTGTTGCTATTATTTTTGATGGTAAGTATCCAAGAGGAAAGACAAACTGAAATGGCAGCTGGTCAAGCACAGGCCTGACAAATCTTGAAAGGTGACAACATGATGGGAGAAATCGCAAGAATAAAAAGAGAGATGAGCCTGTAAGGTTGCTGTGTGGTCAAAAATGAGCTGATGAGCCATCCAGACATTGGCAGGACAGTGAGATTAGTACCACTAGGTTTAACATCTACACAACCAAATCAGAAGCCTGGATACATTGAACTGTATCAGATATCTGCTGTTGGAATGACAGCGAAACAGCATCTTGCTGGTGTGAAGATTGTGGGGCAAAGGAGAGATCCCTGGCTGCTCTGTTTAGTGTAATCCCATTTTGGTATTAACATGAAATTCTGTTGAAAAACATGATGCCACTGCCCTTGTTAGTGCAAACAGGGAACAGGGAACTGTTACTCAGGGAACAATGGCACAAGATCACAGAAAGCAAAGAGGACCATCTTGTTATTTGGATGCAGAGTAGATTTCTTTCTGCATTCAAATAGTTTTTCACTAGTAGTTACAGACAAAGTACAGTGCACTTCCAATGCAAAAGTGACGCTCAAAGAACATCCTCACATCAGAGGTGACATTAAACAATCAAAGCAGAAGACCCATACTACCTTAGAAGGGGGATCTAGAGGACCATCAGCTCAAAGATTTAGGGCAAATTATGAAGGGAGAAAAAAGTGAAAGAAATGTTTGCTAAAAATGGATCATCCAAGACTGTATTTTTGATAAGACAATATAATCTAAATGCAGGAAAATAACACAGAGCTGAGCTTCAATGAAGAATATAAAGGAACATTAAAAAGTTACCATTATCCTGGTAAGTCAGTTGCACAAAAATGATAAGATGGATAAGAAACTGGGTAATAAAGAGGCAGATTTGGGGATATATAAAAAAAAGAGGGATATTCCTGAGTGCTTTCACAATTCCATCTGTTCTAAGCTGGAAGCTTGTCTTCTGGAAATAGCAGACAGGGAATATTTTATGATCACAGAAGGACTGTAATGCCAAATGATGTAGCCACAGAGGAAAAAAAATATGAACCTAACTTGGTTATCCATTTGCTTTTTGATCAGAAATCAACTGTACCTTGAGGTAATGGGTTAATAATTTAACCAGCTTCTGAGTGAGACAGAACACCTTATTTGTTCTGAATGTGCCGGTTGTTTGTTTGGTCTTACTGCTGGGTACTATGAGAGACATTTGCCTTTTCCATACGACCTGTGATTTTATAGATCCATCAAGTCCTTCCACAATAATTTCTTTTGCAGACTTGTCCTGGGCTCTTTATTTACTCTTTTATTGTCCTGCCTTTAACTGTACTCATCACCCCTGTCTATACCTTCCTACTGAATTCTTTTGAGTAGACGTGATCAGAATTACATACAATACCCAAGACTAGGAGTGGGGTGTATTTTTACAGCACTTTTCTCTTTTCTTTTCCTAAAAATATCCTAAGATTTGTTTTGCTTTTCTGATCATAATGTTCACCAAGATAATGTTTTTACAGAAATATCCATTCTAAAGCCAGGGTCCATTTCCCAAATTATGGTACTTCAGAACCCATCAATGTGTATATAAATGCCCACTAAAACACTGACCTATGTGTACCAAAAAAAAAAAAAAAAAAAAACACCCAAAAAAAAAACAAAAAAAAAAAAACCAACCCAACCAAACAAAAAAAA
>VXBX01000312.1:164151-213573 GCA_013400415.1 Scytalopus superciliaris | reverse complement strand
AAAAAAACAAAAAAACAAAAAAAACCCCACACACAAAAAACCAAGCCAAAACAAACAAAAAACCAAACTAAACAATAGCTCTCCAATCTCCAGGCATCAAAAGTGACAGAATTCCAGAAGACCATGCCACTTTGATTCTTCCCTGACCTACAGCTGTCATGAGGAAAATGACTATGTCTCTCAGATTTCATCTGTTCTGTCTGAAACTGGTATTTGTAATCATCTCTCTAAAAAGAGAGAGCCATTGCACTGCACCTTGCAGTTTCTATGGAGAATTATGTGCAGATGCAGTAGAAAAGGAAACAAGCAAGTTTGATACTATTGCTTAAATCAGAAATCTAACTTGCATGTCATCAGTCTTTGGTATTACAACAGACTTCTGAGGTGATCTCAGATGCTGATAAGTGGGGAGATGTTTTGCACTGAAGATGTCCGTACTGCCAGCTACATCCTTTCTTCTGCAGTTTGTCCTTGCACACATACACACACACACACAATTTCTCCAAGGTTTGCTGACACTAGTAGTAATTACAAGTGTGTGGCTTTGACACTGGGGTGCTCATATCATAGCAGAGGGAATCAATTAGAGGAATCCAGTAGTGATTTTGATTGTCCTGTCATTCTCTGGTTCTGCGGCTGAAGAAGAGATCATGAGAACCTGTTGATCTGTTGCTGTAAGAAAATCAGTCTAAACTTGCATTTCTTGTACCTTCAGTTTTGTATTCTCAGCATAAGAGATATGGAAGGTGAGCCATTTTTCATAATCTCAACAGCTGGTCATAGGTTCACTGCTGAAGGAGACGGTGATGCCAAAATCTTTGTCACAAATTACAGTGCCTCTGGTGCACATTTTTCTTCATGTTTTTGCTTCTCTTCCCATGCATGTTCTCTTTAATTAGCTTTCCCATTGTTTCTTTGCTGTCTTTCCTACTCATCTTGTGTTTTCTGGCATTTTCCTAGTGTATTCTGTATGGCTTTTAAAATCTTTTTATAAATCCTTTGAACTAAACTGTTGATCCTAATCGTGTACTCTTCTGGAGAACTGAGACAGTATGTTCCTATCTGCAGTGACAGTCCATACTGCCATCTTTGTCTGTAAAGGTGATGAACTCATGACAAAAAAACCCCTAAGAGCTACAATATGTTCTGAAGCTCAGCCAGGTAACGAAGATAATATATGTAAAATCTTTTCCTACTTCCGGTCCAGGCTGAGCACCCTTTCTTTCCCTAACATCTTGTAATAACAGTAGAGGAGAGAACATTGCAGTGGACAGTTCAAACAGAGTTAGCATTTTAAGTGGGTGAGTTAGACAGATCAGGAGCCAAGATGAAAATTTCAGTTTATACCACTTTTTTTCATTCTATTGAAGTTATCATTCAAATCTTGGCAGAGCCAACATCTGGAATAATATCCACTTTAATGTGATATAAATTATCATTATAAGGAAGATGGCAGAATGATCAGCAGCCAGAGCGAAATAATTTCTGCAATGGATAGCTAACATTTCCTGAAAATTCAGTCAATTAAGAAGTATGATAGCTTATTTGATCATATCAGTTAAATTACTGAAACAAATAGTAATGGAACAGTATGAGATGCAGATGTGATGAAAAATATTTTGAGCCATTATTTCACAGATCTAAATCCTGAACTGTTTCCAGGGGCAGTTATTTCACTGAAATAGCAAAATATTTCTCGAGTGACAACAGAACAGAAAAAAAAAAAAAAAAAGAAACAGAAAAATAAGTCGGTAGTCTGGCACAAATACTTCTAAATGAAGGTTACTGTCTCTAAATTTTCTTCGCAAATTACAGCAAGCCTGTTAAGCCTATAAAACTACATTTACTTTCATTTGGATTGTAAGAGCCAGACATGTAGGCAAGACAGCATAGACAAAAGAACCAGACTCTGCATGAACCAACAGCCATCCCAAAGTTACAATGAGATCTAGGTTTAACTTTTGGCTTTGCCAGAAATTGAATCTTGTAACACTGGAGAAACCATTTAATTTGCCTTGGCCTCCATATCTTATCTGTGCAGAACAAAGTCTCTCACGATGTACCCTTTACTGCTAAGTATGATGAGACAAGTACATGAGTTGTGGTCATTGGTAAAAATCTCAATACTGGGGATAACCAAGAGTTTTGCCAATACAAAACAATTCAGAGAGAGAAAGCACATGTAAGTTAGACTGCAAAAATGTACAGCCAGGCTATATTTCTAAGAGTTTGGAGACTCTTAGAAGAGATCTGATCAGAGGTGTTAGGTCTCCAATCTCTACTGATAATGCCCCAGCTGGCTGAGAAAATGATGCCAGCTTTCTGCTGTTATTTGGTTAAACCAGAAATCTCTGAGGCATAATTAATAGTTTTGCATAATAATCATAGAAAATAACTTCTCCTTCTTTAGCTTGTAAGAGACTTTCAGGCATAAAACTTCTACTAATAACATTTTCTCGTTCCTGGCAAAGCTTTTTTATAACGCTTTAGGGATGTGCACTAGTGGTTAGTTCCAGGAAAACCTCCCTGCTAGTGCTGAGGAGTTGATCCCAAAATCCAAGTGAGAGGGGTCAGATCTGGGGAAAAAATAGAAGACTGATGCCAGCATTAAACTGTTCACTGATGCTTTGATCATCTCCATGGAATGCTGTAATGGGGAGATAAAATGGATAATAAAACATTTCAGGGCAGCTGGAGTGCATCAGGTTTGCCACAGGTAAAGGATTTAGTCTTCTACTCCAAAAATGGCATGGTTGCTGCAGAAGGTAAAAGGGGACTTGTGAAGTAGTGAACTGATTTAAACTTACCTGGTCATCCGTAATAAATAGGAAGTTGTTAAGAAGAGAAAAGAGGGAGAAAGAAAGAGAAACCAGAAAGAATAACAGGTTAACATCATTATTATTCCAAGAAAAAATGCAATATTGACTTGAAAGCCAGGTGAGTACTTTTTGAAACGCTTTCACAGGGACCCCTAAAGATTTTACACAGGTTTATATACATATAAATTTTGAAGTTCCAATCAGACTTCTAACACATAGCAAGCAGTACAGTCACTTAGTCCAGTATCAATGACACATTCCCACTTTCTCCAAAAGTAAACCTGTAACTTTGTGCATTCAGGCAAAACCCTTGCACAGGGCTTGTGCTAATTTAGAAAAAAAAAGAAAAGAAAAAAAAAATTGAGCAAATTACATTTAAGGCTGCTTAACATTATATTCTATAAATAGAACATTTCTTCTTAATCACGACTTCAGCGTCAAATTGCTGGGTTCATAGCAGGAATTGCTAGGTGAAATTCTGTGTAGGAGATCAGCCTGAACATCTACAGCACCTTTGGCATCAAGATCTGTAAACTACTAAATGAATACAATTAGTTTACCTGTCTTATGTTCCTGAGACCTGTGCTTTCTTTGACTATTCATAAAATAACTGGCTCATCCATGGAAATGTTGATAGATACCAAGTGTCTCATATTTTAGCACAAATAATTTTTTGTCCTTAAATTTTTCATTAAAATATTTCTCAAAATTCCCTTATTCAGAACCCATCGATCATCCCAGCCAAGGAGTAGAAATAATACGTGAATTAGATGACCAGTCTCACATCACTGCCTAATGAAAAAAACAAATAACTTGACAACATAAAACCAATTCCTAGGCTGCAGTTCAGTGAACAGCTTTAATGAATGTACTCAAATACTGAGCAGTTCAGAAATCAAGAAGTCAGAGAAAGACTGAGCATATTGGGTGCTGTATTTGTGGTGTACATTTCTGTTGAGAGGCTGATGCTGTTCTCTTTGCATTCTGCTCATCACCTTTGCTGAAGCCCAGGAGTCTCTCAATCCCTTCTCACTTGCTGGGACTGCTGAAACTGCTCTATGTTTTTTATGCTGTCATAGTTACTTGCACAAAAAGGTACTGCAAAGCAATTTACAGTTATGTATAGCATCACTTTTTACATGTCACCATATTAAAAAGCCTTGTAACATTTCCATTTCAAACCCTAATTTCAGGTTTTATAAATCCTGACTGCTTCTAATTACAGCAGTGTAAATGTTAGCCCCACAAACTGATTTGGAAGGAATGGTAGGCGTCTATTTATTTTAAAATATGAGTCATCAAAAATGGCAGTGATTTTGCAGTCTTATTATTTTAATACTAGGCTTTAATTCACAAAAGAACACCAAAGCTCTGATCCTTTACCCTGTAATCAGAGATAAGTTGAGTGGAATTAATGGAACTACAGTATTAAGAAATAAAAGAAACTGGCTAAATTTTGTCAAGGTTGTGTTTTTTTACACTGTCCTTTAATGAGAACACAAGGGATTGCTTGAAAGATTCAGAGATAATAAACAGAAAGAAGAAAAATGTATTTTTCTTTATTAAGTATATTATCAGTGACTGCTCTGGGGGTTAATCAAGGCAACCCTTGAGGCTGAATTACAAATAGGAGCAATCATTTTCATGGTGTATTAGAAGCAGCTATTGTTTTACAAAGTATGATCCATTTCTTTGCCTAGTGAAAATTGGTGTCCTCATATTTTGTGAATGAAATGCAGGAACTGCTGGTGCCTGGAACAGTAAAACAGCGATGCAAGCTACCTGAAGACTGGAAAATAGCTTGCATTTGCAGTTTTGAATAATAAGCCAGATGGTGACTTCCTTGCCTCACAGTTCATCTGTAAAGTCTCCCAGGCAGATCCCAGAATGAGGGTTGAGCCAGGGATTGCCTGAGAGTATAGGACCACTGCAAATCCCTCAGACCTGATAGTTACCTCTAGAAAAGGCATTGAGAGAGCTGGCCAACTTGCTCTTTGTCATCTTTGTAAGGTTGAGAAGAGCAGGTTAGGATGTTGCAGTCCAGGTGAGCAGAGGCAAAAGATGTGTTGGGTGGTGGGAGTGAGAGGACATTGTTGTTGGGTTGTACACTGTTTGGATGTCAGTAACAGTGGGGTACCACAGGGGTCTGTGCTGGGACTTGTCTTGTTTAACATCTGTATCAATGACCTGGAGGAGGCAACATAAGGCACTTCTGTGGGGTTTGCAGGTGACACCAAACTGAGGGAACCAGTTGTTAGACAAGAGAGCAGGCTGGAGGCACAGGTCAGCATGGATGCTGTTGGACATAGATAGAACAAAGCTATGCTGCCTTATGTAAGCTGAGGATGATACAAATTGTACAGATTCTTCTCAGCCTGCAGTGCAACTTTATTTGTTGTTGTATTTTGTTTAATCTCTCTTTGCAAGTGTTCTACTGGGCATTGGCCAGTGCCAAGGGCCAGCAAACATCGCTCCACAGAACTATCTTTATTTCAGCTTTCAGTATGTTACTGTTTCCCTGCCTGTCCCTCAGGCCCTGGTAAATCTCATAAAACCCTTTTCAGATTGAAATCCTACTCTTCCCAAGCTGTAACATGTTTTACAGCATATATTTCTCTATAGTTATCTTAGCCTCTTGTTGACAGCCTTTAGGTAGAGTTCCCTGGCTGGTAAATGTCTCCTTATTCTTAAATCTATCCACTTTGTTTTGTTCAGAGCAATGCATGAGGGTAATAAATTGGCTCACAAGTACCTGACACTGTGTCTTAGTTCTTTCTGTCTTGCCAGCGTATTATGAGTACTGAATCCTGGGGATATCTGGAAGAAGTCAGCAGCATTTTCCCCACTTGCACATCTCCCAGAAGAGATGCAAGCTGCCTGCATTTCTCTAGTAAACTGACTCAATGGATGTGCTTCCATAAAGGGTGTTCCAATAGCTTAATACATTTATTTCAGAATAAAATAATAAACAATTGTTTCAAATGTCAATTTTAAGACTTGCAAAATGTACTTGCATAAGATCAGAGCATAAATCAGCTCAGTAAAACAGCTTTGTAGATATTTATGAGCACAGGGCTCTTCATTTCACACATTTTACTCCTTCTCTGTCCTCATCTTACATTTTGACTTGCCTTAGTTTATGGCTGGTAGTTTGGGCCGAGTACCTGACATTGCTAAATTGATGCCTGTTTTCTCTGGTATTGCATATACCACAATCCTAGATCTTTATTGACTGTAGGTGAATGACCTATAGAAAAAATCATGTTTGCAGGGAGGGCATATTCTGAATTCTAGTGGATCTGTATAAAGTTTAGCAGGCACCACACTGCCAAACTAAAGCATAGCCTGGATTTTCCTACATGAGCTGCCATCTCTCGTTTGACTGCAGATGAGGCAGGACCCACATTCACTGTTTGTGATGTTATTATGATGGGGCTAGTTATTCAGAAGGGTAAGGAAAGGGAGATTAACATTATGGTTGATAGGATGAAAGGTAAAGGCGTGGAAGGAAAGAGCTGTGAAGGGACAGTGGCAAAAGAATCAGAGATGTCAGGATACAGCAGAGGTAGTCTAATGGAGCCTGCAAAGATGGGTTGTCCTCTCACGGAGAAGTCTTTGTCTCCCTGGCACCTTCTTCTCCTGTGGCCATGATTCATTCCTAGGCATTCTGGCCTTTTGGTGGCCCAGAGGAAAGGAAATTACCTTTTAACTCCTTCCTTTGCAATAGTCACAGGGGAGGGTAGAAAGGTGCTATCACAGAAACATTTTCTTTTCAATTTTTACAAAGTTGTGCATGTTTTCATTACTTCTGTTTGTGCCATATTAGTGCTGGAATCTCAATTACTCTTCACTAATTCACACCAAAATCTCTTAGTTGCATTTTCTTCCTATTTTACTAGTAGCAGATAGCACTGTGTTGATATAATAACCAGAAACAAAATCTAAAAATAAACCTACTGATAATTTTCTAGTGTTTGTTTGACCAGACCCTTGAAGTTCCTGAGTGGTCAGCTTGGGCTGAGATAAGTGCTATCTTTTTTTTCTTTCATGTTTGCTGGCTCTCCAGCCTTTTTGAACTGCAACCCACAAGGAGTCTGAGCAGGAGGTGCTTGTGGCAATTCAGGATGGATTATTCTCATTGAGGAATTGGCTTCTGCTGCTTCATGAGAGGCTTTGGCAGATCAAAAGCTGTTGCTGCTGAGATCCTGCCAGGCATGCTTCCCATGTATTTCTCTACATCTTCACTGAAACTGCATGGGATCAGTGGAATAGGGGGGTTTGGTGTGAAAACACTTTTCATTATGTTTACATATCTTAATTAGAGATTTATAAGGATAGCCAGATATGCTGCCATTTAAACAATTACTTGTACTTGATTGTGTTTGCATTTTCATAAGTGAAAAATAACGGAGAAAGATAACTTATTAATTTGCATGCAGACTTATCAGAAGATTCCTGTACATTGTACAAATTTACATCATTTAATGTCTTAGCCTGCATTTAATTATATTCGTGAAGATTTAAGTGTCTTCCTGACTGCAGTAATATCATTCATTAGCAGTTACCCTGAACTCTAATGATCATTGATTTGGTGTAAACACACAAAAACTTATTCTTTACAAGGTATATTTTTGAAAGCTTATTGGCTCTTCTTCCTGAAGTTGTGACACATTTTGTATATTTTAGACACTCCTCAAGCACACCACTGGTGTACTTGAGGAAATAAAATGTTCTTTGATCAAGTAGGATGTTTGTCTTTGGTGAGTCATGCTTAAGGCTTTTATTCTTTCATTTGCATAGTCTGTAGTCAGTGGCATTCCCCAGGGTTCAATACTGGGTCCAGTTTGATAAACTCTTAGAAGTCTCTTATAATTCTTAAAGTCTTATAAACTTTTAAACCTTTGCTTATCAATGACCTGGATGAAGGTGCACCCTCAGGCAGTTTGCTGATGATACAAAACGGGGGGGAGTGGCTGATACACCTGAAGGCTGTGCTGTCATTCAGCAGCACCTTGATAGGCTGGAGAGTTGGGCAGAGAGAATTCTGATGAGGTTCAACAAGGGCAAGTGCAGGGTCCTGCACCTGGGAGGAATAACCCCAAGTACCCGTGCAGACTGGGGGCTGACCTGCTGGAGAGCAGCTTTGCTAAGAAGGACCTTGGAGTCTTGGTGGGTGACAAATGGACTATGAGCCAGCAGTGTCCATTATGGTCAGGAGGGCCAATGGAATCCTGGGCTAAGTCAGGAAGAGAGTGGCCAGCAAGTTGGGGAAGGTGATCCTGCCCCTCTACTCGGCTCTAGTGAGGCCACCTCTGGAGTGCTATGTCCAGTTCTGGGCTCCTCAGTACAATAAAGACAAGGAGCTACTGGAGAGGGTCCAGCAGAGGGCCACAAAGATGATCAGGGGTCTGGAGCAGCTCTCTTATGAAGAGAGACTGTGGGAGCTGGGCCTGTTTAGTGTAGAGAAGACTGAGAGAGGATCCCATTGATGCATATAAATATCTGTGCTTGTTTAAAGGGAAAGTGACAGAAGAAAAAACAAACCCAACACAAAAGATATTACAAGTCAGAGTTACTTCTTTACATTGAGGGTGGAGAGCGCTGGAACAGGCTGCCCAGGGAACTCTCTGGAGACCTTCAAAACCCACCTGGATGTGTTCCTGTGTAACTTGCTCTAGGTCACCCTGCCCTGACAGGGGGGTTGGTCCAGATGATTTCCAGAGGTCCCTAACAATTCTGTGATTCTGTAATAGTCAAAAAAGATATAAGGTCTTTTGCAGGTGACTTCATTTCCAATTGTGTCCCTTCACCTCATGTTTCCTGATGGCCAGTTCCAGGCAAGTTACATCCACTGCTTTTTGCAGCCCTCAGGTTCCTCACCCCAGATGCTGTGCTCTCCACAAGGCTGGGGTGAGATCCGGGTGTGGTGAGCCAAAGGCCAGTAGAATTTGAAAATGTGGAGTAGTCACCATGAAAGCATGGACATTTCAAGAGCATCTTAAGAGGAATTAATGATGATATTGTTCTCCATCTACTTCTTAGGAAAAAAGCAATATTTGTTCTGGGTTGTTTTTTGTTTGTTTTTTTTTTCAACAGAACTTCTGCTTCTGTGAAATTAATCAAGCTAGAAGGGAAGTGTATTCTCAGACTAGCAGATACCTTGTCTAGATGCAGAAGCCAAGTCTGAGATGCTTCCTTGAATGTGCAGAACCAGTACTTTTTGCAACAGGGAGCAACAAACAAAGCCTCAGAAATAGTGGCCTCTCTGTTACGTACCTGCTTTCCCTGCAATACCACTTCTTCATCTTGGAGGCTTCAGGACTGGGTTCCCTGGTGAAGCTTCCTCTTAAAATTATGCCTCTCCAGAGACCTGAAATTGTGAAGGACTTCTATTTGCAACACTAAGTACAGTAAATGCTATTGTATTATCCAACAGTAGCGAATTAAATAGTCCCACTCCTGTCACTTTCTAACAGGATAATGTTAAAGGCATTCCTCTGGGATGGAGAGTAATAATTTGCTAATTCCCTTCAGTATTTCAGGCTTCTCAGTATTGCAGCTAATTTTCTCTGAGTACCTTATTAACATTCACAGTGACTTTGCAGTCCCACCCTAATAGCTCTCAGCAGAGGCAGTGACTGTGAAGGTGAGAGCTGACAGTGGCACATTTTTCTTCTTTTTCTCTACAGACTGTATTATCCTGGTTTCCATCCTCTGAGGGCTGTCCAGCTGCTACGAGTGGGCAAACTGCAGTACAGTCAAGACATGTTTCCTCAGGCACTGGAGACCTTGAAAGAGGTCAGTATTGTGAATTGTTTTTTCTCTGCTCCCCTTCCTTGCTTCCCTCAAAACTGCCATGTGAGTCCCTCTTCTGCTCCAGCTATACCTCATGTCTTTGGATACTCCTCACCACTTCTTTCATCAGTGGTGTTTCCTCAGGCTGCAACAGCATGGTATTGGGTCACTGCTGCTCAGCATTTCAGGCACTGACATCCTCCAGTATCAGTCACTGTTAATTACAGTTTCATAGCTCAGAGGTGCCTGGATGAAAAATTACTATTAGATCTGAAGAGACAAAATTATCTCAGTACCTCATATGTTGCTTCTTCCCTTAGCAAAGTGATCTGGGAGCACTGAAACTACAAGAGTTACAGAGCTGCAGTTTCTTCCCTCCTTAATCACAATCAGGGTCTGTGATTTTAGGTTGGAGAACTTTGTCATTAGTGCATGTACTTTATCATGAGCCACACTTAAATCAACAGGCAAGCTTCTTGATCCCTCCTATTTCTTATATCATTCATCATCTTTGATCTGGTTTTGCAGCTGGTGCTTTTTTAGTTACATTTCAGCTTTAAGACATGCCTCTTGGACCCGAGCTGACTTTTATATTAATTTCCATGTACCTCAGGCTTTTTGTCCTGCTGTTACATTGCTGTTAGTATCATCTTAAATATATTGAATAATCCCTTCCATGTGCAACATGTCCTCAGGATGTAGACTCTTACTCGCTTTCCATCTCAAGCCTTCAATCACTGCTGGGGTGCTTTTCCCCCGCCTCCAGTTTCCCTCGAAGATGTCTTACGCTTATTGTCTTGTATTATTGATTGTCCTGTGGTCAGGTTGGCCTGAAGACTCCATGTGGTTCCCTGTCTCAGCTCTCAGCCCACCTCCAGTGCCTGACACAGCTCCTCGTTGCCTTTGCTGGGTGCTGCAGAAAGCCACCTGGCCCAGATACTTCCCTGTATCTGCTGGGCAGAGCGGGCCCCAGTGCTGGCACTGGTGTTGGAAAGGAGTGCAGGATTTGGCTCTATGTTCCCTTTGATTAATGTCCATGCTATATGAAGAGCTAGTCTTGTGGCAAAGAGTTAGGGCTACTGCTTGGAATAGAAGGGGATGGGTTTCTGCACTGGGAGTGGGGGAGAGGTGCTTTTTCACTCCTGCCCAGATTCCCTATAAAGTTAATACCAGTCCCGACTCTATAGGTAACTTAGTATTTTGTACTTACTTTTTTTCCAACTCCTATCTGTCTTTGGTTTTCACACCTGATTAATGAAGCAATCTGAATAACTGATAATTTCATATATTTAAGTAATAAATTAGTATTTAATATGATGCCACTCTTGCTAAGCCTTGGTATAACTTAAATCTTCACTTGATGTATTTTACTTAAATTGTGGAAATTCTGATCTTTATAAAGCAGATGGAAGAGTAATCAATTCTGTTTGCCATGCATTATTCAGAAGTATGTCATATATCTGTCATATGCCAGGTGATCTGCTTTGCTCTTTCCCCCATAATATTTATAATTTCCAAATACTCTGACCTTCCTTTTTAGAGATGGAGTGAGACACCAGTCAGGCAAGCTTCTGTTTTCCTTGATACTGCCACAATATATCAACAGGCATTCTGCTAATTGCATTTCTAATATGATACTGCATTAAATTTAACTGAAGTAAATTCCCCTAGAGACATCTGAATGCTGCTTATCAGTGAAGGTGGACATTGTGATGGGGATATGTTTTTAGGGAAGAATGTTTTCATGTTCATACCATTGCAAGCCAGATTGCTATGGTATGATTCTTTGAATACTGAGCAATGCCTAATGCAGAAAGCTTTTTTCAAGCTGTAATCTCCTCTTTCTCTCAAAGGGATGTTAAGATCCTGCTTGCTGTTCTGTGCCATACCTCAGTGCACCTCTAACTGGTCTCCAAGCCATTAGTGATCCACAAGGACACAGCAAGTGCTTTACAACTGAGGTGCAGAATCCTGTTGTGGTTTCACCCATTCTCTATTCAGCCTCTTCCTTTTTTCACCCTCATGTGTGAGACAAGGACAAACTGAATTCCCACTCTCCAGGACCACAGTTGAGAGGAGGAAAAGCTTTCTGTCATCCTATTTCTCCATGTGACTTGTAAACATAGGACAGTATACTTCTCTGGATGAGCTCCACAACTGATTCACTTCCTTTCTGTCTACACTGGAACAAATTAGAGGAAGATATAATTCCCAGTTTGTTGTGAGTAAAGGATGTGATTCCCAATATAACTCAAATAATGTCCTAGAGTTATATGAGAACACAGTTTGGCCCTTTGTGATTAGATGTGTCAACAGAACTTGCCACATGCTCAGAGCAGAAACTCGATTACCTTCTCTGCTTCATTACTCTTCGTAATACACTCTGACACTGAATAGCAGCACCCTGTTGGAACCCTCGTCCAACTAATTTCAGTGTGGCATTAAGGAGAAGGATGTGGAAGGTGCAGAGAAATTGAGTCAATCTGAGTGAAATTCGCCTCATATATAAATCCTGTTTAATCAGGCAGAGCCTCAGCACTGCTGGGGTTTGACAGCCTCTCTGCACAGTCTCTTAAGACCAGTGGATCTTCACACACAGCTCTGCAGCCCAGCCCTTACGGCTGCTATTTGTGCCACCCAAAAATGAACCACTATCATAAACCACCTTGTTCCTAGTGCCCTGTAGATTTAGCTGTCTCCCCACATCCCCAAAGAAGGCTTAAGTAATGTGGAGGGTTTTATGTTGCCCACTAGAAAGAAACTATCCCCTAAATATATATTAGGGTCTGCAGAATCTAATTTGCCAGATTTTGGAAACAGAAGCATTATGGAGAGGCAATACTCCACTGGAATAAGACCTGCAGGTAGCCCTTGGTTTATTGTACAACCAACATGTTATTTTAAAATTTATATACATATCCATATGGAAGATGTAATGGTGGGAGGACAAATGGATTTATAGATCAGGAAAACTTTTATCAGCAGAAGACTGGAGCTGGAGCCTAGTCTGAAAAACATAGTTTAAAGACCCTGAAATGACTGTAAAGCTGCAGTAACAAAGTTGCAGCACAATGTCTTGTGAAGAGAAGAAGCTTCTTGATAGGGAAACAGCACTCCTGCAGAAGACCAGGATACAGCTGCATCTCTGGAGATCATGGGAGCCCCTAACAAGTGTACAGATTTGCCCTGAGGTGCACTCATTAGCATAACTATTTGTTTGGTGTCATTTGTTACCTTCACAGCATTCTAAGCAGAGTTGGTGGCCTGCCCATAACGTGAGTTGAACTGGACTTGGCTAGGGATGACAGGCTGGATGCAGAAGGGAAGTCTTGGATTCAAGACTTCATTGATTAGTGTTTCCTCAAAGCAAGATGATGGGTGCTGCAGCATGATGTCTTGGCTGCTGCTCCATCCTCTGGGCTGTGGTGGTGGTGGTGGCTGCCTGTACCCATGCACCTTCCTGAGCAGGGCTGTGGTGCCCATCTGCTGAGTGATGGCAGGTGAGGTTGGGGACAAGCATGTTTAGGACACTGACTATCCAGTTTCTCCTGCAGACCCTGCATGGTCTCAGGAGCACTTTTGTTCCCCCATGGGCTGAGGGGCATGGCTGACTTGTCTCATGAATGCCTTCAATAAGTACTGTATCATTTCCCTTCTTATAGTACTCCCTGTTGTGGAGGCAAAAAGCACAGGAATTGGGGTCACATCCTTCCCAGGTTTCATAGCAACACAATAGAAATCCCCTTTCTCTAGGTGTTTGCTTCAAAAGCTGAATTATTTATGAGCTGTCATTGCTAGTAACTGTCATAGTTTTTGGTATTCCTATGCCTGCTTTAACAACTTTCCCCCTTCAGCTGAGGTGGAAAGCCACAGATACTGCCTGTGAAACACTAGCCTACACTTCCTGCCATTCTGACATGTGGCCGTTTGCTTCCTGCTTTCCCTGTGACAGAGCTGTGCCATCCTGCATCTGCTCGTGGCTCTCCACAGCCATAGTGATGGGCATCCCGACCCATCCCCATGCAAATCAGACACAAACGCCTTCACTGCACCTCATTTGCATTCATGGAGCAACAGCCATACCTCTAATCTAATGAGTTTTATATTCTTCAGGGAGACAGTATGTGCCTGATGACACCGTGGCCTGTGTTGCCATCTTGCAATTACTGTAGTTTTTCATAATTAGATTTGCTCTTTTAGCTGAGGGGGAGACTTGACAGACCACATGAATCTACCTCTACCCAGCCTCGACTCTGCTGCTTAGCTGTGTGTTTTAGGAGAGCAGGGGAGTGGTCAGAGAGCCCACATGTTCCTGTTTCTGTCCAGTAAAACAATTCCTTACATTGGAGCTGAAAGTATCCCCAGTTTTGCACTGACCTTTGCAAAAACAACTACATAGCCTAATACCAGTTGAATTTAGGGATTACACAAATCATTGCTGTGCTAACTTTGATGCAGCTCGTTCTGACTTGTACTGCAGTGTGTGAGACAGTACATTGCATGAGAATGATTTTCTCCAAGGAAACAAAAGGACAAAGACTGAGTGCTTTTTTCTGCCATACTGAGGAAAGAAAAGAAATGGAAAGGAAATGTTGGAGGCAAGAGATAAGTCAGCAAGGATAGCATTATCTCAAGATTATGTTTGATATTAAGGATTTTTGCCTTTTTACAGGGCCATATCCATATGGACACTTCTGGCTGTGCATCAAGGTGTCAGGGTCCAAGTCTATCACTATGAGCCTGACCTCTGTCCTGTAGTGGGGCTGAAGATCAAGGTCAGCTGCCCTGGGGCTGTCACTCAGATATATCCAGATGCACAGCTCTTTGCATACACCATTCACAATAAATCCATCAGCTTTCTGGGACAGGGCATGTAAGCACTGTGTACCAAGTGTGTCAGGGTCTGCGGCCAGTTCACCTGGCCATGTTGCTCTAGGGTCATCCTGTCCCTGCCTAGTGAGCCTGGGCACAGCTGCATCTTACTGTACTATGACATAAACACCATCCTCCTGCAGCTGTTCTGCTCTGCACTATTCAGAGTTTCCTATACCATGCAAGTATTCATCTGCCACCGTCTCAGGAAGGACTGGCTCTTTTTCTTTCTTTTTACACTCCTTTTTCAAACTTTTTTTAAAAAAAAAAAAAAAGCTTTTGTACAACTTTTTTTCCTTTTTTTTCTTTTTTTTTCAGGAAGTATAATTATAATTGACTTGCAAACATTTTACAAAATCAGGACCATTGAATTTAAATTTTTGAATTTCAGCTAACATAGAAATACAGAAAAATTGAGGATTTTTATTTTCATTACACATTTCTTAGGCACTTCTAACAGTAATGAAAGTATTTCCATTGTTCTGTTTAACTGAATATTTTATCATTTAGTAGTATGGCACTCTAGTAGCTCAGAACATATTTGACTCTTTTTAGAGCTTCTTGCTTACTATGATTTGTTTTGACTGTTATTTCAACTTGTTCTTTCAATCTTTTGCTGCCTCTCTCTGCCTTTAAGAATTAGCTAATTTGGAGCAAAAATAAACTGTGCTAGAATTTCCATATGCTTGCCAGTCTCTAGAATTTCGAAGTAGGCTTTCATTCCTTTCACCAACAAATATATTTATTTTTATCTTTCCAGTTTAAATGATGCCCCTTCTTCAACTTTGTTTCCAAAAAGATATTCTTTCTGCAATACAAAGCTGATTTAGCTGAATTTCATCAGCTGACTGGACAAGAAACCCTCTGAAACACAGGCTGTGTTTAGTTTTTGAAGTTTTTCAGTTTGGGATGATGAAAAATCTGTGATGTCTTTTCTCTTGCCAGGACACTTCTAGCTCCTTTGTTCTATCTTCAGAAATGCTGAATCAATTTCCATCTGGAACTTCCCTCTTTGCAGGAGTAATTTAATAGAAGGAAGAAGCAGAAATGTCATATGAAAAGTGACAATCTCAACATGAACTGGGCAAAGAGCATTTCAGACATATCTGTGGCAGGGAATCAACAAAACTACAGGCAGTATCAGCAAGTGTAAATTGGCCTAGCAATAGAAGATGACAAACACACAGAGAAACTAATCTCTGGGAAAAGCAGCAAAGACCCATTACCCTGCATGCTTCTTTACAGTGAAAATAGTAATGTACTGATTTGTTTGATGCTATGTATAGTTCCTCCTGATAGAGTTAAGGCACTTTATTCCATTGGTTAAGCATTAATTAGTTTCTATTTAGAGAACTTTGAGGCTACTAACATCACGAACATCATTGTCATCTTTTAAATAGTGTATTGAAACCTGGGGTGCTGCAGTTGACCAATCTTGAAGTGTCTCAGTCCAAAAGTATCTTCTGTTATTCCGAACATGCAGCTGTGCAACATATTTGTGGGTTCTAACACCTAAGAATAATGTGTCGGTGTCTCCTCCTTTGTCAAGGACAAATCATCATCCACTTTGTGATCCTTCACTCCTATTTTGACTATGCTGTGCATTCAAGCCCCCAGCTGCCAACCACTTGAGCTCCAGTACTTACATCCCCATCCCACTGCAGAGTCCAACCTGTTTGCATGGTCTGCACAATGACTAACGTGTCCCTGTCTGCTCTTTCCTCAAGGCCTATAATATCATGAAGGTGACCCATGGAACAGACCACAGCCTGATGAAAGCCTTGATGGAGATTAAGGAAGAGTGTGAGGCCATGATGAGAATACAGTGAAGATAATCTCTAGTCTGGAAAACAAAATATTCAAGGAGAAAGAAAATCAAATACTTTTTATTTCATTGTGAAGCTTCTTGATGATGTTAGTGTCTTTTCCCCAAGACCTATTTGCTGTACTAAAAAGTCTAATATTTATTAGTTTTGTTGTATGGTTTGAATTGAGTTGATGTTTGGAGAAAGTCCAGTAGTTTTCAGAGGACTTTTTTCTCCTATCACCAATCTAATTGACAATACCTAATTATCAATTTGCAACATCTAATTTAATTGATAATAAATATTGGGAAATAAGAGTCTTCATCAGTTACAAACTGATCTAATTCCATTGATATCAGCAGTCAATTTCTATATCAGTTTATGCCAACAATTAAGAATATCATGTCAGACACATTATAAGTGCAGAGAATATACTTTTTCACTTTTCCTGGCCCTTAGATATGGTTTCCAAAAGCCTGATCTAGTGCACTTTGACATCAAATAAGTTTCCCAATGTTCTAAATGAGATTTTCTTCCCTCCCAATATATCTTCAGGGTTCTGTCCCTCTTCTTGCATTTCATATGTTGTAATATTGAATATGAACATGAATTGAATAAAAAATTTTATCAAAAGTATATCTATGTAGAAATTGCTTACTCTGTTCTATCCATATTTTGCCTCCTTCAGGGGTTTTTTACTTCATGCCACTTCTAAAAAACAGAGAGTTTGGGGCCTCTGAGCTCAGTGGTATGGCTTCTAGACCTTCCTGATTCTATGTCACTTTGCCAAACAGTGAAGCCCAGAGACCTACAGATGAATACTGTCATCCCCAGGGAAGAGAAGGATGTCTTGGAAAGCACGGGCACCCCATTTCCCCCTGCTATGAGCAAGAGAGTTCTTCTTGCAAGAGCTGTTGACTTCCATTTTTAACACAGAAACAAATATTAACAAAAGCCAAATATTTATGAGGAACATTGAAACCTAAATAATTTAAGACCTTTGAAAATATTGCTTCAGGTGTGTTACTCCTCTCTAACAATTTATTGCTGCTACTCCAGCCATGACTGTTACTTCATTAATCCATCGTTGTTGTGAAGTCAGGCTTTTTTCACACCAGTAACTTGACACCATTAATTATTACACGATGAGAACACATTTAAAAAGAAAATGAACACTCTGGGTGTAATTTACAGCCACGGCACACGAATGCCAATGCTGAGGAAGATATCTCCTTTCAAGGCATTTGAATTTGTTCCAGCGTATGGAGCGTTCACTTGCCCGGCAGTAATACGCAAGCAATAACCTATGAAATGCAGTGCATTTCTGGAGTACATAGCATGGCTTGGTGCCAGAGGCCAAGTCATATCAGCCACCCAAGAAGTGCAGTAATCCTCGCAGAAATTCACTGCTTGGTTGGCTCTTCCTGCTATTATGAAAAGGAAATTGTCTGGGGGAAAAGGTCAGACCTCTGCATTTATTGGGATTTCTGACAAAGTACTGGCATCACTGATGGACAATCAGAAAATATGAAGAGTACCCAGTCTTCAAAAGCTATTTCCTGGTTTTAAAGGGGCACATGCATATTAGAATTTATGTGATTTTTATGTAAAGATGATGCTTATGTTACCTCATGATTACATATCTAGTGCTAAGATCTGCAAATGGAAGTGCCCTTGAAGTCTAAGGTAAGGTGATGCATTAGTTTATGCAGCACATACTGGTAGACAGCCCACCAGCTCTCATGCATGCAGGCACATCTGCGTGTATGAACTGCAGCACTGTTTGTTGGGGCTTCTGGTACAAGGACATCTCAATGTTCCAAGCACAATAGCAGGGAAAGGCGGATGCTAGGGGACAGACAATTACCTCATGTCAGATGAGAACAGCCACCTTGCATCAAGCTGAAGCACCTACCTATGCTGGGATTTTGTCTCAAGCAGTGGTCTTCCCTAAGGTCTAAGAAGATGCTTAGAGAAAAGGTATGAATTAAAGTTCCAATGGCTGCCAGAACAGGCAACAGAGAAGGAAGTGTTCTATGTAGAGTGCTGTAGAGTGTCGCAACAGCAAGTGTGCTGCTGTGAGTGCAGGGCTATTAGAACTCCATCCACAGCCCACTGAGCAATGCAGAGAAACAAATCAGCACCAGGTTGGTTTGTGGCTCAAGGTCCTGAGGGCACCACTGCATTGTCTGCCCTGCCTGGCCTTCTCTGGGCAGGTCTGCAGAGGCTCCTTAATGTGGGGGCATAATCCATACTTTATATTCTTTACTGTTGATGCCAATCCTGCACTTCTTTCATCTTGGTCAATACAAGAGATGTTTTCAGGTTGGTTTCAATCATTTATTGAGCAGTCTCCCTTGGAGAGTCCCATGCACTAACACCACCAGCATGGATGACAGTGCCGCAGGGGAGGCTGTTGTAGGCAGATTTTTTCTCCTGGTGGCCTCACTCCAGCCTATTTTTTGCAAAGAATGCTGGCTCGTGACTGTGGAGAGATTTAACTAAATGCATCATTTGAAAATGCAGTAGCAAGCAAGCATGCCAGCGAGGAGGGGATATTAGATAAGCACTCATTTCAAATCAAGTAATCTTATCTTTGCAGAGACATCATGTTTCAGTTTTTACAAATAATATCTGTCAATTTTTTCAGGTGGTGGTATTAGCTTGGTAAGATAAAGATGCTAAAGTCAGAAAGAGGCAGACTGCAACATTATCTGTGATGCTAACAGGCTTGCTGCTTGCTTCACACAGGCTGGAGGCTTTTCCAGTGCCTTTTGGAAAACAATGGTGATTTGGGTTCACCTCAAGTTTTAGGAATACATTTTGAGTTACTTTTGTTTTGTCACTATCCTTTAAATTAGTCTAGAAAAAACAATGTTGGATTGGGTTTAGAGGGAGTAGAATTGGATGACAGTATGTGTTTGGACAAAAAGCGGTACCAGCACACAGAAAAAAAAATAATGGGGATTATACAGTTTTGCTAAGAATAACTGATTAGAGCTGAACAAAACATTTGTCTTTAAAAAAAAAAAATCCCTAAACTGTGCTATTTCTTTAAGCATGGCATAATTCTCTGTATCCATGCCCCTCGAGGGGTGCTGACCTCATGTTGGAAGTAAAAATTCTCTGGGCTCTTGGCAAACAGAACTTAGTAGAGGTGGCTAGAAAGTAAAAGAAAATTCAGTAAACCAATTTTTTAGAGCTTTGACCTCCTTGAGTCTTCAACCTGTGTATGAAGTCTATCATGCAGGGGTTTGTGCCAAGAAAATTTGCCCAGAACTCAGCCCTTTTTCTGCTTCTCGCTGCAACCCTCTTCTCCAATGGCTAGGGTTTTAAAGCAAGCTTTTCTTAGACTGGTTATTTTTTTTACATAGCATATTTATGAAATACAGAGTCTGTTTTCCCTGCACAGTGTATTCCAAATAGTCCCCGGCCACTGCAAAGCTCTTAATGAACAGAGGTCTATTTTTCACAGAGGTTGTGCCAATTATGAGGATTTTTTCTTTCTGAATCAGAATTAAATCTCCCATAAGACAAGGAGAAGAAGGAAGGTCTTACAGTTATGGACATGGAGTTCTGGCTTGGCTTTTCTGCTGCACCAGAAACTGAGTCTGACCTTGGGCAAGTCAGACAGTGCTGGACATCCACACTTGGATTTTGTCATTGTGCATCCTTGGGAAATAGCTCCTCACTGTAAAAAAAAACAAAAAACCAAAACCCCCAAACAAACAAAAAACTTACAGAAAACAAAACAAACAAGGGAACTGGCTCTGACATTCTCCATAACTCTGCATTGCTACATCCCTACCTATAAGGGCTTAAAGAGTCTATATGCCTTCACTTAGTGCATTATTGCAGGAGAGTTATGTGCAGAAAATATAGTTCTCAAAATACCTCTAAGTACTTTAAAAAGGAGGCTCAGTAGTATTTCACAGTTGAGTAAAACGAGGTCTATATATCAGTGACTCAAGGTGCACAGGTTAGCACAAGGGCAGAACTGCCAACGGCCCCAGAGCTGCTGTTGTTAGTGGGGTGGGGGTCAGTGGCTTCTCCCGCAGCCGAAGGTTTTAATGCCAGCAGCAAACACACAGTCGCAGAGGGCCCTGCACCAAAGAGTTGCACAAACAGCAGTTACAGAAACTACTAATTATAGGGGAGAAATATTTGCAGAGCCCAGCTTTTGGAGAAGAGCAGCAAACAGCTGGTTGCCATGGCAATTTACAAACATTAATTATGTCCCACATGCACATGTCCGGACTGGTGTCAGAGCTGCAGGAACATGCAGTGTCTCTGTTACAGCCCTTCCATTGCTGGCTGTGGGCGGCACAGGGTGGAATGATATCATCATTATCACAGTTGTCCTAATTGCAGGTATTACCCAAGAGCTCCTCCACAACTGAGTTGCCAAATGGGTAGAGCACTGAGCTGCCCCTGCCCATGCTGTGCCTCCTCCACATAGACAGAACTTTGGTTTCCACTCACAGAGCTTCAGCAAGGTCTGGAGAACAGCCAAAAAATCCAAAGCAAGTGCTCTTGTACATTTCAGACCAAAGCCATGTTAAAGTTTCTCTTTCTCTTTTCTTTTTTCTTGTTTTTTATGTTACAATTTTCTCTTTCCTATCAATGTACATTTTTTTTTAAAAAAATCGACTTTGTTTTTCATTTCTAATTTTACACATTTAATCAGACTGAAAATACATTCTGTATATCTGTTTTGTAAAATGTGCCCTACAAGAATTTTCAAGCACTTTCCCTGCCCTAAGCATAAGGAGCACACCTTAGCTGGAATCCTGTGGTCTTCAATTCTTGCCACTCAGCACAGTTGTTTATCCCCGCAACAGTGATGTGTTATGCCAGGCCTATATGACCCCCATTAGTGTTTCATGGGGAAAGTTCAATGTTTTTATTTGCTCTGCACTTGTGATCAACATGGACAGATCAATTCTAATTCCATCATTCTTTAGACTTTTTGTAGGTTTTAATAAGGACCTTAGAGATTCCTTCCCCCCTCCAAAATAAAAAAGAATAACTCAGGCTTAGTAATTAGGCTTCATACAGTCACTGCTCACACAGAGGAACCTAAGAGGTTCTTTATAGTTCCCAGGAGACCAATTAACCTTCTTTTAAATATATCTCTATATAGCCACAGAGACAGGCACACACAGAAATGCACATACACACAAGCTTTTCAGCAGTCTCAGATGTTCCAGCTCCTTGTTAACCAAATTCTGAAGGGGCTTATGGCAAGAGGGCAGCACTGAAGAATCCTGCCTGAGTCTGTTTTAACTCCAAAGATACCTAAATCAGGACAGAGTACAATCTCTTTTTCTGATTTACTTGCCCCCAGGATGGGAGGAAGAGGAAAATCATGCAACCTCTTCTTTGCTTAAAGTTCCCCTCCATCTCTGGGGCTCAGGTAGGCAGCACTTGCTGGTCACCTTACCTGGAGCTAAGGAGCCTGCTCCCCATCTCCATTTCAGCTAAGGGCTGGTTTAAGAGGGCTGACAAGACTACAGAAAGTGTGGTGCTTTCTTCCTCCGCCCCTCCAATTCAGCAGTTCTGATTTCAAGTCCCCAGAGGATCCAAATAGGAAGGTGGTAATTTTACATACTTCTTGGAGGAAAACTGCACTTTAAATCACAGGTGATTCCTCTTGACAATTCCACTTGACTTTCAGAGCAGAAACCAGGAGATGGTAATGGAGAAGGGCATCTGATGAGAAAATTAGCAGAGCTCCGCTCTTCCCCTCCCCCAGGCCTTGTGCTCTGCTCTGTGCTGTTCTTGCCTGTTTACTTTTAATGAAGCTCCTTTTAATGCAGCATTTTTTGTGTTGTCTTCCTGTTGCAGTAGGTGCCAGGTGTGCTGCTGAGCATCCCATGATGAAACAGGTAGAGGACAGGTCTGGCCTGATCCTCCTTGAGCTGTCCCTTGCTGAACTGGGGACACTCAAAGTGATGCGTTGCTAAGCCATGGAGATTCCATCCCTTCCACCAGCAGCAGCACACTGCAGGAGCCCACAGTGAAGGATGGAAAGGCTGTTGTGATCTTGAGAGAGAGTTTCAGACCCCACACCACTGCAGGGAGGAATTGCTCTTCATACTTTATACCTATAGCAGTAGCCACACAGCTGAGGGACAGCCAGTGGTCTGGGAACAAGAATAGCAAAGATGATGGGGACTGCACAAAACAGACCAGCCACTGCTGGAGGTTTGTCTCTGCTTCTTGCACTCCCCCACTGGGATGCAAGGGTCCTTGTTGTACTTCAGTATCCTTGAAAGTCATGTCAAGCTCTGGCGAGAAAGTCTTCAATGACATACTGGCAATGTCTGGATTTCTATTCTCTTTAATGTCATTAACGTTGTGTACCCAGCTTATATTCTATATAGGACTGTGATCAGAATACCATTACTGGGGAGTGATGTTCACCACCATGCTAACAGGAATATGAATGAGTTGGAAATATTAATTTTTGAACATCTGTGGCTGAATGCACCAGTAAATAATGGTACTTTTAAAGGTCAGAGTAATGAGGTTATACAAAGACTTCTTTTTTTTTTTTTTTCCACCATTACCAAATGTTTTCTGTGGGGACTGTTATATAATTTGTGAAAAATAAACAAAAATCTGGTTTTGTGTTTTCTGCAAAGACCAGAGGAATAGTGATCCCAAGTCTGGGATGAGGCAGCCCGCCAGCCACCAGGCAAGGATGCTGCCTTATTTATGGCTTGCAAATGGGAAAATGGATAAAAATCCTTCAGATGGGCATTGTCCAAATTCATTTCATCAGAGCCCCAAAGCATTTTGTGCAATCCATGTAATGTGAGTGTGATAAACCCGGGCCCAAAACTGTTTGTTTTACCATTAAAATCTAAAGCCTTGGCAAAATGTGTCCTTCCAAGGTAGAGAAGTTCATCAGTAGACCAGCATCTTCTCTGCTGTGAGTGAGCCCTTTGAAATCTGCTGCTAAGTCACACAAAATGATGGTTATTGGGTGGTGGGAACAAGTAGTTTGTCCTATTTGTGGGTTGCTTTGCCCTGCAGACTTGTTCAAATCTAGCCTGTAGCCCAGATGGGCTTTAACCTGGGTGTGTTTCCTCTTGACTGAGACCTATCAGGCAGTCACTTATCTGAGCAGGTATCCCAGTTCAGACCAGAACCAACTGAGGAGCTGAGGAGGCAAAGGCAAGGATTTTATTCCTGCCTTATGTGATGCCTTCTGCAACACCTTTCCTTTCCATGTGGGGAATGCAGCAATATGCCAAAGCCAACTCCAGACCATAATGCATTTTCCTCTGTACAGGACAAAGGTGCCTTGGGGTGCCTTTTGAGGCCATCCACCTCACACTGCAGTGAGCTTTAGGGAGCTTTCCCTTTCCCTGCTCTGTGTTGGAGGAGAGAAGAGGGATTAGATGTGGAAGGCAGCACAGATCTGTGACAGCCTGAGCTCTGAGAACTGTTTGCTGTGTTTGTATGGACTTTTGCTATGTTAAGGACTGTTTGCAGTTTGAAATCTGTATGAAGTTTGAGGATTTTATCATTCTGTATGTTTTCCTTTTGTTTCACTGCCTGTCCCTGCTGGAAACTTCTATATAACCCACCCCTGACTGGTCCCTGCCTGCACCAGGGTACCATTCCCTTATTTGGCATGCACCTGCCTCTCTGTTCCCAGTTTTGAAGGGTCTTGCCTTGTATGGCTGGGGCTGGCCCAGACCCTTCCCCAAAACCTTCCCAGGGTGCTCCTGGGTTCAGAACACAGCCCCCCGACCCTATTTAAGTTGTAGCAGTTTGAATAAAGCTTTGTCTCTTCGTGCTCGCCCCGGCAGCACCTACCTCGCTCCCCAGAGTGTCTCCCTTTCTTTCCTCCCCCCACCTTCCCCTCAGGGCAGCAGCTCTGCACTTTCCTCACTGCCTTACTTTATGTCCTGGTCTGCCAGTGATGCAGTTTCTCATTGAGGGCCATTGCTCTTGAAGCTGTGGAGGTTTTACCCTCTTGAAAAGATATCAAGTGTCCAGCTCCCGTTGAGGGAGGAGGAGGAAAGGAACAGAGAGCAAAAATCTCTCTAAAAAAAAAAACAACCACAAAATGATAATTTCTGAAGGGGCATGCAAATGTTTAGCTTGCTGCCTCACTCTTGACAAGTGTCAGAGAACAACAATTAAGGAAGGCAAGTCCCCAATTCCTGTGCTGGCTTTGGATCACAGCGGCTATTTTGTGCCTGCTGCTCTCTGGTACCAGCTGAGTCAGGCCTGTTTTGGCACTGCCTGCTCTCCCCTCCAGCCCTGCAAGGGGGGATACAGTGGTTCACCTTCAGCTGCCACCACCAGTTTGTGGAGCAGGGCCTTGCCACCTTGGCACGCTCATAGAGGATGTTTGCAAAAGGCAGTCAAGGAAAGAGAATCTTGTTATCATTAGGCTGGAACACCCTCTTACCATCTGCAACTCCCATCAAAAACTTACAGTCTGCCAGATGAAAATGATGGAAACCCTGAGTTGCCTCAGGCCAGGAGACCATCCCACGCAGAGGAAGCCAGGTTTGGCACCAGTGTGCCTGTGCCAGCCTTCACCCAGCCCTGCCATACACCTCAGGCACCATATGAACTTTCTCACAGTGAGTGGGCCAGCTGCTGACCAGCCAGCATGGTCCTGCAGCCAAGCAAAGCTTCCAGAATGTGGTCAGGTGTAGGATTCCTTAATGAAATGGGTTTACAGCTTGACCACCTGTATCACTGACTATTTTGGGTTTAATTACAAGTTACCTCACTGTATACAAGGAAAGGGGAAAGGGGAAAGGGGAAAGGGAAGGGAAGGCAAGGCAAGGCAAGGAAATAAGAAGAGAAAAGAAAAAAAAAGTTCTACTTTGTGTTGCCTTGGGAAGAATTTCTAGGGTCATAGAATTTAGAACTCAAAGGTTTACAATCCTAGTGAGATAAGGCAGTATAATAGCCTCCACATTTTATGGTGAGAGCTTATGAAGAGGTCAAAATGACTTAGCATGAGGGTCAATTTTACGTAAAGCTCCTGTTTGAGGAGGGGAAGTAGCATTCTAAATTTTCATTGACATTAGATTATAGGAGTTTGGGTTGTTTGGGTTTTTTCCCCTAGTACATTTTCTGCTTTCAATGAGACAGTTAAGTGAATCCCAAAATGAAATTGTGTCCCTGCCTCTGGCCAGGTGGTGCCATTGCATGTTCTGTGCCTTTGTAGGGGAAAGCAAGGCACCATCATAATCATCTCTACAACTCACCTGGTATCACTCTGCTCTTAAATTGCAGACATGTCTATGAATGCCCTCCTGCTTCCATGAACCTGGATGGGTTCTGCCATCCCCTTTATCTCCTTTCAGTCCTCACTCTCTGTGGTATAGCTCTGCCTTGTCCAGCAGCACTGTTCTCAGTTACAGACTGGAGCAGAAGTCTGTAACTACGTTGTGCTGGGTTGTGTCTTGGGGGCTGTGCATAGGCAACATCACTATCCTAGTGCCTGTGTGATGTGCAGTGGTGAAAAGGGCCAGCTCAGAACAACTTGATAACTTGATATCAACTACCTTGATAAGAAACTATAGCTTTGAAATGAGCTCCTAGGGAGGCTCACATGCCTTGACTTTGATGGCTACACTAACCAGCCACAAAGAGCTGGGAAACCTGGTTCTTGGACCATTATACATTGCAAATATACAGAAAAATTGGGAAAGCAAGCTATTAACAGGACACAAAAGCAAGCCAGGGATTGTTCAGAGGAGCAATAAATAAGTATTTCATAGAATGAGTCATGGGTGCCTAGGTGATTTCACTGTGTGGAGATATCAATCCTAGAACAATTTTTTCACTGTGAAAGTATTTCAGTGCCCTGGTACTCTCACAATAACTGCAATCCCCATGACAGATTTCAGGTGCAAAGCCCTCTTGCTAGACTACAGGTTTATTTAGTATGCAGATAGTGTTTATTCCTGTGACTGACCTGCTCTGAAGACCCCTTCATGCCACTGCAATGCTGATTGTCAAGCAGACTGAAATGGGTGCTCCCGTTGTTTCAGCCTTGACAGCAAAAAAAAGAGTCCAATGGATTTAGAGTCTGCAATACCAAGGCTTAGAGACTGTCCAGGAGCTTTTCTGTGGATTTCACAGCATCTTAATGGCTTTACATACAACCTTCAGTAATATTCTTTGAGCCTCTGGAAACTCAGAGTAGGCATGAGTCCTAGCTACGCCAGCACCCAGGGCTGTGAGAGTTGCTAGCCTCCGGGCCAGGAGCCAGCTGTTACCTTTCCCATTATTCCGTAATTGTGATGTCTTCCGTGGTCCTTGGAAATTAGGAAAAAATGCAGTTACAGTTGCAGTGTCTTGTTTGACTCCCTTCGTGCCGCTTGCTGGGTATTGTGAGGTTTCCATCAAACATGGTTTAGCAGCAGGCAGCTTGCTCTGAAATAAAAGCTGCCATGACTCCCTTCACAGTTGTGTCCCTGGGCATTCAGCTAAAGCACAGAGATGGGAGCCAGCTGGGCCACTCTGCATGGATGGGCCCCAAAACGCAAGGTGGGTAGGAGCACTGCTACTCCTTTGCATCACCATGAGCTCTTGTTTCAAGCAAGGTCCAAGGGGCAGTTTGCAAGGGTCTGTGCTGAATGGCACACAGAATCCAACAGCACTAGTATGGAGCAGTCTGCAGAGAACAGCCCAGCAAGTGGGGTGGCTTCTGTGTTCCCCGACCTCTTCCTTATTGCAACTACAGTGAGCAATTCATCTTTTGACAAACTAAATACAGGAAAATGTCAAGGTTTTCTCCCATCTCCCTGCTTTCCCATCATTCAGAGAATGACGGTGAGCAGGGATGATAAAGGAACAAGGACAGTCCCCGATCCTTTTAAAGTGAGGGACAGAGGTCCCTCATTGCTGGAGGTGTGAGACTTTCTCTCTGCAGCAAGCCCAGAGTCCCACACACAGTACTGACAAGTCTGGCTGCACTTGAGTCTCTAGGAAATAGAAATGGAAATGTGGATATGTGCCAGACACACACAGCTGAATATGTTTGGCTGCCAGTCGGTTGGCATGAAACCCTCAATCTGATGCAAAGCATGGGTGCCAAACCTGTGCTGTAACTGTCCACAGAAGAAATACGCATAAACATACATGAAAAAATGTGGGCCTTTTCCCTAGACAAGCATCCACTGGGGATGGACCAGTTTTGGCTGTCTTGAAGCTTCTCCCAGGTCAGCACTTGCCAGAGCTGTTTTTGAGAGTAGACAGGACAGGACCTCCAAGTAACCCACATGTTTTTGGAGGTTATGAAAGTGGTCTTTGAGCAATGTAGAGCATTCTTGTGGTCACAGCCAGAAAAGCAATGCTCAGTGGTTAAAAGCAGATGCCAGACTCCAAAACTGCCAGATTGACAACTGTCCAGACCAATAACATACCATAAAAAGTAAAATCCACAGATGGCCTTTCCTAGAGGAACTAAACACTAACTTTGTGTTCATTTCAGCAACTGGAAACTGAATTTTCTTGCACTCATCCTTCCTCAGTGGCTTCTAGGCAGCTACTTCTACCAGTCAAAGTGTGAGGTCCTGGAAGCCTTGTTTGAATATGGATATGGGAGAGGAACATGCTTTAGCAAGAGCTTCCCCTTCTCCTGGTTTTCCAGTAACTGGCGAACTTGTTCAGGACCCCATAAGGAGATGAGGCCTGTCAGGTTTCCCTGATAAACTCTACCCTGATTTTTAGTCTGGCAAGTTTTTGGGTTTAAAGACAAGATTTGGTCAAGGATAGGGTATTAGTTTATGAGAGGGGTCAACAATTTCAAGCAGGCCTCATAAGGACACCAGCTTTTTGCTAGGTGTGAGCCCCTGCTCTTACTCTGTGCCTGAAACTTTTCCTTGCTGTCTTGCTTCAAATCAGAAGTGAGGTCTGTAAGGTTCCAGATCTGACCATGAGTGAATTGATTTTGTTTCCAGCCCCTCTAGAGCACATCACGATCAGTTCTGTCTTAGACAAAGGCTAGGACTTGCACTCACTGATTTTTCTGGTTTTGTCACTGTAAGGCATTTCAGGTTTCTTAATACTGATGCGGCTGCATGATAACAGCAATGAAGATAAATTACCTCAAAAATAGGCAATAAGCCTTTTAGCTCTTTGGAGCAGATCAGAGCTATTTTGAACAGCCCACAGATGAAAAAAATGGCTGTTTATCTTCATTTACAGCTACTGTGGAGAGGCACAGCATGCAAATTCAGAGGCCCAGGGGCAACAGCTAAGTAGTACTGGAGTCACAGGGCTTGTTGCTGTAAGAGGGGAAAGGAGACTCTGTTCTCCTCACATCAGCCTTTGCCTCTGTAGCCACCTCAATATTTTTTGTTTGGAAGAGTTGGTCACCATAGATGACTGTAACTCCCATCATCGTGACTGCTAGCTCTGCCACTGAGCTGTAGAATAGACAGAAGGACTATATTAAATTCTCACCAAACTGTTAACCAAATATTTAGATGCCTAGCACGCTAACATGTGCCCCCTAAACTAGGGGATATGAGGGTATCCTCTGCCAGCACATGATATGTCTTAAAGGAGGTTTTAAATTCTTCCTTTCTTTTCCTTCCCTACAAGAAGTAAGATTTGTTGTTTCCTTCCAAAGGGAAGAGACCAGTGTCCTTATCAGGGCTTACCCAGGTGTCAGTGGGAGTGTCATATTTGCCCAGAGAGCACATTCATATCTTGTCCTGCAAGTGAGGCACTCTCTTAATTATCAACAGGGAATGCCACAAATGTGAGTTGAAGGCAAGTAGATATTGCACACACCTCAGTAGCTCAGGAGTCAGCTGGACCTGCCATTATTGCCTCCCTGAGAGAGAAGCATGGCTTGACACAAGACATAAACTCTTTATTACTCCCATGTTGTGTTACATACTTGTATGGTGGCCAAGGGAAATCTGACACAATTGCTAGAGATGACAAGAAACTACACCTATGAACACATTCTTCTAGTTTGTTTGGTCTCAGATTTTTCCCTTGCTCACAGATGCAAGATAGAGCAATCCCTACTTGTATGGGGAGGCACATATGCATAACCATCTTTTGTAAAAGCCTGTTAAATTCAGGCCTGTGACAATGTTTTCTTTCTGTTTCTGGACACCAATAGGGGAGAAGTTAATGGTGCTCTGCTTGCTTATAATACTTCTGTCATTGCTATTGAACCCTGCAAATTCCTGATTGTTTTCTGGTGAATTTGTTTCTCAGCAATACTTGCTTGGTAGAACTCCTTTGGTCATTTTATTTTCAGGTTTGATCTTGCTCACTCTCAGTATTATTGTACCATGTCCTCTTGTGAGTCAAAAGCACCTTCTTTCTCTGCCATTTCATGGTATGTGAAATGCCACAAAAGGTTTTCATCAAAAGTGAAATACTCAGGAGAAGAAAGCAGATATATTGGTAAGATAAAAGTAAACATTTAATGCCACTATAGTTTGATTCTTTTTCCAGACATCATATTTTTGACAATGTTTCACACCTCAGATACCACAAAAAGGATATTTTTTTAGCCAGCAAACAATAAACTTTACAATTTTAATGGCAAAAGGCTCAATGCATTTTTTGACCAACTTGAAAATGGCTGTGACTTTCCACATTTTGAACTTATCCTCACGCTGTTCTTTCTTTTTTTTTTCCCCCATAAAATTTAGTTGATAAAATATATATATATATACTACTGATACCTCTTCTTCTGGAACTGCCCACTGGTGGGACCACCATAAGTTCTATATCTATCAGTTTCTCTCCTTCTTAGCCCTGTTTTAGATCACTGTTAAAATGAGAAAGAACATAGCCACGGACAGAGTAAAATGGGTTTAGCAAACATACACTTCAATGCATAGCACTTAGATAAGCATTTCCAACCATGGTGTGTAAATAAATTATAAAATACAAGCAACTCTATAAAACAAGAACATCCTGAGTTTACAAATAAATTATATCCTTCATACATAGAATATGATGTGGATGTTAGTAACCAGCAGTTTCAGCTATGGGAGGGAAAGAAGTAAAACGTAGAAAAGTTAGTATCTATGCATACATAAAACATATATGTATGTGTGCTACATGTAAATACTCACACACATACATATACAATATAGAGGGTGAATACATCCATATCTATAGTATATAGAGAATATGTAATATAGCTGAAACTGCCTCAAGCACCAATTTATTACCATTATTATAAAGTTTGCTCAATACTTAAGTAGGACCACTCAAAGTAAGATTGTTTAGGTTGTGTTTTATTTCCTGTCCAAGGAGGTTTGAAGGTAGTTTGAAATATTATAGCTGAATGCTACTATTTCACTTTCAGCACCTCCACTCTTTGCAGAATCATCATGCTCTTTGTGAGCTTCAAACTGTTGCATAAGTGAGCACGAGACTGCTGTTTGTGAAGTTGGTGGTAAAATCTGTATTGACTTCAATCAGATCAGCAAAAGGGTGCTACATTTTCAGGGGAAACTGATTTTTCTTTTTTTTTTTAATTTTCTTTCTTTCTTTCTTTCTTTTTTTTTTTTTTAAAGGTTGCTTGAGAAGGAGAAAGAAGAAAAGATAAAGACAATAATAAAATGGTTTATTATTTCCAAGAGCAGGTATGGAGGCTCAGATAACCCTGGGATGAGCACACAATAAACGCAAGAGAGAGAGAGAGATTATTAACTTTGCACTGACAAATCATTCACAGTTTTGTTTGCTATAGTTATTTGGAAGCCTCTTTCAAATCTTATGATAGCTAGCAATGGTCAGCCTTGTGTCCTCAAAAACTCCTGTGTGTTGCCAGTGCAAAAGCCTGTGAAGTAACAAATCAAAGACCATGAGGACATCAAGATTAAGCAAGGTATGCCACCCATCTATGGATTTGAAAGTGCCTCTCTGTATGGTCATCATCCACTCCTATCAGTATTTAACAATACCAATGCTTTGATCTCAGCAGTGAGCTGGTGCATCCCTGATGCTGTGCAACCATCCCTCCCATCCTGTGAACTGGCGTCAGAGGGTCATTCAGCCTGTTTTATGAGAATGGAATTGCCTTCTGCTATGAAGAAGCTTCAAGTTACAATTTTAAAGCTAGACAAAAAGCTTGATCTCATAGACCACCAAGAGTCCGGGTCCTCAGCTGATGTAACTATGCTGTATACCTCACTCATATGCAGAATTTGTTGTAGTGTTTAACGGCTGAGATTGTAGAATATCTTGCCTTAAATTCATGACACTCTGAAATACAGAGGAGATAATTTGGAATACTTTTACAGGCCTCTAGGTGGGAACTGCAGCAATTTGGCTTTGTAGGCTGAAGAATGTGAGAAAGAAAGGATTTTTTAAAGAAGGTCTTGAAAGTGTTTCAGGCATAAGTTTTCCCTATATTGTGGCATGAGTCAGCTTCATCCTAGTGAGTGCAAGGAAAAAGGTTTTATAGGCACTCCTTGGAGGATGAAGGGGGAGAGGTGGTGTTGCCATTTGTGAACAGCTATGCCACCTTCCCACAGTGATGTGTGGAGACTGTCTCAGACTGTTTGCATATACATTTCTCTGTATATAAATATCCTTTGTTTTTACAATTAATTTTAGCTCAGAAAAATATGTAACAAAATCACAACCATTTATAAAAGGCAATGTTTGTAAAAGAGTCTATATTCTTCAGCTGTGATCACATCTGAATTCTATGCCACAGGTAATAGTCCCTATTTTAAGACATACCATATTATCGAGATAAAGGAAAAAAAGATTTAAAAATCCCCCACACTTCTAGATGGACTGAGTCTGTCCTGTGAGCAAGCACGGGACTTGGTCTGCATTATTCCCAGCATCACTTCCAGCTTTCAGCCACCATAACTGCCATGTTTAGAGATAAAAGAAAAAAATGACAGTGTGTAGCTTTCATCCTTTACTGTACATTATCTGCAACTCTCACCTTCATGTCAGAGGATCATGCCATTGCTTGGTACCAGTTACTATTTTATGTACCTGCAAGTTTCAGAAGTTAGGTTTTATGGCAGTGGGTCTTCCAAGACTGGATCAAAGTCAGATGTTCAGCAATAGCCCTGTGTGCCACCCTTATGCAAAATGAGATGGTGTCATATATGCAAGAGGTGCATGTTCTCCTACTATATAACTAAAAGCNAAAAAAAAAAAAAAAGACAGGTGTATGAAATTATTTCCCTTTTCCTCACAGCTGGGTTTACTCTGCTATAACTCTCCTGACTCAACGCAATTGCTCCTCTGTATTACCAGTGCTGGTGAGATGAGAAGAGGCCAGTAAAGACCTAAGAAAGAAGAGCCCGAGTATCAGTTTGCTTCAGGTCTGAATGTTTGACAAGGAATTATTTTGAAGCAAATACAAGGTATGCATGGCAAAAGAAAAGACATGTGTCAATACAACAAATGCACCAGGAATTAGGGCTCTCCCACACCGTCTAGAGCACAAAGTGACCCAGCACCCAGAGCCAGCAGGGGTGTGACCCGTGGCTTTCTGCCTGCTGCGAGAGCTCACACAGAGCAGAGGGATGTCTGAATCCAGATGGCAGCCAAAGTCTCCAGTCTAAGGCTACCCTTGAATTGGTGGCTATAAAGCAACCTCTGCCCCTTGTGTGAATAAGGTTCATGTATGCCAAAATGAGCAGTTCCCAGAATGAGCCCCAAGCTGCCCCATGGCTGTCCCTGCCAGAGCACATGGGTAGGGATGTGGAGCAGTGGTGGTGTCCCACAGCTGTCACACAACCCAACAATGAAGAGCTGTGACCTCCTGTCACACATGCAAACGAAAAATTAACCTTCAAACCTAAATACATTAACATTATATTAGCTGTTTCCTACTAAAGCTGGCCCAGGAAAATATGATTTCTGAATGTGCAAATGATTAAGCATTATATTCATGTTGCTCCTTGTGTATTTTGGACAACATGATGCCTTTTAAAAAATTAGCATAAAACCAGCATTACACTGGCAATTCCTTAAAGAATGGGGCTTCCTGGATGATTTGCAGAAGTGTATGAGTCTTCTGCAAAATGCTGACTACTGCAGACTAACAGTAAAGTCCTGATGCTTTTAATTATCTGTTTTGCGGATATTTGAACTATAATAATATAAATACAGAAGTAAAAAGCTATTTTCAAAAAGGAAACATTTTATCGTTGTCAATCTCCACAAATTTTTCTTTCCCTTTCTTGCATTAAGCCATTACAATTCTCAAAAACATAGTGGCAAATTCTGAAATCCAATGACAGAAAGTCAAGAAAGAGAAAATTAGTATGGATTTTAGGATATGAATACTACTATATAATGTGAATGTTAGTGGCTATTTTAATTAGGTCCTCAGAAACAAAATATTTGTAAGTACTGTGATTCTACTTGATTAGTACATAATTTTCAGTATGCAAAATTCATCCTTGCTATAATCAGTTTGGTTTCAGGAATCAGTTTTGGTCCATCATGATAAACAGGGTGAACATATGCTTTTACTGTTTAAAATAATGGCTACATAGACAAGCTTTTTGCTGTGCTGCCCAATCTACAGAAGTACCAAATCCAGAGCCAGTGAATAATTGAGTTAATGATAGTGAGGAATATTACATGCAATAGATATTTTACAATAGCTCTGAAACATGTTCACTTGCTTTACAGAAACATCACTACTCCTGTATAAGTCCCAGACTGTGTGCAGGGGTGAATTCCTTGGCTCTGTGCAGCTGTACTCAATTCAGGGGCTCTGTGGAGAAGAGATGGCCTCCACAGAGCCAATACATAGTAAGTGTTACTGAATTCCTTACAAAGAGAAAGAAAGCTAGATAAATTGCATTGTTTGTTTTGGGTTTTTTGTCCTTAAGAGGGAAGGGGATATGTCTTTAATACTTACTAGGAATATAAGTTTCATGATAGGAAATTGCTGTGGAACAGACTAGAAACTGAGTTTCATATGGGCCCTTTTCCCCCCTCCAAATAGTCCTACAGATTGTAAGAAAAATCTTCTACAAAATCCAGCAACAAGGGTAATATTATGAATAAGATTTGGTATTACTAGAAGAAAATGAAACTATAAAAATGTTACTCTGTCTTTTAGAAAAACTTTTTTTTCACCTAACCACTAGAAAACCTATCAGTATTATTCCTCCTTTAGGACTTGCTGCTTGGGTTATTGTAAAATAGCATTGATATGATGCTGCAGGTAAAAGTAAAGTTGCACTTAAGTACAGCAGTTGATGTATTTTGAGTATGTATTAAATAAGGTTCTTATTTACTCATAAACAACAGGAGGGTAGCACAAATGAGGAATGTGCTTATTTCAATACAGAAGAAAAATAAACCTAATTCAACAAAATAATTTTTTATGCTCATATGTAAATAAAATGCACATTTTGCACATTTGTTTATGAAATACAAAGGATTTTCCTTCCCACATACTCCTTTGTAGCTAAAGAGGCAAACTAGTAGAACTCTGTAGTTCTAGAACTAGTAGAATTTGGATGTGCATTGAGGTGCAGAGTCTTGTCCTTTTGATGTCAATGTGAATTTTGCCATGGCTTCAAGTACTGGAAGAAGATGCCATAGCCAACATGCTTGAAGTGCTACATCTACTTATTTATTTTATTTCCAGATGTACTAAGCCAAGCAGAGCCTGGCTTCTCAGGTATGTCTGTGACTATGGACACATGGGGCCAGGTACTGAAAGCTGCCAATATATGTTTTGCAGTGGTGTATGTCATAAACAGGTGAAGGTAAATTTTATCATAGTCTCAAGAAAGAAAGACAAAATAATCACTCATTTTAGGACTGATAACAATGGGAACCCTAGCTTAGAGGGTAATTTTCCAGCAAGTTATTAGCACCAGAAAAAGGGGTTAGGAAAAAGTACCTCCTCATTCATAAGTCCAGCCGGTACAAAGCAAAAAAATATGAAAAAGAAAACAAGTTAGGGGGGTTGGACCAAACTGAAAAGATAGTTACTTCATGATAATGTCGTTTCTCCTGTCTCATACACTGCAAAACATACAGGCTGGGAAAATTACTGTGTTCTCTAGCATATAACAGTGCAGAAGACATATAAGCAAATTTTACTCTCTGCTAGAAATACTTTTGTGTCATTCGGGTAGATTGAATTTCTCTTTGAGTGGCCTTACTCTGGTAACAAGAAAAGACAGTTAACATTTATTCATATGTTGTACTGATTAGGAAATATCTCTACAAACACAAGTTACTTAGAAACAGCAAGTCTGAAATAGGAGAAAACACCAAGAGAAAAACAAGCTGTAAATACATTTCAAAAGTGTATTTGTTTTTTTTTTTTTCTTTTTCTTTTCTTGACTAGCACCATCTGTACACAATAAAGTATGAACATAAATGTTTGGATAATAAAGATTTGCAAGGCACTTAAACAGTTTTTCTGGATAGGTTTTCTTTTAATGAACCTCTCAATGGAAGTCCTACAACCACCTTTCCTCCTTCCTCAGCTAATGCAGGGAAAGAAGTGTCTTCTGCCAGCAGTTCTTATTTACAGACATGTCCTTAAAGGTTCCTCAAAGTGCTCTTTTAGGCTAAGAGAATCAACAACCTTATATCTCCATTTTTCATGCTTGTTCTGTTTTTTTCTAATACTAGACCTCTGTATAGTATAGCAAATCTCTCATACACACAGCTGAGACTTGACTCCAACCTTCATCCTCATTCTTTTGTCTTTGGGATGCTATTTGGAAGGGAAAAGGAGGATGGCAGAGATGCACGTTGGAATTCTCTTGAGGTTCATACTTTATCGGCGTCTAGAGGTGATGTCAAAACAGGTGATCATCATGAGATGGGCCTTGCAGAAGTTGACACGGTTTTCCAAACGCTCAGTCACACATTCCAGGGCCTCCAGGTATTCCAGAGAATCCAGCTCAAATACCTGCTCAAGATCAACTGTGGGAAAGAAAACACACAGATAGGAAAAGTAAAAAACCCCAGGGATTGTTGGTGAGAGAGTCACAGCTAATTCAAGCCTTCAAACCCATCAGTACTGTATACAACATTACCTCTGGTGATTGTTGGTGAGAGAGTCACAGCTAATTCAAGCCTTCAAACCCATCAGTACTGTATACAACATTACCTCTGGTTTGCCACTGTCAATGAAAGTTGCCTTTTCTGTTTAATGGCTATTAAAATGGCACAATGGCTTTCTCATTGTGAAAAATACTTATAACTTGCATGGGGTGCTTTCTTGAGCAATATACTCTGCCATCCTCACCAGAACTGCAGACCTTTTGCTACGCTCCATCACCAAGCAAATGTTGAATGCTAAGCAAGTACTGATTTTCTCACACATTCTCCTGACCAGAAAGAACTTTAAATAGCTGTTCTGTCCTGGGAGAACAAGTCTTTTGTTGAATTCAGAACCTGGAATTAGAAACCAATCTCTAGCCTCCTTGTCCTCACACTTCCCTGTTCCATGTGGTTCTCACTACACCACTCAAGCATGGCAAGGGAAGGCATACACATCAATAACTCCAACACAGGTGCCCATATGCTTGCAGAGACCAGCTGGCAGCAGCTTCCATGGAAGCCGTATATTGTCTGAGCCAGCACTTCCCATCTTATCCGGTTCCTGAGGTCTGTGCCATCCTTGAGGCTTTCTGCATTTACCATGCTGGAATTAGAAGCAAAGGCATCACACAGAAAGTGGACAGCAGATTCTCTGCTGTCTTTAAAACTGTTTCTCTCACTTTTCCTTAATAGAGTTCCTGAAACCTACCCTGTGGTTGTTTTGCAGGATGTACCAATCTATTGTCAGCTTAAGGCAGATGTCAAAGGAACAGTTAGGATGCTGTAAGAGAACATGCCAGCCAGTCTCCTTCTGTTGCCTACCATTATCCTAAATTAATTGCATATTGTGTTTTTTTTCTAGAACTCTTTGACATGAACTTGTCTGCCCGCTAACACTAAAAAATGTTGTATAACTACTGCAGTACTCTTCATGTTGTTTTCTTTTGAGGTGCTGAGGTCCTTCTTCATTTGAATGTGAATGATCTTTAAGCTCTCTGAACTTTACACATATAGTTATAAAAAATGGGCTAGATTCATTTTTCATGTAAGCCCACTGGTGCCAACGGACAAGTTTGTTCCACAGTGTTATTTTGTGGTAGAAGAGCAGATTTATAATATTGCTTATATGTTTGAGTGATCTGAGGCCAAAAAAAAAAAAAATCTCATTTTCAGGAGCTATGGACTGAAACGTGTGAATGTTAATCTACCAATGGCAATATCCACCACTAGAATGCTCTACCATTTCAACATTCAGCTCTCAGGCAAAAAGGATTGTTCAGTTTTACTGTAAACATTTAATAAGAATTATAGGAACTAGTTCTAGAAATACAGTCAATCTAAAACTTGCCCTTAGGTCATATGTCAGTTCATTTTAGTTCAAAACATAGTAGCTCACATCTCACTGTTACCACATATTTCTGCTTCCCTCCACCCACCCCCATGCAATAAACCAAAGGAAGCCTATGCATCCAGGCAATAAAAAGATGTCCTTACATTCACTGAGCCATTTATTAGGATCCAGCATCAGGTACTGTTTGGTCACCTCCAATTCTCTCATTAACCACTCATACTTGGCCTTGACCTCAGCGATTCTCTGCTGGCGATGCTCCAGGATTTTCAGCTTGGCATTGAAACATATCACCTCCTGCCAAACAGGATAAAGAAGCAGGGAAGAAATAGATGAAGAGGAGAAGAGATACTCAGATCCATTCAGTGAAATGATCCTCCAATCAATAATACTGACAATGAGCCATTTATTCTGGAAGCATATGAATCATTGCATGAAATCATCCATGATCTGTTTTAATTGTATTGCTTTTGTTGGGTTTTGATGTTTTCCACCAGTGAACTTTGAAGACTTTGTAATGGTAGTTAATAATAAACCATAATAACTAATAACAGGGAGCATCTTGAAATTAGATTAACTGCAGCAAAACATTTCTGCTTTTTGCTACCAGAGTCTGGCTAAGAAAACCTAAGCTCTTGGGAGAAGGAAATCCATTGCTTGCTGTATTAAAAGACTAAATACACCCCTGTGCTTGGCTGCATAGGAAATGCAGTAGTCCTATTTTAAAATACAGAACTGGTAGTAATATCTAATTTAAAACATCCTTAAACAAAGGCAGTATGTTATGGAAGGCTCTAGCAATTCACAATCATTAATAAAGAAGCTATATTGCCTGTAAAAATATGGGGCCACAGTGATAGTATGGGGTGCAGTGCTGTCTGCAGACAATGAGCCTGGCCTCGTGTGACTTCTGAGAGGTGGCAGCCATCAAGACGTGCAGCAAGTGATCCCACAGTGAGGGCTGTGCTACCCTCCCCAGTGTGAAAGGAATTCCAATAACAGAACTGCCCTCCTTCAAGCTTGTGTGAAGGTCTCAACACTATTTCATTTTTTTCTATGTAAACAAATCTGCTGTGTGGGTGAAGGGCAGTGGAAAACCCAATACAGAAAGTTTCTCCAAACAAAATCACATCAGAGAACAACATCACAAACTGCCTAAACAAGTGACAGGGGTGAGGAAGAAAAAGCGCCTTAAAGTAATAATAATAATAAGGCTTATATCCACAGTTACTCTAAAATACTCAACTTCAGATACTCCTCCCAGTGTAACATGTCAAGAGCTGACATTTACAATTTACACTCTCCAGAACTGCACTCACCTTGCTGTCCCCTCCTCGTCGTCGCTGGAGCCTCTCCACATCATCTATCTCATAGACTTTGATCTCAAAGGGCTCCCCCAGGCCCCTCTGCCCACTTCGCAGTGGCCCATCCACCCAGCGGACCCCAGGGCTGCTGGCAGGCTTCCTTGCTGGGGAAGCGGTGTCAAGGGATAACGCTGGAATAAGCCTCCGTCTCTGTGAACCTGCAAATGCAGAAAGCGCCACTGCAAGTTAGCACAGTTATTGCCTCTTCTTTCTGCTCCATCTGCCGAGAAATCTACAAATTATATATATTTGGCCTTCTTACACACAGAGGAAAATGGAGGGGAACCCAGGGAAGCCGTGGGAGCTGTAGCTGTGATGTGCTGTACCCATTCCACAAGATTCAGATCCTTCTGTGTTCTTTGGTGCCTGACTCCAGGACTTGATACTCAGAGGGCATACGTACCCTAAAGTTTACGGAGCCCGTGTCTGCTTCCCCTTGCTTAGTCTCAATGTGAACAGGTATGCCAGTGAAGGACCAAAGCAGTAGGCTGGAAATGGCCTGGCTTTGTTTTTCTATCTCTTTACTGGTACTGGCTCTTACAGCTGAAGGCCACTGCATAGACCATCAGAGTTCTGGGTTTAATTTTTTCTAATCTCAGCACAAAAAGCACTTTGATACCCAAGTTCTTTTACTATCCTGGAGCCGAGTGCCAGTATACCACCACCTAGTCCTTTCCATAACAACACTGTAGGCTGGCTAAAGCAGTGAAGCCAATAGAGAGGACAAAAGAACTGCAGTAAGTACACACAAGCTTGGTGGTTGCCACCAGACTCACATTAGCCTTATCTCTGTTCAGTAAAATATTCTTCTAAAACATTTCCCACTTACTTTCTGCAGCACTGATAATGGGCCAGACACCGGCAAGAACAGTTTAGTCACTGTGCCTGCTTCAATACCAGCACTGAAAATGTACCACAGTTGATAAAGTCTTGCTGTACAGAAAGCATCTGCCATGTGAGTTGCCAAGTCAGGGTCCAAGGTAAAGCAAGGAAGAAAATGTGCATTGCTGGCCTAATGGCAATGGTAAGGAAGCTGGGCATGTGGTTTGTTGGGAGAAAGAACAAACACACAATGAAAATGAAAAACAATTGGTTACATTTCTGTGCTTAGTTTAGTACAATCAAAGCAATGGCTGGGTTTAAAAAAAAGCCAAAACAACAGAAAGGTTTGTAGCTGACAACTCCTGCAAGGTCTCCCCTAGGAGACAGCAGGAATAGAAGAGATGGGAAAGCCAAAAACAAAAGCTGGAGCCAGCAAGTTTGAATGAAACTATTAATTGACTCTCTTGGCTGCAAGAACAACAGAGATGCCAGCAAGGAAAATGTGCAGTATGATCATGCAGATTTTATTTTAAAAACAAGATAAAGTAATTTATAGGAATGTCTTGCATTACATTTACTGAGACTTGAATGTAAATAGTTTCAACAAGTCTGTCAACTTGGTGCTTCAATGAAAGCAAAAAAACGAAATAGACCCACCCAAAACAAAACCCCCAAAATACCTATCAATTGCTTAGGTTTTGGATTTGCAAGTAACAAAGCATTACCTAGTTTTGTTCATGGTAGTGTCTCAGCTGACTACAAACTATCACATTTTATCCCGTGATTTGTGAGTGCAGCAGTCTGTTCTAGAAACCAGCAGTTAAAGAACAGTAATTAATCTGTAAATGCTAGCACTGAGATGGATGAGAACAATCTATCTCGCTGTCTGTCTGGAAAGCCTAGTCTACAGAGCTTTTATCTGAATGCATCTGACATAACTCAGTGCAATAACAGGAGAGCACAAAGCTGATGGACATAGACCTCTGGGTGGACAGGGAGCTCTACAAGAAACCTTCATACCAAATAGCCTGAGATCTGGACTGCCTATCCTGTGATACCTACCATAGTTGTCTTTACTACTCAAACTGTAGCCCAGCAAAAAACCTCGTGTCAGAACAAATGAAGCCTTACAAATACCAGCCAGTAGGAGTTATTTTAGATCCGTAGTACCAGTCACTGGAAGACAATGTCAGCATTCACTTACCTTGAATGCATTTCAGTTAATCTCTGGATTAAACTGCCTGATCAAGAGAAGAGTCGGATCTTGATAAAAGGAAAACCAAGGTCTGACCCATTACCATAGCTAAAAACTGATGAGAGAGATACAGACTGGGAACTGCAAACTGCAGTGCTAAGGGTGACTCTTGTGTGTAATGCTAGAGAAAGGTAACCACATGGTGGGAGCATACTTGAAGGGAGGTGAAACTATTAAATTTTACCTGCAGTAATGAATAGATCCTGCAACAGGCTCAGCCCCTCCTGGGAAACAAACCTCCCCCTTGCTTCCATGGGAAGTGCACTGAGTATAGTCCCAGTGTCACTCAAAAGGATTCAGGCATTAAATGTTTTAAAATACTATTTAGGCTTTTGGTGTCACAGGAGCAGTCTTTCAAACTTTTTCTGAGTGTAGAAGGCATCTCTTTGCTGTTTGTCAGTTTTCAGACACAGATATCTACAAGCAGCAGATCTGATCCCATTTAAAGCATCAAATTAATTCTTTTTATTTTCTGTCCCACATTGATCGTCAAATCTCCTTTATTGACATGCCTACAGGCTAGCTCTAGCATTTCCAGGAAGCAGCTGAGCAGACTGGAAATTCCTTCTGCCCAGATCTCCATGCACGGCTGAATTATGACTAAGGCAGTGTCTTTTTCTGTGATGTTTGATCTTCTTCCTCTTTTCCTCACTGTGGCTGTTGACACCACCTTCTTGTGTAATGAGGCACTGTTAAACTACCCACTGGAAAAACTGCATCTCTAACTACAGACAAAGTCCAGGTCCAAGACTCTCTGGGAATGCAGGCGGATGGCTCTAATACACCTTGCCATGAGAACAGCATCAGGTTCCTATCTGGAGCAAAGCAAAACAGATGTCACTGGGGTATGAAGATGCAGGTAAATGCTTTTGCATTTAGTTCCCATCCATATCCATTTGGCTCAATGAGAAATGGAAGCCTGCAGTCTAGAAGGAGGACTCCAACCTGAGGCTTTGTTTAACAGTGCTTGTTTACCCCTTGGTGGAGAGGCAGCAGAGGCTACAGTAGTGGCAGGAGACATTAACTCATTATGTTTTCCTACCCAGAGCTCTTGCCTGGATTACCTGTGAGTTATCACAACAAAAGAGCTGCTTGCTCTTGCTGCACTGGGGCAGTGCAGCAGGGCAGAGCTACTCCAGGCCACCCAACTCATCGCTGTCTGTCCAGGGGTTCCTTTGGGACACGGGCCACCTGCACAGGTCTCCCAGTGGGTACAACTGTGTGATATGCAGAGAGGAAAGAGAAAGAGAGATGTCTTTCTATCTGAGATTTGAATGCTGACTCAGGATGATTTATGTGAGGTTTAGAGTGCTTTGAGGAGAAATTAAATGAAAGATCTTCATCTTTCCAGTAAGCAAAACCAGATCTAGTTTATTCTAAACATGTACTGCCTAATAGGCTGTTTATAAGCCCAGGTACAGAAAATAATGGTGTATTTGACAAGAGACTCCTGCCACTGACCTCTCCATTTAGCCTCTGGTTTTTTTTTGATGTTACCTTAATTGGGATCAGTAAGGAGGTACAGCTAAAGCGGAGCTTCAGGGTGAATGTTACAAAGGAGCTGACAGCTTGCTCATCCATAACAACACACAGACACAACAATTAAATTGTTAATATAGTTTTCCATTCATATAGAAAATGCCCATTTGAAGTCCCAAATTTATTGGGAGCACTTAATGGAGTTAGGATCTTATCAATTTTGACTGTATAATAAATAACATGCTTTGTAGGAATTACAATGCACTGCTCCTCTACTTCCCCATGCATGACTTGTGAAGAAAGTGGACAGCTAGGGAGCTCAACTGGAGCAGCTCTTACCATGTCTCTCCCACCTCTGCCCCTCAGCAAACTGGCTGGCCCTCCTGACATGTAAATGGGATTCATTCCTCCACTCAAAAAATGAAAATTATACCAAAAATCAATCTGAAAGAAATTCACTAAGATGAACTCAGGGCAGAATAACCACATATTCATTTGCGACCATGCAGCATGTAAAGCAACATGCCATTTGCTAAATGCCTTGAAGAATATGTTTTTCACTTAGTTTGAATTTGTCCACACTCAGAATGACCCCTCTTAGACCCAAATGGAGCTATGAAATAGCCCTCAAAATGCACAGGATACAAGATTTTCTTTTGCAGTCTGTTGCTGTACCTTGAGCTATAGGTTAAGGTTTAGCCAGGTTAAATTTAAGATACAGAGAGTAGCAGAGCAGTGAAGGTGTGCAGTGTGAAAGCAGATCTGACTGAAGAGTGGCACTTAAGTTACATACATGAGAAAATATAAGCCCAGAGAAGCCTTAAGGTATGAGAAATACAGATCAGGGTCTGTAAGGGTAACTTTAAGGATGAGAAGACACACTGACCTCAGCAACATTGCCAACATGCATAAGGATGTGTGCTCAAAAAAGTATGTGTTGACAGGGTAGAAGCTCTAAAAAGTCTGGCTTTGCTTAAGTGCTGTATATTTTGGAGTGTTCCCTTTAGACTGCCTTCCAAGCACACATTCCAGACTGAGCATCTTTTCTGTGAAAAAGGTAAAGGCAAAAACTGCAAATGCAAAAACTTAATGAAAAGCAGTGTGATGCATATCTCTTCAAAGCAGGATACATCTGAACAGGATGCAAAACAACAGCTGTCCTAGAAATTTCAAGGTGTTTCAAACAGAAAATGAAACTGTAACTTGATATAACATAATTTCAGAAGTTTATAGTGTGTGCTCAAAGGCAGGATGTGGAGCCAAAGCTATTCCCCACAGCACTTAATGTTATGGGATGTAAAATTGCCTTTCTGTACAGAACCTGCTCTTCAGCATTTTGTTTTTTCTCACCAGACAGTCCAAGACAATTACAAAAACCAGTCCTGGCTAACTAGAGCAGTACCCCTAAGCTCCCACCATTCCTTCTGGGGCTTCATTTCCAAGAAATATTGTGCCTCCAATAGCAATAACATCAATGTCAATTGTAGCATCAAACTATTTGTTTACTAGCAAAGATTATCTGTCCTGTTCCTCCTTCTGCTCCTCACTGTCTGACAACAGGGCTCCTGCTTTGTTTGAGTTGAAAACGTGATGATGACTTTGCCTCTCATTCTCATTTCCTAATGGGATCTGCCCTCACGGGCAATTGTCCATGACTGAACCAACTCCTCCCCATTCCTTTGACCTCCTTTCTCCTGGTTTATTTTATAGTGCACTTTGCCCAGTGCAAAGCACATAGCTAGCACATTCACTCTTCAGATTTTCATACAGTTTGCACGGTTCCCCTTCTGATTACTGAAGACAATGTTTTCAAGTGGAAGGCCCCTCTGGGGAGTGTGGGGACTTCACCACAAGTATTTAGAGTGCCCATGTTGAGGTCAGTACTCCAAAGACCAAAGAATCCAGGCATGTATTTCCAGAAAATCTAAACAGCATTCACTCATCCTGACAATTCAGATTACACAGATTTCATAAGGACTTGGAATAGGAAACACTGACAGACAGGATCCATCATTCAGAAAAAAAATTTTTATGCCCACCTCACCGTACAATAATTCAGACCATATTCTGTATGAATTTTTATGCAATCCCACTGTTGTGAATTGATAAGAAGTACAGGGACACTTGAGGCAAGAAGTCACTGTTTCCTGTATACAGGAAGAAAGCAACCCTTTTTACAGTCAACTTCCAATTTTTTTTTCTGTCTAACCAGTTTGCTTCTTAACCTTCTGAATTACTGTCTTGTTTTAAAAGAAGCTTTTCAGGGCAGTTTAGAACTGGTGAATGAACACTGCTAACCACCAGATCAGGAAGAAGCTCTCCTGCAGCGTGGCAGGTTGACGAGTAATCTGGGAGATGCTTCAGGGGAGATGCACATCACTCACAATTCCTAGAAAAAAACCAACCAGAGTCTCTTCTAAACGTTTATCTCATTTTGGGCTGGATTTTGGTTTAACAGGTATTTGTCAGCATTGTGGCATTATTCAGGAAGCTGCTTATTGTTACTACAGTCCCACACTAAATAGCTGTGGTGAAGGCTGAAGGGGGAAGGGGCTCTAAAGCCAGAGCATTAGCTCCCAACAGGACAGTGGTGGAGGCATTCCAGTGAGCTAATTCTGTGGCAGTGTCAGGAGCAGGTTTTATTTACACCCAGTCTAATGGTGTGCAACTCAGTCATGCATGTTACATGGAGCCTTCACCGTGCACAATAGCCTGCTGCCACTTCCTCTATTAAATCATTCCTATGTTCATGTGGCTGAAAGCTCAGTGCTGGCATGCGGTAGTCAAGCGTGTAAAAAATGATTACTCTGATCCCTTTCAACACAGATTTGCTGCATGAAATGGCCTGGCTTTGACCTGGGAAAATCAATGCTGTTGTTTTAATGAACAAAAAAAAAATTGGAGCTGAAGGCCACACTTCCCCTCCCTTTGGGCTGTCCAGCCAGCAAGTCATATGCATAAAGTGGTCACCTGCATGCAAACAGCATTTTCCCCTATAATTCTAAACATCCTTTGTCACAGTAGAGGTATAATGCAGGATATCAATTAGCTACCATCACTTGTAAGCAAGTTAAAGCAGAAACACTGGAGATGCCCTGCAGCTTTCTGATACAAAGGGCAGTTTTCAGCTCCCCACACTGTGCCTTAGGCAGTCTAAACATGAACCAAATTCCTTTTCACTTGGATTCAACACGAAAAGCTCAGACTCTCTTTGTTGGTGTTTTGTTTCATCATTATCATTTTGGCCATGTTTCAAAATGTGATGCTTTGCAATATCGGTTGGAGACGGACTTTCATAATTTACAGTCTGTGGATTCAGCCTCTGGCTTTTTCTGCTGCTTTCATAGACAGGGCTAAGTGCTTCCAGAGAGTGAATATGTTCAAGTATAGAATTGTCAGGGCTTTTCAGGAACCTCTGAATCTCCTTCTTTAAAACCATCCCACTACTGAAACTCAGAGCACACTAGTAAGAGAAAAAGGACTCTAATTGTAGATAATTATTGTCATGTCTTAACAGTCTGTCTTTTTATTAAAGTGTTTAAAATCATGTAGTAATTTGCTCTGCTTTGGTGCTGAAAGTTAGTACTGAGAAAGAGCCTCAAGGAGTTATCAGACTTTACCATGAATGCCATCAAATGCTGCAGCAGGAATCTTTAATTATCTATAGTCAGACAGGTTCCCCATGCAAAGAAGGAGAAAGCATGTGCGCACACAGACACGCACACACACACACACACGCAAGTGCTATGCTGGACTGACAAAAGCAGAACCCTGCAAATGCTGAGATATATCAACTCCAACTCAGGACACAGGTTTAAACTTCAGGAAGTCAGCATTTGAAAACCTTATTTTCCCTCAGTCTTTTTTCTACTTGGCCTGTCTTTCAAGAAGTTTTTGTCTTCTGATGTTCAATGATACTTAACATTCAGGAAAAGACTGAACTGGCCCTGACTGACACAGCTTGAAAATGCTTTACCGAGACAGGCTCTATGCCCAAAGTCTCACATCCTTCAACTGTCTCCTTCTTTCTCACATCTTCCTCTCATGCCCAAGTCCTGGGTCTTTGCTCCTGTGACTGGGCATGCTGACTGAGAGGCAGTGGTCCCCACTGACACGTTATGATTGCTGGACACTTGCTGCTTCCCCAAGCCTGCTTGGGCCACAGATCACTGCCCTGACTGTTTCACCCTGCTGGCAGAAGCCCCAGTACCAGTAAAGATCTAGGGTCAGACTCAGCTCCAAAAAGCTGCAAGTAGAGAAATCAAAGGAGACACACTCCTCAGCAGAGGTCCACCCCATCTCGGCAGAGTTCTGCAAGCAGTGACAGACTGCAGCCTGTAAATCTAACTCAATGTACATGGGATGGGACTCTCTTAGATACCCAACCCTATTCCCAAAGGGAACAAGAAAGAAAACAGCCTCAGAAAGATCTGTGTAGTCACCATCAATAAGCCTCATTTATGTTGAATCATGTCAGAGCCCCTCTTGTTCTGTTTCCAGGGAAGGTTTCCTTATAGGCAGCACTGAAACACTGTAAGAGATCTGTAAATAATATCTGTAAGAGAGGGTAGTAAAAGGTAAAAACAGGGCATTTATGCAAATTACATGAGAATGCAAACAGGACCTGGCTTTGCTGGGTAAGCCTCATTAGAGCCGGAACTCCTGGTTTGCTGTTAGTCTGCAGTGGGCAAGACCTAGAGCTAACACCAAAGCCACATCTCTGAAATCATCTAGTCATGTTTTGCATTAAGAATTATTTTAAAGTAATGCCCACATACATCCAAACTAAATTCAGGAAAACATGATAAAAATCAAATCAGAAGAGCAAAAAGCAGGTAGATAACACTTCAGATCTAAGTACCCTGCTGTTACTTTTGCGATACCACCATTATCTACTTTTATGAGCTGGTAACCAGAGAACACAGAAATCACACAAGTTGCCCAAGGTGATACAACAAACCAGCAGCACACAAAAGAATACAACATAGATCTTGCAAGTTCTAATCTACCACCCTGCCTGCCTCCCTTTCACATCTGTTGCTTTACTGGGACACAAGCAGGGCTTTGTCAAAACGGAGTTCAACCAGAATGCACTTCCTGATCACATACAGGAGTTTGCATTATTATTGCCTTTCCATGTAGCAGCACTGAGCCATTACACTTGGAACTTCTGAGGAATTAAAAAATAATACTGATAATGGTACAAACTATGCCCTAACACTTCAGTGCCCTGCTCATGATAGCACTGCCTATCCAAGAGAGAGGAGAATGGAGCCAAAGACAGAAATATGGCTGAGATGCCAAGTGTTTCTTACAGGGAAAAGGTAATGGAGTGAGCAAAGAAATCAAAGAAAACATAGTTGTACAGATGTTTGCAGGCAGAGAGGGAGGAAGCGCCTGCCATAAAAAGAAAATAACAAATGAAACTCTTCTCTCTGCTGCTCAGCAAGGGCAGGGGAGGATGTATGGCAGTAAGTTGTGGTTGAGGTTAGGAGACAAGGGTGCCTGTAGTTTAACCCTGGATCTGGCTCTCACTTGGTTGAGGGCATTGGGCAAGGCAGTAAAATTCTCTGCCTTCATTTCTCCATCTGTAAAATGGGGTCTGGAATAATACTTACACCACAGGGTGGATTAAACAGCAGCTGTACAAAGCTTTGAAATGTACAACTGTAGATCAGGGGTAAATAGATCTGTTTGTGCCATAAACAGTCACTTTGGGCCAATATATGCTGACATGATGTTACAGAACCAATATTAGATGTTAGAAAGATGGGAAGGTTTATTAAATGGATAGGTTAGCTTCAGGGGAAAGGCTTATGCTCTTCATGATGTAGACACAGGATTTTTCAATAGGTACCAGAATGCAAGATGCAATTTTTTTTTATTTTTTTTTTTTATTATTTTCTTCTAATTTTTTACATACACAATTTTGGCTATCTGTGAACTGTACAGGTATCCAGGCAGAACCCAAAATTTAACCTAAGGCTAACAGTGAAGGATATGAGCTAGCTTTATCCTTCAAAAGCTGTCAATGTAGGTCTGATGTGTCATGTATGACATTCAGGGCAGAAGCACCTACACATACAAATAATGCACTTAAGAGCACTGAAAGACAAGATCTTAATCTCAAGAAAAAATGATGTCTCTCCAATGTGTCAGAACTTCAAAAGTAATTGTGAGATCTGCTTGTGATTCTCTTAAAGACTCTTTACAGCTCCTTTTACAGGGGCCTTGGGCTGATTCATGTTGATCGTGTCTGACAGCTAGCATTTCTGTTAATAATAATCATAAATAAATTGGACAAGGTTGCCTGACCTGAAATGAGCATATCTATAGTGCCATATCCATTACAGCACAGTGGATCTGTGACCGCAAATCAGGAAAGGTCCAATGCTCTTGACACTTTGTATTAGAATAATATCTGTCTTTTAAGAGCTCAGAATCCTTGTGTGCTATCTTTTTCATTAAAAATTGTTCCTTAAGAGAGAACACTCATAAGAAAAGAGATTTACAGAGGATGAAAGATTGCAAAACTTTGCAATTTTTTATTATGCAATAAAAATACATTTGTGAACAGCTCTATTCTCCCTTATATCTCAACTCCTCCTTCATGTTCTCCTGCACTGAAGTAATAATCCTGGGTTTTATGCCATCATAAATCTGCTGACATGTGAAAAATTATACTATTATCAAACACATCAAAACAGAATTATGATTTCACTGCTGCAGGACCAAATGTAAACTGTCTGGGTTATAAGAAAGTGAAGACTGAGTCATTTCTGGGTAGTCGTTTGCTACTAGAGATAGGGATGGTGGCAAAGACCTTTTTTTTTTT
>VXBX01000312.1:120978-164112 GCA_013400415.1 Scytalopus superciliaris | reverse complement strand
TTTTTAAATTTCCATAAAACCCCTGGTTGAACTTATACACAAATACAAGTCATTCAAAACAATACAGTAATTACTTGTTGATACAGGAAATCACACTCAAAAGTAAAGTTTCAGAGATGGTACACTCAGGATCTCTCCACATCAGGTGATATGCTGAATTAAGAGAGAAGCTCTGTAAATTACTTTGAGGTAGGTCAATGTGATTGGCTATGCTGAGTACACTGGGGCAGCAATTTCCAAGGACACGGGCCCTCCACTGAAAATCCTCCACACCAGAAATTCAGGTCCAGTATCAGGTAGATAACTGCAACATTGCTGATGAAGGAAAAAGGAACAAACCCCCACCAGAAATTAGAACAAAGAGATGAAGTTCTTGGCCAGACAAAAAAAAGCTACACTTGGTGAAAAGGACATGTCAGATGCTACACAACAGTAAAAAAGCAGCAAAGCTAGGACTCCTCACGTTTCCTGCTGAGGAAGGTTCCTGCTTGCCCCCTCACTTGCTAACTTTGCATACCTGCACTGCATGACAAAACAAGTGTCAATGTTCTGCCAGGTAGGCTCAAGGCTGGAAAAGCCTCTTCCCACCTGGCCCAGACTGCTACAAGAGCAACCTGAAACCTGGGTCTCAAACAGTCCTCTCCTTTTTCATGGCCACAGACACAATGGTCAGTCCTGCACAGGGCTTATCAAAAGTCAAAGTTGTGATAGTATAGTATATAGATAGCCCTAGTATAAAATACAACACACACACATCTGAAGCTCATCTGTCATTACAACACAAAGACAATGCCCTTCTCCCTCACAACTCCAGCCTTGTCCAGCCTCCAATACGCTATCAAAGCAGAGAGAAGTGAAATGAAACAACTAGTTTTATGAGCATCAGAGTAAACAAATCCTGCTCTTCTACTGATTTACTTTTGGGATGAACTCTTGAGTTTAAAGAATCCAGAGGCTCTGCCTGAAGCTTGTCTCAGAGTATTTTTATAAGAAATCTCCCCTAGGGATGGAAAGGGGGGGTGGAAGACATTGTTCTCTAGTGTCTAATTTGTTCCCTCATCTACACAGCTGTCTGTTTTCGCAGAACTTCATGAATTTTTGCATCTAAATGACCTGTGGAAAAAGTCCATGTTACATGGGCAGCTTCACTACAAGACACAATCCAGTTGTTAGTATACACACACATAAATTGTCTTTCTGTAGACAACTTTGTTTTCTTTTTCCACAACATACAAATCATTCTTATTTTTCTTGCAAGTTACTATTAAAAGGTTTATATTTGAAAGAAGCTTTTAGAGAAAATGCTCCTCAGAAAGAGGAAAATCAATTTATTAGCCCTTAAACTGAAGGGATAGGAAAGAGGTTTTCTAATAATATGCAAAATTAACTTCAGAAAGATCATTTAATCACTTCATCTGGGCTTGTACCATGTAGTGTGATCACTTTGAGATACATCCTCTGAACAGGTAGTCAGACAAGCATTTATAGATATTGTATTAGTAGTGGTATCTATTGCATTCACATATATGCTGCATGTGTTCTGCCTGCTACCACAGTCAAGATGATAAAGAAAGAGAGAACTGTGCATTACTCAGTTTGTTCCTTGCAAATGAATTCTGGAGGCAAGTGTCGTAGCAAGAGGAATGGCTGGTGAACTAGAACACTATGAGAAAAACGCATTCTGGACAGCCAGAGCTACTGTAGAATAAGTAGCCACTGATATGCCACATAACTGTGCAGACCAATTCCAATGTCAACATGCATTTTTTTCAAAAGTGGGTTAGGCAGGACTACAGTTTGGGAAAAGAGCACCCAGGAAAAGGTGAGATAATCAGACTTCCCATCCCTGTTCTGCAACTTTATGAAACTCATTCTGGTGGGAATATGTACTAGTTGCAACTACACAGACTCTTGATATGACACAGGAGGTTCTTGCCATCTAATTAAAAAGTCCTGATGCAGTGTGAAAGCTACTGGGAATTATACCTAAACAAAGGTGAAGTCTTTCTGATCCTTACCATGATCACTAAAAAGGTTTCAGATTTGCAAATGCTTTAGTGCAGTAGTTCCTATATATTGGTCTTAATATAATCTATTATTTGTTATCAACAAATTTTCGGGAAGAGTTGTTTTAAAAGGAGTTAAAAAGCAGGACTCTCAGACGCAGGATAGCATCTTTAAAAGGGGCATGGGTACAATTTCCTTCCATCTTCTATGTGGGAAAAAGGAACTCAGCAGTGGTTTCAGATGTAGGACATCTTGCACCTTTGGGCATCCAGAGCACACAAGGAGCAAAAGTGGGCTCACAACAGATACAGTTATCCAGCAAGACTCTGGCCTTGGGCTGGCAAAACATACATAATAGGAGGGAAGTCTGTGTCCAAAGTGCTTAAGAATACCAGTTACATTGGACGACCTCACAAAGGCATCTTTCTGGAATCAAATCAGAAAAATATTTGTATAAAAAAATGTGGCTGTCAGTGGCATTACTAACCAATTTTTGTTCATCTGAAGAAAACCTAAGTGAAACAATTGAGGGGGAAGACTCCACTGCCAAGGCAATACAACTACAAAGGATTTGTGTATGTTCCAAACTGAAGAAAGGCAGAGCCTAGGGTACTTATCTGTCCTCACTTCTCAGCTGAGAGCTGGAGTTGGTATTTAACTAGCTGACCTTTAGGGCTAGCCTACCAACCATATACTAGTTCTCTGCTTTGGCCCGCAGCCCTCTTTCACACCATCACAAGCTTACCTGCATTTGATCGTTTCTTTGGAGTTTTGAGACTTCGACACCTGCCACTTGCAGAGCTGCTGTTCTCACTCATGGAGTCTTGTGCTGAAGAGGCACTCCCAGTCGCCTCGCTGTCCCTCATCATGCTCTCATAGCCACTGCTCCCCCCACTGTGGTAGAAGAGGGCTGTTTTCCCCATGGCAGGGGGCAGCTCCCCACTCAGGACACTGCTATTGTCGCTCCCATGGCCACTGCTGCAGCGGTGAGGCTTCCGAGGAGGGGTGATCTTGCTGTAAGGTGAAGGCAGCATGTGAACAGCTGGCTTCTCATCTCCGGGAAGGGCCCCACGCTCATCTGCCTCTGGGCTTCCCCGCAGCGGTAAGCCTCTGGCACTGGTGCTCCCTTGGAGCAGCTCCGAAATCCGCCCATTGACAGCCCGAAGAGGCAATTTGGAAGCAAGGCTGGAGCCTCTGCTTCTGCTGAGGGACTGCATTGACCAGGACATGTTCTTCCCACTTGGGGGCAAACTGGAGCTCTGCCCTACGGACTGAGGCAGAGATTTGGTGGAGAAGCTGAGCGTTTTGGTGGCAGAGGCAGACAGGCTGCGGGCCTTGGGACTTGCCAGCAGGAGCTTGCTGACTGCTGAGATCTTCGACTGGCTGGCTTTTGGGGAGGCACCTGCTGACTGGGAGAGACCCGAGTTGGTGGGTGAGGACATAGCACTGCGGCTGAGGCTCCTTCCAGCCCTAGGCATTGTGGTGTCTCTGCCAGGGCTCATCTTGGAGCTCACAGAGGACAGGCTTTCTGCTCTTTCCAGCGACAAACACTCATAGTGACTTCCTGTGGACCTCCCAAGGGAGTTGGTCCTGCTGGCGAGCTGCTCCAGTTTGGCACTGAAGAGCTTGCTACTGCTGTTGTTGATGCTGCTGTCAATGCCAGGGCCCTTTTGTTTGGCATTCAGCTCCTCAGGGAAGCTGGCCAGGAAGGACACAGGCTGGCTAGAGGGACTGCTCGTGGTGCTGCTGGCTGCACTGTGCTGGGGACTGGCTCTGTTCTTCTGATCCAAGCTTGACTTTCTCACTGGTGGCAGAGGAGGGGTCCCTTTGGGACGAGTGAGGATGCAGTGCTTGGGAGAGGCCATTTTCTTGTCAAGACTAGCCTTAGAAAATGGGGGGAGGGCAGAAGAATTGGCTCCGCTGCTGTCAGTGGCAGTAGGATGGAGATGACTGTCAGACTCCTCCAACTTGCTTGCCTTTGGGAGCCCTCTGGGGAGACTACAATTCTTTAAACCATCACTGGAATGAACAGGGCTTTGGGTTGCAGAGCTGGATGCTGCCACCTCACACCCATCCACAATCCTTTTTAGACTGTCAGATCCTGGAGAAATAAAAGCATCTCCACTGCTTGTGCTAAACCTGTCCACGGAGGGCTGCTTTGTGCTGTGCTCAGGCTTGGCTGAAACAACAGCCGTGTCAGGCCTTGGCCCATCACTGCTCCCAGAGCTGTCCTTTTTAACATCTTCTTCTCTCTTCAGCCAAGGGTCTTCAAATTTGATATCTTTCTTAGCACTGGATTCTTTCCCATCATGGGCATGAGCAACCTTTGGGTCTGCAGTTACTGCTGGTACAGCATCATCAGTGTCTTGTGCTTTGAAGGGATTAACAGCAATACATGGGTACACAGTAATGTTTGTCTTCATTGGGATGTAGCCTTCACAGCTGCTAAGGCTTGCGGTGTTTTTGATTGTGACAGTAGTTTTCCCTAGAGCTGATATTTTGCAACCTTTGATGGATGGCACTTTGCCAAAAGCTTCCTCCCCCATTTCTGACAGTATAAGCATGTTGTCAGTCACTGACTTCTGTTTCTCACTTACACAAATCATGCTAGCACTTTGTATGGTGCTTGCAAACTCGGAGACAGGAGGTTCTGCCATAGCTTCCCCATGCCCGTAGCATGCCTGGGCTATGAAACTGTGGCACGACTGTTCACCATCACTCCCTGTGCTCATTTCACTCAACCATGAGCTGATGGATGAGCGCCTGCTGCCATCATCTTGGGATCTGTCATCAAGACTCAGCTTTGGAAGTGGAAGGAACTGTGTGATGCTGACTTCAGACACAGGAGCTGCACCGGAGTAACATTCAAGATCTTCAGATATGCTGCTGATAATACTGACTGGTCTAGACCCAGAGGCCAAAGCCTGCACAGAGCAGTCACTGTTAAAACTGATGATACTGGTTGGGCGCCCATTGTCAAGGACCCCACTAATGGTTAGTTCTTCCACAAGGGTGAACACTAGCTCATCCTCTCCATTCAGCTCCAGTGGTTGCTGCACAGTCACCATGGTGGTGCTCAGAATCTCCTTCTTGGATTCCGGAGAAATGCTTTGCTGCTGATCTTCATTGAGAACACTTTCTTCATAATCCCCATTGCTGGAGGACACTGACTTCTTCATAATCTGAGGGCTCATGCCTACAGGTGGGGTCCGGATTTCTGGCTGTAGTAAGGATTCACTAGATATCATCCCAACATCCTTGCTCAGGGGAGCTGGTGGGGGAGTGGAGCTGGGCAGGACTCCTTTCTGTGTATAGACCTTGCACCTCTGGGAAGGGGAAGTTGGTGGCTTATACTCAGATGTCTTCGAGAGACTTGCAATGCCGAGCCGGGGTGAACCCATTGGCCGAGGTTTGCCTTCCACAAATCCACAGGTATTGAGACCTTCTCTGCTGCTCTGCAAGCTGGTGCTGTGTGCTAACTGACAAGAGTTAAACTCTTTACTAGAGCTGCCTGTTACGCTCCTGGGAGAAGAAGGAGTCGAAAGATTAGTAAGAGCTCCAGAAGGAACAGGGGAGTGATTTCTCTTAGTTTTGCTGGGTGTTGCATTTATATTTTCCTTGGCTTCTCTATCAGGATGCTGACATTCTGGCACCATATCTTCCTTATCTGACTCTGGTAAGTGGCTAAGTTCTGCCAGCTGGCTTGAGACAGAGCACTTAGACATCTGGTCTGAGCTAAACTGAGCAGGCATCTCTTCAAAGGGAAATTTGTCGGTCTCTTCACTGCCATCTATGCAATCCAGTCTTTCCTGGAGCTCCGCAAAGGTGTTGCACTTCAGGCAGTCTCTTTCAGATGTGCTGGGCCCTGATTCACTAACTTCCTCCAACCTGCCTTCGTTTTTGGTCTTTTGCAGAGCAGGAACTATGGGAACAAAGTCAGGGGGACCCTCATTATCTGTCAGTTCCTTATCAGAAAGGGCAGTGCCATTGGGGCCCACATAAATCACCGTGTCACATGACTGCTCACTGCTGGATGAATAATCAGGATCACTTGATAAATGCAAAATAGGGAAGTCTGGGTCAACAGTGTTTCTAGAATGGAAAGGTCTCAGCTGGGTTGGCCTCCGCATCCTGCCCTCCTCACAAGAGCTCTCTCCTCCGGAAGAACTTGATGTGTACTGCAATATGAGAGAGAGAGAGAGTCCATGACATTTCAGCATTGCAAGCTGCTCCTTGCACAAATTGCATACACAGAAAGGTCACAGTCACTTCTAAATTGGGAGATCTCTAAACTAAGGCACAGAGCTTTGAAGTTGCTTATCCACAGTCCTGCAGCAAACACACAGCTATGTCCAGTGGGGAACCTAATGCCCCAACTTTGAGTCCCGCTCAAAATGATGAGACTTTTGAAAAAAAGGTGCTAAAAAAATAATTAGAATCCCTCCCTTAATTGAGCCTGTCCAAAGAAATCAGATATTTGGCAAAGGCTTTGCTGATTTTAAATATGTGTGTATGTGTATGTGAAGGGGATCAAGAAAACTCATTACATATGACCTGTTTGGTCATACTGTCAGTGTGTGGAATTGTATAACATGCACTCAGAGGTCTCTGGAGACACAGCACTGTCATAGTGTGTGGACTGAATCCCTTCACTTGACTCTCTTCAATCAATTGATAGAAAAGCTTTTGTCAGTCTCTAGACTGTCAATTTAAATAAAATGCATAAAATTCACTTGTTCTGCCCAACTCACACTGTAAGTTGCAAGGAAGGAACCAGGACTGTAAAACAAGAAAACATGATACAGCCCATCCTCACTCTATTTCTTGGAAAATCTACTATCCATATCTAGAAGCAGTAGGAATAAAAGAGGCACCCATGCTGGCAATGGACACACTGCTTTGCATTTATTTTGCTACTGCTCTCTCTGAGAAACATAGAGAATCTAATTCTTAATTAATCCCAATTTCCTTTAACTCTACAGCAGTTTCATTCCTTATTATTTCATTAGCACTAAGAGCATAATGGAAAATAAATGCTCTCTGACAGCTATATCAATAAATGAGGCCAGCTTACAAACCTGCTACAGCAGCTGTGTCTGAATTCACTCTTCTGCCTCTGAAGCACTTGCCCACCCTAGTCTCTGATATGTGCTCTGTGACACTTGCCTAGGACAGGATACATACAACCCAAACAGTTTGGAATTGATGACTGATCTTTTTACATGCTGCTATACCCTATTAAGTATCCTTCAGGATCCTTCTTTCTCCCTCCCTCCACCATTTCAAGATGGAAGTTATATGCTGCCTTACCTTAGTTTTCTTTTTCTTCATCCTGAGGACCCGTGACGCAATCTGGATGGTGGAGAGTGTCTCAGTGTAGTTCCCTGCAGCGGCTGAAATGTGAGCTATCATTGTGGTGCGGCAGTTCATATTCCCCAAGGACTCTCGAAGCAACATGGTGAGCTTGCTGTCTCTGCAAAATAAAATGAATTAAGGCTACATTAGGGAGCAAGGTTTCACGTTGGCCACCAGGATGTAACTTGTGTCTTGGCCAGATATCTTCTCTTTTTAATGGAATCCTAATTAGTTTCCTTCCTCAGATCTGGGCTATGCTGTGTCCACAGCTGAGCATGCTGAAAGACCCTGGACCACAATTCAAACTTCTTTTCTCTTCCCAGTTCCTCCTTTCTGTCTTCTTTTGGTCTCAGTCCTTCTGCACTGTTACCACTGCCAATGCAGAGAAGCAGACCAGCACTGGAGACTGTTAAGCCACAGCAGCAAACATCAAACTGCTGTCCTTTTGAAGTGCAGAGTGTGCAGGCAAACCCTGGCCCAGCTCTGGAGGACAAAGAGGTTAGTGGATTAGATTTGAGAACACAAATTTTTTCTTGCCTTCTAGGGCACTGGATATTTCAAGATTAGTAGTAGTTAAATCACTGAAGTCAATTTTGGATTATGCTCGTGAAATGCAAAATAATAAAGCCTTCACGCTTCACACAATTGTTCTTTCATATTAGATCTTTTCTTTCACTGAGGCAGAAATCAAATTTTCTGTTCTTGCCACTTACTCTATTGTTCACCATCAGACAGCTTTTGAAATGCTGATGTCTTATTGTGGGGCTGTCTGTGAATGGACTGAGAATGTGAATTTTAACAGCATAATGATGCATATATAATACTTCTGCGGTGGTCATCTGCAGAAATGCACAATACGTAATTTTTAAAGAGATGTTTATCTATGTGGTGTACAGGTCAACTGGATGGTTAGTTGGGAAATGGCATCCTCTTGAAGGGAACATCTATTTTAAATGTTGTGGGTGATAGTTGCAGCTGAAAACAAAGACAGCAACAGCCTGATATTTATCCATTGCTAAAGGAATTGCTTTAACTGTTGTAATGATAGCAATGCCTTCAGTGGCTGCAGATCAGATTTTTGGGGCTCACTATTCAATATCTGCTAATGACCTATGGTGCATGTGTGCCCTTGATCATTCACTTGACATTTCCAGCTCACAGAAACTCTGCTTAAAGCTGCAGCCTGTGCTGGGAACTGAACCTATGCCTACTGGATGGGACTGATGGAAAAACACCAAAACTCTTGGACCTCTCTTTTTGAATAAATAAACAGCGTATTTTGATGCATCTAGTAATAACTCTGGAGAGCTAATAAACAGTGCATCTCCTGAGATTTCTAGTACTTGCAATTTCAGCTTGGCTAGCAATACTGGGAGTAAACCATTTTTTTGTTTTCAGATTTCCACTTCCATCTGCTCCAGACACAGCAAAGACAGTCAGGTGTCTTTGAGAAACACACAAACATCCGTAAAGACTATACTGAGACAGCCTCTCTCATTTTACTTGTGACCTTAGGCTGCTTTGAATCCACAGATCCAGAGTTAATAGGCTGCTCTCAGGTTAGTGTCCCTCCTTTCCATCACCAAATAATTAAGATGTCAAATTTTGTACATCAGTTACTTCCACTCCAATGCAGAGTAACACAGAAATTATTAACATCTGCGCAGAAATCAATAATAAACCTTTCATTTGCCAGTGCTTCTCTCATAGCAAAACATGAGACAACAGAGGAAAGGGCAAAAGAATACATTCTAAACATGTTGGTCTCCTGGGAATACAGAACTCATGCAGCCAGCATCAGGAAACTGAGGTGTGGCTCTCCTAGAGGTATACTCATCAGGAATACAAAATAATCTGTGCCATCTGCCTTGTACTGAAATACACACTTGCAAGAAGAATGATGATACAGAGGAAATACCTATTCTATAAATCAAAAGATCCTCTGACATGTATCAGATGGGAACTAAGGGGCAGATTTGTTATGGCTTAAAGCATGAAACCTAGCAGTAAAAACCCAGCCAACGCTGATTCCTAATTTCAGAGTTTGTTCATTCAGCAATCTGAATCTTGACTGTCAACTTCACTTTACGCCCAGAAAAAAATAACTAGCCTCATGTCACTATTGTACACTGAAAAATAAAATAAAGGGGAATAAAGTTACTTAACACAGATTTTTGTGAATTCTGGACATTGTCGTAAGACAAGTTCAGCTGCTCAACGTTCACTGATCTCTCACAATACCATCTACTAACTTCAGATGGAAAGAAAGAAAATAAAAGAGAATATAAAACACAAAAATATGTCTTAATTTTTAACTCACTCTATCCTCTGCAATTAAAATATTGGTAAAATATTTTGAATGTCTCACTGAAATTTGCTTGACAGACAGCGTGAGACACAAAGTAGATGCTTTGCTCTTCTGAGTGCTGACACGGCATTTCTGCCTGAAAAAAATGAAAAGCTATGAATTGTTTCATTAGGTAATTCATGAGCTGGTATTTGCAAATGCAAAATTTCCTGTGAAAACAGAAGTTTTACAAAGAGAAGGTCTGTGCTTCTGCACTGGAAGGGCTTTGAGAAGCAAGACCTTTGTTGATCTTCTGGCTCTGCACATAAAACTAAGTGACACAGAAATTCTGAAGATGCTTACAGAAGGTCTGCTGCTTCTGCATTTATGTTGCTCATTGTATTAAGCAGAGGCTGGCTAGCAGAAGGTCCCAGATTTTTCATAGCAGCATAGTGAAATGCACCAATGTCTTTATAGCAAATGAAAGAACTTCAGGAATGCTAATGGTCTATTTCTAACATGCTCCAAAAGCAATAAAAATTACATGCCAGAGCAGCATGAGGACATCATTTAATATACCTGTCTTCATTTTAATTAAATTTCTATCCCATTCACTAATGTTTTTATAGTTTAGGAAATTTACCATAACCCATCATGCATATGGGGATGTAATACACAGAGAAAAAAGAAGGTATGGTCAGGAAACCACACTTTAGACTTCAATGCCTGTATATGTGAGTCAATTCTACAGTCTTTTCAGTACTTAAAAGTCACCTAATTTTCTTCTTACTATATCACTCAGTCTAATAAAATACATTATCTTACTTGTAAACTTTTTCTTGCCTACCTCCTTAGACAATCATGGCTGCAGAAAAATGCTATTAAATATTATTCATATATCCCACACAGGCAAAACCCCAAAATAAAGTGTGCAAAGCTGTATTTCTGGAAAAATCCAGAGGCAGGAGTCCTGTGGGCAGGAATTTAAACTAAGATGTCTTTACGAAGTATGTCAGCAGGTACTGCACAGAGGTGCAGATTGCCAAGTAGAAAGGGTCAGTTAATTCAATGGAGTAACAGCCATCCATATGGAATGGACTTCTCTCTTCTCCCTTTTGCTCCCTTTTCTCCTCTGTTATTTCCACCCTTCCATAATACCGTAGCTGCTGAAGGACTTACAGTGCTGTTTCTCTGAATCTCTCAATAGGAACCTAGCAGGTATTGAACCTCCAAAAAAAAGAGATGTGGCAGGGCTGCAGTGAGCAATCTTCTCTACTTCTCTTCTGAGACCACCATGCAAACTGAGGTGAATGTAAATCAGTCCTTTCATTTGCTCAGTAAGAGGGAAAGATGTAGACCTTCATGCTCCTCTTATGCATATCTATTTTCCTTCCTCATGAATGATTAATTATACTCAGATTTAAATAAAACAGAATCCTACATTGAACAACTAAGCACTTAAGGTCATGATATGTTCCCTTGGACACTGCATAAATCCCAGGTGCCTATACACGTTAAATGAAAGTCCTTAATTTCATGACTGGATACTATTTTTCTACTAGAGCCCTGCCTCAATCCCTGCAGAGGATAAACAGTGCTTACTGAACTCTAAGTTATTTCGTCTTTCGTTTAATCCTTGCCTTGCAATGCATGGACCTGTGCCTTATCTACTGTTAGGACTATACAAACTCATCTCTGAACCCAGAATGACCAGTTTCTTCAAAGACTATTATTTTTTATTTTCCCTGTGGAGTTCATCAAGGTAGTATCTGATGAATGCCTCTGAGGTAAGGTATATAATCGTCTAATCATACCTGAAGCATTGAAGACTTCACTAAGTGTTTGACATGAAACACCAATCTTTCAGAGTACTGATCATTACATAGTCTTTCAAAGTACAGCTAACTTTGACTCCTCTTGAACATAAAATGGGTCTCCTGGTTCTCAGCCTGGGTACCCAAAAGACCAGGAATGCGCAATTACTAGCACATCTAAAAATTTCAGGAGCACATTGACAGAGCCAGTTCTGAAGGTGGTACCAACTCCCTTCAGAAGACCTCCCTTCTCTTTCACACTTCTCAATCCCATTCTCCATACGCCTTTCAACTTCTGCTACAAATTAGGGATGGAATTCCTTCACAATGACCACATTGCTCTACGGTCCTGATTCATGTCTAAACTATGTTCTTTATCTGCCTTGAAAAAGATGACACTTGGGGAAGGGGTGGGGGCGGATATCCTAAACACACAACACAATGTGTAGCCCATTAGTTTTGACATTTCCTGCCCCTCTAACAGTAGATTCCAAAATCCAAATGCTCTTATTACATATATTTTATGTAATTTCATGTGGATTTGTGGTTACTCTTCAATGAGACATCAACAAGCCTGGAATATTCCTATGCATCAAATAGCCTCATTTGCTGAGCTAGCTGGTGGCAGCAGCAGCCAGCTGCCACCTTTTGTTTGGACAAGCAGTAAAGAAGGAGAACATGACTCACAATTTACCATGTGGTTTTACTAGTATTTGCTGCCTGTGGAAAAGCAGTGGGATTTGGGAGCATCAAAATCCTTTCCTGTGCTGTCGGAAAGTTGTGCTCTCACGTGTTTATGCCCATTTCAACATGCTCTTCTCTCATCAGACAATCCTGTTCTCTTCTATCAGTGTCTATCCTGGCCTTTCCTCATTTAACCTTCCCACTTGCTGTTATTCCTATACCATGATGCTCACTCCCAATTCCTTCCTTAACTAGTCTGGCACAGCTCAGTTTCGTCCTGCAGTGGTCTAACCAACTACACCAGACTTTGTCATTCTCCAGCATCACTGCTATACACTCTTCCAGCGCCAACTCCTCCTCCTTCCCCTCTTCCTTCCACTAACATCCTCCACTGTCACTGTCAGACCTCCAAGGCCCCTCTCCCCTCTCAAGTCCCCCCAGCTGCTCACTGATACCAGCAGAGGAACCCCATAACACTGCCATAATTTGGCATGGCTGCATGAGTCATACTGCCCAGGTGAGGCGCAGGCCAGGGTGAGGGGGCACAGCACGGGCAGTGCCTTCCTGGATTTTCCTCTGCCAGATCTTCCAGCTTTTCAAGAATCCGTGAGAGCAATGTGAGCAAAGTGAGGTACACAGAAAAGAGGCAAATGGTAATTGCTTTTGTTTAGGGCTGCAAAATAGAATTCATGAATAGAAAATGAAGCAATAAGAATAAATATTACGCTCAGGAAATTCACAGGAGTTTTCATTGCCCAGCATTTTATTCTGTGTATGAGAGATGCAAACATGGAATTGTTCCACAAAAAGAAGGGAATACTGGAGAGGAATATCCAGCTGAAGTGTTGAAATAATGATATTTCTGGGGAATTATTTAGCCAATTATATTATATGCTTTGTTTTGGTCTTTCTCAAGACCACCTTAATAACAAATATTTTCTTTGTGTTCCCTTTCATCTCACCTCACTGGTATGAGGATTTTGGCTATTCAATAACAGCAGAACTATCAGGAATAGGAATAATAACATTCCACAAGGGAAACAATACAATAGCATTGCTAAGCTTTAGGAAGTGCAAGGCTGTGTGTTCGTGTTCTCTATTAATCACATACCTTAGTGTCTTCTTAGGCACTTGGCCAAAAGAAGAAGTTGTCAACTCACTTAAGGTATTATTGTTACAGAATCAGATAATGTATGCCCTCAGGTGTCTTGTAATCTAATTATTTACAGTGGTATGTCAAAGGAAAAGAATCTCAGCAACTATGGCAGTTATTTTTGATCATAAAGTGTGCTCCCTTGAGCTGATGCACTGCTTTATTCACAGTAATAAATGCTTACATAACAAGTGAATCACATAAAGACTGTATTTGATTTTGGCTCTTATTGCATGGAAGTAATCGCTACAGAGGACAGTTTATAGCTCAAAAGACACAAATCCAACAGCGGATGTTACAGGTGTGTAACAGCTGAGTTCACTATGAACAACTACAGTTTGCTTAGTTATGTCTTTCCTTTCTGTTAATAATTTTGATAGAGGGAGAGAGGAAATGGGAGCAATGCGTGTAGGCACAGGCAAAATGAGGCCAGGTGGAGTGATAAAGAACTCAGTGGTTCAGCCATGTAAGCAGGGCTTTGTTAGCAGAACAAAGCAAGGCTGCTCAAGAAAGATGGGTAAGGTGTTGAACCTTTAACCTGGGAGATCCTTCACCCGGTGAACAAGGCATTGGGGAGATAATGAACTTGTTCCAGGTGGAAGCTCACTAGCCTTAAAGGGAAAATAAAGCAAAGTGGAAATTTCCACTGCCATTGCAGTTAGTTATCTTGTGTGAGATACACTAGCATAAGCCAGAATATTGTGCTCACTGCATAGAGAAAGGGGAAGCCTGCTGAAAGGACTATACTGAGGACATATGCTCAGGTCCTTGTACTGGGAAAATCACAGCCACATCTGGAAGGGATGTGACACTACAGCAGTCAAGAGGTCAAGACCAGAAGAAAGGTCTTGCTGCAGCCATGTATGGGTTTTACATTTAAATATACTATCACAAAATGCATATAAAATGTAGTGGGATTCCCCCTATAATTGTTGTCTTTTAAGAGAAAACTTCATACTGCAGAACAGTCCTTGTGTCTGTGACAGCACATGACTACATTGCAGATGCACAAAATAACATCCTTTGTTTCTTTACACAAAAGACAGGAAATAAATCAATGACAGAAGGACAGAGTCCCACTGGTGAGGCTGCAGCTCAAATCAGTTCAGTTTTGGGCTCCTCACTACAAGAAAAGACACTGAGATGCTTAGCATGTCCAGAGAAGGGCAACAGAGCTGGTAAGGGGCCTAGAGCACAAGTCTGATGAGGAGCATCTGAGATCATTTAGCCTGGAAAAAATGAGGGTCAGGGGAGACCTTACCACTCTCTACAACCACCAGAAAGGAGGCTGTAGCCAGGTGGGAGTTGGCCTCTTTTCCCCAGTATCAAGGGACTGTCCCTCTCACCATAAAAGGGGCTCATTCAAGAGCTGTAACTTTTGTACAGAAGTTGCTCCAAAGCTGATGAAACTTACACAGTCCAAAAAACAGACAAGGAGTGCTCATTATTCAAAGACGACATATAAGTTCCCCACTTTTTGAAAGTCCTTTTGCTACCTGATCTCAGCTATTCAAATCAATCCATAGTAGAACTCTCACAATGAAGCTGCTGCTATCATGCAACAACTTCACTTTTACCTTTACATGACAAAGAGTGCATGGTTTCTCACACTGCCAGCCCAGCTGTGTGCTGCACACCACTACACCAATGCTGAAGAATGCACAGAGAAAGACATCTCCTCCATCTTCCCATTTCTGCCTCGTGCCAGCAGTGGTGCTGAAGCCACACAAGTTTCATTTAAATAATTCAACCAATGAGAAAAAAGTTCCCTGCAGTCTTTGCCTCAGCTTTGTCAATTTATATGGTTTAGTTCAGATGCATTTCACATTTTGGCAATACTAAACTGAAGACATAAACACTTATCTGCAGGACAATGTATTACTCAAATGAGAGCTCAGAGATCCAAATGTAGTTTAAAGTCGTGCAGAGCAGCACTTTCAAGAACAAGTTTTGGGGTGGGATGGGGGAGGTGGCTGGGAGGGAAGCTGTGCTGGAGTCCAGTGATGGTTTCAGACAGAAGTCTACACTGAAAATGAAAAGAAAAAAGATCCCTCTTCCCTCTGTACTCCAACTCCCAGCACAGAACCAAACACCATTCATGAGCAACCATTAAAAACATGCAAACAAAGCTCAAAGATAAAAAGAAAAGGATCCTACTAGTCTGTCTCATTATAGTGTCTGCTTCTAATAAATTCTAGCTGAAAAAATGAAGCTCAATCAATCCAGGGAGCTAATTAGGCTCAGCAACTCTATCTTGGAGCTAAAGCCAGGTCCCCCAAAACTGGCAATGCCACTGATTAAGAAAATGTGCGCAATAAGTAAACTGTGATTTACAGAAGAAAAAGAAATCCTACAGTTAAAACAAATAATGATCCAGATTTTAAATAATTTAAGGACTCTGCACATGATAACTTCTACCAATGTACACTCAGTGAGGGAAAGAAAAAGCCTTCTCTTTCCCTGTGCTCCTCCTTGTTTCCCCTACTTGGAAGCATTATGGCAACCACAAGTTTGGCTCAGTTTATCTGTATAGTTTGGTTGCTTTATATGAGAAGACACAGTCATAACTGCAGCAGCTTAGGAGCCTGCCCGCCTCTCCTCTGGGCTGCCTGTGCCCTGGCAGTGCACCAGGAGTGCTGGGAAGGGAAGGGTTGGAATGTAGTTGGACAGTGCCTGTGCCTACAGGGCAGTCATAGGGGAAAACACATAGTAAGAAAAAGCATGAGGAAACACTCCCTGACAATCTGCTGAGGGCATGTTACAGAAACCATCTTCACACCAGCCCTTCTCGTGGCTAATACTGGCAGGAGCAGAGCAGACACATAGCGAGGGCCTTTCCACCACCACTCCATCATCATGAAGAGCAGGTCCCACTCCCCTTGCTCAGCATCTTTCCTTCCAGTGCTGCTGCGCCCAGCTCCCACTGCCTTACCAAGGCCAAGCAGTGGGGAGATTAAAGAAGGCTCTCTGCATTTAAGAGGGGGGCATTTAAGAGCAAAGGGCCCTTTTTTCACAAGGGCTTGGCTCACTGCAGCTGAGCTGCTGCCAGTCTCAAAGTCAGGGTTCATATGTGCTGAAGAGCCACCATCAGTGAGCCAACCCCTGCCGAGAGGGCAGGGTGACAGCCACCTCAACTCCCCTTTCAGTGCAGGCAAGCACCTGCCTATCAGAGCAGCATGACTCCTGTGTTACCCTCACCCCAGGCAGGTGGGTGACCATTTCAGCCGCTGCCTGGTGACCACACTGTGGCAATTTGGCGGGGGGGCAGGAAGACAGCTGGTGCCACACTGAGCCCTGCTGTGCTGCCCGCCAGAGGCAGCCACTGCTGCGCTCACAGCAGCACCCATGAGCCTGAGCAGCAGGACACAGCTTTGCCCTTTGCCTGCAAGGAGTGTTATGATTCATATGTACCAAGAGTGGAATACCAGGGTTATTTCCTCAAACGAAAATTAACTTCAAATGTTTGTAATTGATCCATGAATATTCATGATCTTTTGGGAGGATTTCATAATTACTTCATTCTGGTTAGGCTCATTTGATCTGCAGTAGCGACAGCAGTAGTTTACACTCCTTCATCAAGATGCCAACAATTTGGCAGCATGACCTTCCCAGTTTCCTGTGCTAGAGAGCAGCTCTAGTTATTCTAATTGCAATCCCAAATGGAGTGGTACCTGAAAATAAATTGACTGCTGTTCAGTTTTAGAAACCATTCCAGTTGGCACTGCTATGAGTGTAAATAGATGACATCTCCAGGAAACTGGGAAGGTCACTCAGTGAAATACTTCACAATTTGATAAGTAACATTTTATATTTCAACCACCTATAGCCTTCAGCACACAGCATTGTAGTCGAGGTCAGTGAAAGTGCACACACTCCTATGTGAAAAAGGAAGAAAAAAAGAGAAAAAAGAAGGCAGACTTTGGTTGTTATTAATGATATAAAATTATAGAATTCATCTATGGCACTCACCAGATATATTTGCAAAGAAAGTTAGGCCTAAGAGCTCATACTGTCTATGCACCTGCACACAAGCTTGCCTTACCACCTCCAGCAATAAACTGCTAGAACGTTGGCCAGTTTGAAGAAACTTTGAGAAAATAATATAAAAAGTTCAAAGTTAGTAAGCCTCTGTAAACACTGTGAAAATCATTGTCTGAGTGGATGGAGAGAAATCTTATTTGTTCTCCCACAGAAAGCAGACTGAAGCTCTTTAAACTCCACTCTTGCAGAGAAATCACATAGAGGAGAGAAATTCCTAGACACAGGGAAACTTTCATTGATGCACTTTTGGATGTTTAACTGAGAGACAAGTTGTTACAAACATTGTTTTTTTTGATGCTCCTGGTACTGTTCATTTCAATCACCAGACCAAAAAATATGCCCTTACATGGAAGTGGGTCATGACTATAAGCTGTCAAAACCCAACATAAAGCAGTGAAAACATTAAGCTATCAGCATTAAAGCAAAATATACAGCCAGAAGCCCCAAGTCATGTTTCCATCTCTGGTAATCAATTTAATACCTTTTAAAGTTCTTTTTCACATACAGCTCTAAAACCTGCTTCACAGAGAACCATGAAATTGATAAAACCTGATAAAAGAAACAATCCCTGTCTATTGGCAAGGAAGATGGTCTTTGCAGCAGCCAAGCAGTCAGCTAAACTAGGATGGGAATTAAGCAGGTAAAGCAAGTTCCAAAATGGAGGATATTTTATGTGTCATCTTCCATTTAACAGCTGGGGACACACTGGCCTCAGTTGATCAGCTCCAAACCAACTACAACTTAAAAGCTCAGGATTTTATTTAGGAATACTATATTGGCATGTACAGGTAATACCTACATGCATGACTGTTTTTCCAAAAATCAGAGTAATAGGGGCTAAGTATGGACTTACCTGTTTGACTTTACACATTCTTTCTCTTTCAATAAGAGTAAGAAAGCTGAGTTTCTCCATTACATTTATTTCTTTAAAAACCAAAATGGACTAAAAAGCTGATTGCACTTCAAGAACTGCATTTACTTTACTACTCAGTATATAATTTTAGGATCAAAATAAGTTTCTTAGATACCTGCAATGATGTTTGCAGAACCTGATGAACAGAAAGCTCTCTGGCCTGCAGTCCTTGGCCTCTATATTTGTACTGCCAACAGTCAATATGGGTGGGGTGAGGTCATTAGGAACTGGAGAGAGACCAAGAAGTCCTTTTACATAAAAATGAATGGTCATCAGACAGGCAACTTTCACCCACAGATGGGCTGAGCTAGTCTCACTACTGGCTGATTCAGAGACGTGATGAGACAGGCTGTGCAACAGCAGCGATGGTGGTGACTTGCGTGGCAATAAAGATCCCAGATGAAAATTCTCTACCTGTGCCTGGCTTTGGTGATGTTCAAAAACAAGCCCCAAAACTGAGATTTTATTAACTGAAACCCATGGCACTGTAGTCCAAAAGCAGTCATCACTGTGATAAGCAGAAAGGCTCCCATATGCTTCACGAGAGTCTGAACTGGGCTTTTGCAGATTTAGTGACAGGATACATGAGACAAAGACTAAACCAGTCCCTTCTGAAATCAAATACATGGCACTGAAATTAAACTGTGGAACCACAAGCAAGTTTATGACGACAGTTTTGGCAGCACAGGACCCAACCTAGCAGCTGGTGCAGGGCAGTGGGAATTCTGTCATCTCTAAAAACAGGTGGAAGGAAAGTAAATGTTTGATTCTTTTGCATCTCTCATGCACCACCATACTTAATACACAGATGAGCCCAAATAAAACCAGAGGGACCCTAGGCTCCATGAAAGTGCTACATACTGTAAGTAAAAGTGGCAAAATCTATGTATAAATATTTTAATGTATATATTTGCTATTTACACCAAGAAGATATAGGCTGTATCAAATACATTTATCTTCATCCATGCAGCAATTTAAAATATTAATGAGGCACATGCATTTTTCATGTTATCCGAAGTTTCACTCCCCATTTAAATGGATTCTTCTATTTATTTTGCCCACTGTAACAAGAACTTGGTTAGACAAGTTTCTCAATAGGTTCTTGTATCTCTAATACTTTAGATATCTTCTTATAGTCTGTGATGGCAAAGAAAAGGAACTCTTTTAAGTTTGCCATTTAGCAATTGTTACATTGCTTGCAGTTTTACCTGAGGTGGCCAGAATACGCTGTAGAGTTCAATATTGTATTTATTCTGCTCAGAAAAACAAATGTAAATTTGAGTTTTTCCATGGTAACAGCTGCCTCTACACAAGACTGATAGTCAGAACAGAGTTGTGGCTGCCAGAAAGCAATATACAATACTAATGTTTGTATAGAGGTTTACAACCCAACTCTGCAGCCTCCTTCCTGCATTCCCTCTACATGCCTGTTGTGATCTCCTAGGGAAAGGGCAATGAGTGTCTCAACAACCCAACCCTGGTCAATGTGTCTGGAGACACAGAGAGGCCAAGAGGACAGTCAGTCATTCTGGTAAAGACTGAGCATGGACAACCACCACAGAGGGAGAAGGAGGAAAGAGAAATGCATTGCTTGGTCCTGTGAGCTTAATCCCCATGGGATATCACCAAAGCAAAGAGGATGCTTGACATGAGAAGAAACTGAATTATTAGCTCCTGCCCCTGCCCAGTACAGAGAATCATAAAATCCTCTTTAAGCATTTAGAAAACCCATCCTTAAAAACATTACAGCTTCCTAGCACTGCCCACATACACTTCCATTTCAGCATGGCATGCTGGAAGCATACTTCCCTGTTTGTTCATGCTCTTTGGTTTCCATTGCTCTTGCTCCCCAAGGATGAGAATGCTCCCCCACAGGTACAGAAATGTGCTGTCTCTTCCTTAGCTCTACTTGGGTACACAAGCCAAATTCATTTCATCTTCTCTCATGTGAAAAGCGCCCCTTGCCAGACCTTCTTGTACTTGTTTCTGTCGGAATTCATCCTCATCTATATGGGATGAATATATCAGAGCTGTACCCAGCAGAGGAATTGCTGGCCCCTTGCATAACTATTACCATTTTTCTGCTGTCATGCTAATACCTCCTCAGATTTCACTACCTTATCAGTGTTAGTTCAGTTGTGGACACCTGTGATCATTAACCAATATGCCTAAATCAGCACACACCCCCATCCCCTTTCTAGCTGATGAGATCCTAGATTGCATCAGAAATTGTTAGCAGTGCATCAGGGCAAGCCCTTGCATTAGTGCCTTTTGTATTACTGTAGCTCTCGAGGTCCCACAGCTGCTCCCATCTGATGTTCTGATCTGCCTTTGTACAGATGATGGCTCTCAGCTTTGTTTAACCAGTCACTATGATTAGCATGCTCCTGCTTTGTGTGCCAAGGCTGCTGATAATAACATCAAATAAAATCTCTCCCAAAACTGATCCTTGAAGAATTTCCCCGGTGGCCTTCCCTCTAGTCTGATAGCCCCCACTTCAATGCTAGCTACTGTTGTCTCATCAGTCTTCACTACCTGATGCATCTTACAGCTCCTTGTCTTCTCAACTCAATAAATTCTCAGGGGCCACCAATTCAGGTATTTACTCAGATCCAGACAGATTAAATTACATTTCTTTTACCTAGATATTAGGTACTACATCTGCGTAGGACAGAATGTGAAGGCTGTACCCAGAGGGTTGTATACAAATGTATCCCCATTTTGAAAAGGAGGGTTGAATTTAACTGCACAGACAGCTGTTCCAGATTACCCAGTTTCACAGTCAAGGTATTTCAAGGCTCACCATCTGAGAAGGCAGTACTTGTTGCCTGGATTTACTCTAAAGGGAGTTTTAACTTCAGGATTTGTTCCTCTCACATCTGAATGTTAATGCCAAATTATTGTTGCAGCAGGACTTTCTTAACATCTCAGCGTTAACTTTTGCAGCTATTGCACTAACAAAAATTAATCACTTAATTCATATGATCTAGCAGTGAATTCATTTAAAATCTTTTCTTCTCTTGATTCTTCCTCCTCCTCCTCCATGCAAATGAGCAAATAATTTCGAGAGAAATTTGTCCGATGACTGCATGAATTTTACTCAGTTGGAAAATACATTCATCTATTTGTATTTCAAATGGTGAGGATCTGAATAAATGAACCAGTTGTTCTATGAACAGAAGAAGTAATGAAGACTAGTTTTGTGTCCTGTATTACTCCATTTTCTACACTTTGGCTGTCCCCTTTTCTGCATAGTTCCTACGACCCTACATCCCATATAACTCCTCTCCTTTGGTTGCAGCTCCTTCCTCTCTCCTTGTTGGCCTGTGCATGCTGGCTGACTGGCTCAGCTGGTTGGCAAGCCAGCACACAGTGGAACAGTTTCACATCATGGCCCAGCCTGCTTCTGCCCCATCACTCTCTCAGTCTCAAGAGTCTTGCACAGACCTCAGATATCTAAAGGCCTCTCCTTGCATTAAATCTGATTGGAAACGGTCGATTAAGCGGCCAATTAAAAAAGTATTTGGATGACTCACAAAGAGATTGTGTGACCATGTATGCTTTAGCCTCTTGAGAGATGGCTAAAATTGTCTCAGAGCACACATGTTTAGAGAAAATTCTGCTTACAGAGTTTGTCTGGTTTCACAGTTTGGAAGCACAGCATTGTGCATAGCAGTCATTCCCACCACCTGCTGCTGAGGACAGACAGGACATTTCCCGTATTAACATTACGAGAGTGATTAGAGTCACCTAATTATAGCTGTGCTCAGCTCACAGATGTCAAGTTAGCCAGGCTTTTAAGTCTTTCATATCCTGTGGCTTACATTATTCCTGCCTTATAATTTTTCAGATCCATGTTATGATTTTATATCAAATTAATTCTGTGGGAGGACAGCAGTTCTCAAATGAACAGAGAGTAAACAAAATCATTAAGAAATGGACTGCTATGAGAGTTCAAGTCATCACTGCATTGTTAATATTTTTCAGTAGTTCAGGTTTATGGGGTTTTCATGTATTGTATGACATATTAAATACATAGCAAATGGCTTGAAGGCCCTGTTCTGTTTACAAAGCCAGTTTAAAAAAAATTGTAATTACCCAAAAGGGACCAAAGAAGTTTTGACAACCCATGAACCTTCCCTCAGTGCAGCTGATTTGCATACAGTGTAGCTAAGAGGTGTATTTGACCCAAGTATTTATAGTTAATCCTTAACTTGTCATATATCAAGAAAAGCTTTATTTTCATTTCAGTGGTTTTGTTGCAGTGTAATTTCAAAAAATACCAATTAGCTATCAAATGCTGACAACTTGCCCTTATCACTGATTAGGGCTAAATATGAACTATAAACGTATCATATTACTGTAGTGCAACAGCTCGTTACCAGTCTAGCTTTCCTAGCTAATCTTTTCTACTAATTTTTATTTAGGGACCTACTGGCTAGCTCATCTGAAAATTATACGTTAATGATCCGCGAAGAATTGAGAGCTCTAAATGGTAACACGGGAGAAAAAATAATTCTGTTTGATCTCTTTATGTTATGATAGATGCCATTTAATCAATTAGCACAGCAGAACATATCATTCCATTTCAGACCTAGCAAATATAAAAGAAAACAGAAAAGGTTGAAACCTTCACACACCTCTAGACCTTTTCTACCCTATAAAAGAGCATCAGAGGATGTTTAGGAGCACGGTCACTGAGAAAGCAGCCAAGATACTGTTTCCTGTGGGTGTTCTACAATGCTACCACATAGGGGATTGCCAAGGATGTGACTGCTGCTAGTAGAGGGGACATGTCAGAGGTGGGATCACAGCACTGTGCATCGTGCACTGTGGAGACGACAGGCAGCAAGGTGGCCCAATAGGCATCCTGGGCTGCCTGCTGCCACTTAAGCCTCCAGAAGCTTTAACATGGTGGGCTGGGCCCCTGGAATGTCCCAGAATCAGAAATGTGGCTTACAATTATGCCTGTCTCTTTCTCCACAACCTGCTTGAGATTATGAAGGTATTTGAGAAACTAAAGATACTGCAGCAGCGACAATGAGTTTTCATACAGTTATTCTCTAGAACTATACGATAAATCAAAGTTACTTCTGAGATACATTGGAGATATAGAAGAAAAAGAACCCTATGTTTCATAATGTTACCACTTGTTAATGAGTGAAAAGGATTATAAAGATGGAAAGATGTAGGTAGGATTACATAGGAAAATGTATCTGATCCACATTCTGTATATTAAGGGCATCAGGGCATATAAAAGTTCTATATTTAATAACCAATATAAACAATTTGAGAGCAATGACAGAAATATTTGAAAAACAGAACAAGATCCCATTTAGGGGCTATCTCATTTCCTGCATTCTAACTGTGCTGGAATTTCTTTTCTGAAGACTGTGATATTCAGGCAACAGTACCAATATTGTGCCTATGTTTACTGTTTCCAATTCTGAATCAGTCAAAAATAAACATGATCAAAATTCACATTTAATGCCTCAAAACCAGCAAATTAGTTCTGTAAAACAACCACTCAAACTCATCCATTGCTAGTCTATACTTGTACAATTCAAAACTTGGATAGTGGCAGAACACAGTATGCTGAGCAAGTTCTCAACACTCATCTAGCCCTGACCTCAAGACAATAAAACTTTGATACGCCAGAAACTGGACCTTTTTTTCCTAAATATGGCAGTAGAGAATTTTTCTTCCTATTGTGGGTGAAAGGAGCAAGAATCCCTCAGGACTCCACTTCTTGGAACCTGCACAGCAAGAGGAGTGAAGATCTACTCTTCTGCCCAGACTTTTAGGTTTCCCAAAAGAATGTTTTCTACATAAATATGCAAGAGTTTCCAGATTTAAGTGCCAGAAATGTTTCAGTATGAACATAATCAGACCACAGGGTTGGGAGATGTTCATTCACTATAAGAAAGGAGCCAGAAGGAAAAAGCACTGTGTATATAGTACTATTGCATATTATGAGATTAACCGAGGAGAATTTACTCTCACATTCAGACATTGAAAAATGCAGTGAAAGATCATATGGGCAGCATATAACTTATAATGCCAGCATAGAATACTAAACTCCTTGTTAGATAAGTCCCTTAGTATTTCCAAGAATAATCATGGTCAAATTTATTAGTTGGCTTCTGGCACAATGGAATTTTACTTTCAAATTATGCAGTCTTAAAAAGGAACTTAATAGGAAGCTCCAGTTAGTGGCCCAGTTAATGGTTAATACTCAGAGAAGAATAGAGAATTCATTAGGTAATATGGATTACAGATTAGATATGAGTTGGAAGTATTTGGTATTTTGTATTTCTGAGAGATGAATTAAGGTGAAGTAATACACTGGTAATACTTACCATGAAGCATAGAGTTACTGGTTTTATATCTATATGAGTATGAACAAAAATTATTAAGAAAGTTATTTGTGTTCTGAACTTAAGGTTAATTTCAGTAGAGATATAAACATAGCTGTTTAATACATAAAATAGATGTGTGATTGCTAGTCAAAATGACTCTCACATACCCACACTATTATTGTTAGAGTTGAATATTAACTCACTGTAATTTCATACACAGCCTGCAATATTCTTTATTCACAGCCCACAGCTAAATGTTCCCTTTTGAAAAGATCAGATATTTTGTTGTTACTTCCTTCAGTTATCTATTGTTCTCTGGTCTTCCATGAGAGGGATGCCTTTAGGAACAGCAGAGTTCTCCAATTAGGTACTGGAACATCTATTAGTGTGATGCTCAGATTTCTTAAAAGGATCGGGCATTGATTCATAGAGAAGCACCACTGATGGATGGAACCTGGCCAGTGGAATTAAAAATTTCTATTTAAGGGTTATACTATCTTTTGCATGGGTGTGATATAAAAGTGTTTTCAGAGAAACTATAATTTTCTTGGGAGGATGAAAAAATCCATTTCAGTTTTCAGAGTACACCTAACAGATGTGATTGTAATACCACCAGAGACCAGGTTAGTTCTGCTGCAGAAAGCAGTATGTTCCTGCCTGGACTATCCCTGATCCTGCTGGGAAGACAGGTGACGGTCCCTGGGAGCATGTACATTCAGATTCACAGGAGCTAGAGTCTTCCTGCAAACAACACCCTCATTGCCATGAGGCTGCCTGCACTGAGATGAGTGTGAGGAGAACAGACATGGCACCAGCAAGTGGACACAAAGGACTTTACTAGTTGTGTGACCTACTGGATGTTTACATCTGACACAGACACAAATGGTCCTGGGCAAAGGAGGCCACAAAGGACTGTGTCCAGGTTTCAGCCACAACAGACTGCAATCAAGAGTAGCTCAAAACCAGTAAAAGCCACTGATTACAGTGCCATTACACAGCACAGAGCCATCCAAAATTGCAGCAGTCACCTAACAAGAGAAAAGAAAATCTGTTACCAGCTTCACAGGTTTATTTTGTATTCTGCATGATGAAAAGACCCTAAAGGTTACCAAAGCACACTCTCACTTTTTCTGTAAAACACACTCCACAATAAGCAGCCTCAACACTAGCAGAAAAAAAACAGGAATGTTTCACAAATCTCACTGGAGTACAATGTGGTAGGGTGCCTACTGGTTCTCCTTCACAGACACCTATTTGCAGAGTCAAATCTTATTCAGCACTGGTCCTCCATCAGCCCCTCCCCCAACATCTTATACATCAGTGTAAACTATGGCAACTACAGAAGTTAACTCTTGGTTCTCTTTGACTTGAGAACTGTCCTCCATCACTCCAGTAATGTCCACACATGAGAGAGATGATCAAGATTCAGAAGGTGCATGTTGACATGACCTGACTGAGAACACAAAGCTCCAAGAATACTCTCAGCCTCTCAGAAAAAGTGAAGTTATTTCTCTAAACTTTAAAAACATTTGTGTTTGTTATGCATACATGCCAACTGAGTAGCAGATCTGATACTGCAACCAATTCCTATCCTCCTGCACAGGCATGTAACTTCAAAACACTTCACATGCAGCCTGTGAAAACTGTTGTTTTCAAGAGAAAGGGAACACAGTCTAGGAGCACAAAAGATTCTGCTACTCCGTTTGCAGCTGGAGGCAGACGTGAAAATTGTATTCAATCCTTAAAAGACTGCTCAAAGGAGATTCATGTCCCACTTGCACAGAGATGATGAGGTGCTTTTAACAGCTCACCTTCTAAGGCTCCTCTCCTTTGTTCTCCATCTGTCTGAGCTGAGCAGCGCACGTGCCTAGCGCAGTCTGAGCTGCCCAAAGGGACTGGAACATGCAACATGGGAGCCATGGGAGACCCCTGCCCTCTGGTGCTCCCACTGAAAGCCAGCAGGACACTGGGAAAGTTGCAGGCTGTGCAAGTTGCCTACAGTGAGAGCAGCAAGAGAAAAACTTCAGTGAGGGAACCTACTCCTGCAGACTGTAATTTGTCCTTTTCCAAGCTCCAAAATCCCTTCACATCTATGACCACTCCCAAAGTTTTTGTTCTATTTATAGAGACTGAAGACTGTATCTCCATGGTTTCCGTGTCTGCAACAGCATCCAAAACAGCTGCCACCATCATGCTGCTACTCAGTTCTCTTCTCTCTGGAACCAGCCGTACCAAAGGGAACCAGAAGGGCTGATATTTCCCTGGGTTGATATTTTCCAAGGGCTGATATGTACATATGGATGTACATTATGTCATTAATTTTCAAAGAGAGTAAAGCTTTATTTCCGACCAAGAGCATGAACTAAGGAATAGAGAGAGAAACCATCCAGTAACTCCCACCATCTCTCAAAAATAACCCACTGGAAAATAATTATAAATATGGCAGGTAGAACAGTTTTTCTAATGGGATGATAAGACAAAACATAGCTAAAAGAAAATACAGCTAAAACAGTTAAACCTGCTGTCTGACATTAATTTTACAGAGTCGTGTCAGATATTGCTAGAAAGCATGTCACCTGGATGGCATTTATAAACAAACAACATTTTTAAAATTAAAATAATCTAACAAGTTCATCCTGCAGCAGGAGAGAGAGATAATTTCCATATTTCAGAAGAAGACAGTTCTAACCAGCCTGCTTAACTCTAAAAAGTCCATGCATATTTTAAAAAATCCACTTCACATCTGTTCGTTGTGTGTAGACCTGGAGGCAACCACTAGCCAGAAAGCTTTGATCATCCAGCAGAATCTGGTATCTGAAGAGCACAAGAGGATTATCTTCATTGCTTTACTCTCAAACATGCTATGAAAATAAGAACTTCAATAAAAGTTTGTATGGGGAAAAAAACATGTTGCAGTTGTAATGCTATTCAAATATTCTTGAAGCAGTAAGGCAAACTGGCTGAAACATACTCCACTTACAACCACACAATTTCCTTAAAAGCTTCTAGGGCCTGTTGCTTCATTGAGGGCGTGATGTCAAATAGAGTCCAAGAAAAGAAAGAGTTTGAAGAAAAACTGTTCAACTATTTTCCCAGAAGATGTAAACAAGGGTTTTGTTTATTTTCAAGTTAAGGTCAAAAATACTATTTATATACACAGAAGAGGAAAATCAAATAGTCCTGCTTATGCCACTCCAGTAGTCACAAATCTCCATTTAAGCAGTAAGTTTCTGTACAAATTTCTTGAGCTTCAAATTCATGCTCACAAACCCATCAGCAACCAATCAATAGATGATTGTACTTTTGCAGTTTTCCCATTCACCAGTTCCTTCAATTACATCCCTTGCAATCCCAAACAAACTCATCACTAGGTAACACATAACCATATACTGCCGCTTTCAACAAATAAGCTGTTAATCATCAAATACTGAGCATGAAATATCCCTTAGCAAGGATTTGAGGATTATCTCATCTAATTAGATATAAGCATGTTTTCTAATCTGTGGGTTTAAACCAAATCCCAATAAAAAGATTTCCATTGATTTACACTGAGTTTTGGATCAAGCACTGGGAGAACTTGATTTTGCAATTCAAAGACAAAGAGATCTTAAAAAAATGTGTAACAATGATGAAGGAAAAAAAGCAGTTAAAAGAATTAAATCATCTGTCACAGGAATGGACTGGACAACACATATCCCTGCTAGGGTAGAGTCTTGAGAAAGACACTGCTGAGACTCTCTGGATTTCTTTGATGTCATACAAGTGTAACAATCCACACAACTGTTGGTTTTCAGGCTCCTAAAAACAGTTGATTATAACAGACACCCTAGAACATATTTTTATTGTTTATTTGTGTATCTTCCAGCCATGTGCAGACACTTTACAATCAAATATGAAGATAAATTATCAAAATGGATTGAAAATTGAAAATTGTCAAAGATTTGGACCCAGAACTCTGCACTGAAATTGCATAAGCCTAGTCACTAACCCATCTTAAACAGCTTATTATATAACTGTTAATTGATATTTGTTAGTTACATACTTATTTTGCTTTTAAATCATTCTACCAAGGAAGTGTTCACTTCAGCTCTTGGGTGATTATTCCACTGACTTACAGGAATGTTGGTATGTTTTAAATTTTATATTCCTCCATCTCATTACTCAAGGATAAGAAATCATTCTGCCACTTTGTCTCAGCAGAAACAATTCTCTCCTCCTGTGTGTATTCATATTCTTGAAGTACTACAGAGTAGTTGTCATCTCCTCTCTCAGAGGTCTCCTTTTTCCTGCAAACTATGAAGCTTTATTTCAGTCCTGGTGTTCTTACAGGTGAGTAACCCTTTCATCTCAGACCATTCATAATTCCTCTTCCTTCTCATTTAAATTCCTTGCAGTATGCAACCTTTTCTTAGCAATGAGATACCCAACTCCAAACAAGGGACTACATACTCACACTATGCAAAGAAAAGCTATTTTCTTTGGCTGACTGCAGTGGGATGTCTTTTGCCCTGAGTCACACTGGTTTTGTGCAAGGAAAGAAGGATCAGTAGGGAAATGAAAGTTAATTTCACACATCATATCCATACCCAACTATTCACGACACTGGAGATAATGAAAAATGTGAAGTAAGACTAATAAAAATTATTACATGCTTTTTGATAATTTGCTGCATTGTACAAGAGCTAGTTATTCCAAGGATATGACTATTTAAAAATTGTTCAATTATACATGAAATGAATTATCACCACATATCCATGAGAGAAAATGTATTAATGTTCAATTGAGCCTGACCCAGTGGTGGAACAGGTGAGAATAAACTGCTGGATACCCTGACTGAAGGTTCAAAATGGCATTTTAATGAATTAAGTACAGCTTAATTTGTGAAAAACAAAATCACCACAATGGCCTATTTGGGTTCCACTCAAGCTATATTTCAGGAATAACTGCACACTATTGGATTGCTTGTTCATTACCAGCCACGTCTGTGCTGGCCCAGGTCCAAAGTAGTGTCCTTCCATGATGCAGCTCTCTGCTGTTCATAGCAATGGCTATTTAAATGCAATTACTAATTGCTATTAAGTTTAACTATAAACCACAAGCACTTCCCTTCTCATTTCATTTTGCAGTCCATCATTATTTGCTTGTTACAGTATCCACAAAGTAGTAATTTGTTGAGAGGTTCAAAGAGCATTAGAAGAGCTAGTTCATGAGGCCTGATTCTTCCCAGCTGAATACTTGTGCAGAATGAAGTCTGCCAGCTGAGGTCTGTTGTAAACCTGGTGTAACAGGTGTTCAGGCTCAGTGCATGCAACATACTTACACCCACTACACAAACACACAAACACCTCTGCTCCAATTACTATCACATTGCCAGGCTGACAGGACTGAGTTGAAAAAACAAAGCTGGGGAACGGCAGCTCCACTGAAGCTTTCCTTGAGGATTTTGTCTACTATCTCTCATTAACTTCATGATAAAACATAACACTATAAGATGTGTGCAGATAAAGCTCATATCTGCACTATCAGCTGTATAAACTATCCTACAATAAAGTGTGTTGCTGATGAACACTACAACAGTGATTGCTGGGGCATGAAAATCTGCTATCTTCGTACACCTGAGCTGCAGATTAGATTACTCTAATAAAATGCAAGAAGTTTTTCTACATTCACAGACTGTGTATCCCTGATTCCATCTATTTTATGTAGTTCCCTGGAATAAGGGAGGAGATTGTCAGAAATTCAGCCTAGTAAAACTGTCAGATATAGAAAAACCCCAAAGGTGAAAGTAATTTCCAGATGCTGCAAGTCCTCATTATATCTGTGCTGGCAGTGTTTCAGTGCTCTTGCAGGCAACTGCACTGTGCTTACAGGTTGCCAAAGCCCTCTGCCCAGTGTCAAAGAGCATGCACCTGAGGCCAGATCCTCAGCTGGTCTAAGATGGCACTGCTCCAGTGGCTTCAGTGTCTGTCACCTATGACCTGGCTGGCAACATCATGGAAATTTTTTTTTTGTTCCTGAGCAGCTCATGGTTTTAATAGGTAATTAGGAACTATTTCACATTCAACAAAATATCTATTGACTGGTCTCCTACAACTGGATCACTGAGGGGTATTTCTCAGGCTTATTCCTCCCTTTATATAGGCTCATTTCTTCTTCCTTGTTAGCTTCCCAGTTCTCTGTGGATTCTTGTCTCCTCTACACGTAACTTCAATGTCTCTCGGAGCTATCCCATTCATTTTGGGCCATTTCCCAACCCTGTGATTCTGTTTCAGCTCTCTCTCATGTCCTTCTTTTGCTCTTACATTTTAACAAGTAAAACAGCAAAACAGTTCTTCAATCAGTTCTAGCATAGTCAATACTAAATTAACACAGAAAGACTGGAGATTCCAAAGGGCACACCAGATTTTTGTCTTAACCTTTCTGTGGTCTTTGTACCACGTTGTCATTGAGAAGAAGCAAAAGAAAGGAACAGAAGTCATAGGTGAAGCAGTGGAAAGTAAAAGTTTAAAAAAATATTTAAAAAAAAATATTTTAGGTTTAGGTACTGATGAAGTAACCATTAAATAGACTGCTAATTGACCGTAAAGTTCAAATGTGTCGTTAAATTCTTAGGCCTAGTAAGCAGGCATGGTTGTATGAATTCAACAAAACTAGCATTTAGAAAAAGCTCATAAATAAGGATAGAATCTCCAGTACTAGTAATAGTTATTGTACAGGAATTGTATTGTGAACTTGTTTTTAGCTTTCCTTATCTATTCCTGAAAAGTTTTCACTAACATTTCTTCTGAGAAAAATAATATAACTCATGCTAAAAATGCAAAGGCAAGACACATAAACAAAAGCCCATCATCCCAGTTCTCTTCACACACAGCTTTTTACAAAGATTAAACAACTGTACAGACATTTAATTAAGAATCTGAATTACTGGATCCACCCAAACCTCATTTTCATTTTTATTTCAATAATTAACTAACAATTTAAAGACAATATCTGATATAGAGAAAATATCTGATATAGAGAAAATATCTGATATATAGCTCATCCTTTAGGCTAGTATACCACAATATCTAATATTTTTTCCTTTTCTATTTACTTAAAAGCAAGGATGTTCTACCTTGACCCAAAAAAAAAGCAAGATTTTACATCCCATTAGGGACTTTTGTGTGAGTCATTAACTCTAAACCCAGGAAAATACAAGATAATAGAGTCCTAGCAACAGTTAAAAGGTATGTAATGCTTTTTCCAACTTTGAAGGTCCTTTACAAAGCCCTGTTTGAATGTTTTCTAGTTCAGTTTTATAAATGGTAATAAATAAATATATAAATAAATTATTTTCCAAAGGTCAAGCAGAAAGAATGGATTAGTCCATCCATACTTAAACCCGGCTGGTTTAAGTACCAGATTAGATCTTAAAACATGGTGGCTCTGCCATGAAGCCTCTTGTGCAAACTTCCACCAGTCACTTAATATTATTTTGTGCAGAGAGGATTGAAAATAACAGCATGTAAGATCTGGGAGGAACTGCAACCATATGACAGAGAAGCAGAAGTGCCAAGAATAAAATTCATGCTTTTAACTCACACCCATTTATTTTACAGACAAGATTTCTTCCTTGGATAAGCATGTAGTCCAAAATATAGGATCCCTCCAGAAACACTAGCACATTGGAAGATCACAGTAAGAGAGAAAGCTATTACATAAAACAAGCAACAATTTCTGAAAGAGGAATTCATACAGCCTTGCACTTTCCCATACAGTTTTCTTACATTCTCACAGTCATTAAAATGTATAAAAATTACTATTTCCAAAACAGCATTACCATGAATTATCTCCACCCGTGTTGCCTAGCAACTCGAGTAATTTTTGAATAGTGAGCTATATAAACCAGTATCTGGAGCCTGTGCAAATGGATGTTCATTTGAGGGTTTAAAACACATTCATCTTGGAAATCAGAGGCAGATAATGCAGCACTAATGTGAAACTGAAATTCTCTTAAAATATAAAATGGCACTAACAATTCCTGCAGCTCAGCAAAACCCTTCTGCAGATCTAAGCCCTGCCATATTTGGTCAGGGCAGGAGTTTACTCTCTTGCTCTTCCTTGTGTTTGCAAGCACCCCCTTCCAATTTTTATGAAGAAAATTTTTATGGAGAAAATAATTCTTGCCCAGACTTCTGAAGAATTTGTTCATAACTGATGAGAAAAAAGAAACTGATGGGCATAAAATGGCAGTGTACTGGAGTCAAATTAAAAACTCTATTTTTATATAACATGCTGAGCTAGAAGAATTCACTGGTTCATACCATGACAGAATGATGTGCTTACTAAGGTTCAGAATAGGTCTGGACATAATAGTGGCAAAAAGATAACCCACTGAGATATTAGAAAGAGATTATAATACATATATGAAAGATACAAACTCCCAGAAATCATGGCCTGGTCACTCATTAGCTGCAAGTATTTGCCCATTATAGGGATTCTTGCCCTTTCTTCAGACCCATGTGGAATTTAACTTGAATGCAGGACAAGAACCCAAACCATAACAAACCATACAATTTGATGTCTGAGAATTTCTACATTACTTTCTAACAACTTCAGTAGACAAGTTCCTGCTAAAGATAGTGTCAGTTTGTGTTACTATTCCCAAAACTGGGGGTGTATGGGGGGGGGGGCGGGGGGGAGGGGGAAAGATTCCAACTTAATGGCTTTCAAGGCTTAGCCTTATGGGTAGCAATAAAAGAAAAGCAACATGTGCATGTGTTTTTCACAGAGGCTGCAGGCAGAGAGGCAAATTCATCCCTGGCACAGACACATAGACCACTGAAGGCAATGCAGTAGCATCTGTTACACCAGCTATGAATCTGAACAAGCTTTTCCCTACAACTACTACCTGCAGAGATAAAGCTGGATACAGCACTGAAGGGAGTTTAAGAGCCTGCAGCCTCTCAGAGTTTAGAGAATCAGATTTCTGCAGTAAGAGAAGGCCTATGAATTCTGAGCTTCCGGGCTCCCAGGAAGCCATGCAGTGCCTACTGACAGGCTGACATAAAATACTTAATGTCTGTTAATTAGCTGAGATAAAGAAAAGATGCTCCATTTTGTCTGCTGGTCTGTGGAAATTTGCTGAGATCACACACATTGTACAGAGCTGTCATATAAGAAAACACTTCCATTGTTTTCATTTGGTCCCGCTCATAAAAGGCAGTGAACAAAAATTTAATTTTATCCTTAGCAATGAAAGAGAATACCCATCTAGAGAGGGAAATTATGTCAGCTAGATATGCTAGTCTTTGCTCTAAACAAGAGGTGCCACTGAGCACATATCACATCTGTATGTGGGACACTGAGACTCTTCTACAATGCAGTACATACACCCCCCCCTTCCTCTCGTCAATACCAAGGAACAGTACACACCTGTACTGTCAGATCACTGTGCAAATAGTGTTTGTGCTCATCCAGCCACCAAAACTCCTATTTCCATTGCTCATGAATAGATCATATATGGGGAAAAAATGCTTTCTATATTTTAAAAGTCCTCCTCAGAAACAGGACATTGCCTCTGATTTACAGATGACCAACCACTTCTCTACACTCTATAATACCTGTTCTTAAAAGAGTGAATTCCAGAGGAGATTGTTGTCTGAAGAGAGGTTTGATCTTCTTTCAGCAGTACAGACCTTGATGAGAAACTATGCTGGCACCTCTGGCTGTGTAAGAGATTGGACACACAGCAAGTAGAAGAAATGTTTGGTAATGCTTTTCTCCTGGTCAGTCATTGCCAAGAAAGACGACTGTTGTATTTGGTAACTATTCCTTGTATATTTAGTTTTAGCCCAGGGAGCATCATTAATGTCATTTTTTCTATTCCTACAGTTGACCTTCCCTGCAATCTGTAAAATCCAACAGGAAGGAAGACAGAATTTTGATACGTATAGTTTGAGCTACATTTTGTGCAGTGCAAAATTCAAAATATTTTCACACTATGACCAGGTGCATGATTCACAAAACATTTAATGAATACATAGAACTTTTGTTGGCCCTTAACTGAATTCCAGTCTGACTGAGTTCCTGGAATGGGAATATTTCCAGGAAACATGTTTTAAGTCGAGATTTCTAAATAGTTTTTGAAAATAAATGTTAGGGAAAAAAAAAAAAAACGATAACCCATCTCAATTATTTTTTACTTTCCAAAATGAAGACAAAATCAAAGAAGCAATCTTGAGTGAACATGAGAAAATAATCATGTTTGCAGCCTTTCAAATGATAAAAAGGGTAAAATGTATGGACTGAAATATTGCTCTGTGAATGACTTAGTTTGTTTCCCATGCCATCCTGTTATTCCTAAATCCCGATGTCATATGCATGTCTTTCATGAATGGTGACATTCATTGGCAGTTTGATTACAAGCTGCTACTGTAAGCCATTCCCACGATGCTAGTTGCTATTCCTTAGGTTCTAGGCTAAAGAAAAGCAAAATACTGTCCACAGAATCAGAAATTCTCAAAAGGAAGGCAGTGTGAGTGTCTGGGTTGGGTAATGAGTCCAAGCTTCCTCTCAGACCTGCACACATGACAAATGGGGTGAGACAACGATGAAGAGAAATGAGTACAAAACATACCTACTAGCTGAGCAATTCCTCTCATTTTCCAGAAGCTACCTGCAGTAGCAAAGGCCACTTGTCTAGTGTGACAAATAGGGCCTACTTCTTTTTTTGCAAGTGAAAAGCTGACACAGAGATTCAAACCATATTATTAAAAAAAAAAAAAGGCAAAGTAACCTTGGATCACAGAAAGAATCTCATGACAAACACACAAACTCATGGTGAAATATATTTTCAAGAAAGTAAATTCCACACAATAGACAGCAAAACAGTTTTCCCTATAGTGCCGCATTATGGCACCAGTGTTTCTCTCCTTGGAACAAACATGAAACACTGTCACATGCTTTGAAACATTGAAAAAAAGCTTTGAACAGTCCCAGCAAACAAAACTCTAATGTGCTGAGCTTCAAGCCTTAGGATCTTTCAGGCACCTGGGTCCTATTTCCTTGGGCTTCTTTCTTTGCAACCTGTTTCTCAAATACAGTGCAGCTACCAGATGTAAAGTTAGATCAGGCAGCTCAAGAGGGCTGCATTGACCCCAGCAGATTGTTTTCCTCCTTACCCAAATCTGTCTCAGGCCCAGACAGGCAAATTGCTTTCAAGCATCCTCTCATTTAGGTGCAACCCAGAATATGACTTACTTGTATGGGATGTGTTTGCTTCCATTGACAAGGGCGAGAATGACATTGCCCAGCGCTGGCAATGAGAGACAGAGGCCAGAGCTTCCCTCGCGGTTTTTGCTGAGTACTTTCACACAGCTGCCCAGGTCAATAAGGTGCAAGCGGCTGCGACCTCCAGACACTGCCATAAACAAAGAAAGCAAACAGTTAGTGTGGACCTCCAAGAGCAGCTTCCCATGAAAGCAGAAGACTCACCACAACTTGTGAAGAGGAAACAACCCAGAAACCTTCTCTACCTCACATTAGCAGACACAAACCATAGCAGTCCTGTTAACTCACTGTCAGTCTTTATTGCTGTACATTGCTGTCTACTCCAGATGTGTTTAAAAATTGCCAAGTCTACTTAGCCACTCTTGCAGGTTTCATTCTGTGCTAGTCACCAACATGACTTTATTTTTTTAAATATAGCTCCAATGGCCTGTACCTGAGTTGGCTCTGTTTCTGTCTCTGTCACTACCGTTACTCTGTCTGGAAAACTACAGGCTGGGATCTGCTGTTTAGTGAGCAAGGATCTTTCTCTTATTTTTCCCTTCCTGAATACTCTATCTTAATAAGAACCTGTGGCATCTGTGGGATGTTCAACTTTGCTGTAAATCTACATACTTCTACATTACCATTTCAGATAAGAAAAGGTTTGCCATGCCGCGAGTGATGGATTGTGAAGTAGATCCTTTATTCTGAATACAGCTTCTGTCAAACTGGCAACAGATCTTTACAGTTTTTTTCTCTTGTTTACTCTGTTTCAACACACTGCTGTTAGGGTGAGAGGATGCTACCATTGAAATGTCAAGATTAATAGACATTTGCTCTCTTTAAAAGCCTATGGTTCCTTATGAACACAGGATGAAGACTATGTAGACTTTACAGAAGCACTTCTAACTCTATACTATCTCAAGACAGTTTCCTAGCTCAGTTTTTTGCATCCAGTCTTTGACCACATCTCCCTATTCTCAAGAGTTAGTTTAGAAACTGTCTGAAGGAAAAGGCAGTTTTATTTCTAGAATCTTAACTCAAAAGGTAAAGAGCAATATTTGAGGACACAAACCTACCTTAAACAGCAGTGGAAATACTTTCACATATGAGTTCATGTCTACGCAAATAAACTCACAGGCATTTTGACACAGCATCTCAAGTTACACATTTGGTAAAAAGAAGTATTAGCACTGAGCAGAGATGTCTATCACATGCAAAGAAGGCAATAGGAGCAAGTACATGAGGAATGTTAGAAAAGAATTATACAGCTGTATTTAATAGCTTTGGAAATGTCTTATCAATCACAAGCATGTTTTTAAAATGGCCCTGTGTTCAGTAGCTGTGGTACCATGACATGACATATAGGCACACTGGTGCTGTAAGTGGTAGAAGGAAATAAATCTACACAGAAAAGTGAGGAAGACACTTGTAAACTTCTATATAGTGACAAAGAGGTGATGTGAAATCATATAATTTTTCAGATTCAGAAAAGAAGTCTACTATGAAAATGTATATAAATAAGAAAACATACAGCTACTAAATATATATACAACTATTAGCTATAATTTAAACATGTTAACCTACACTGTATTTTGCAAGCACTGCAAGGCAACACAGGGCTCACTGCTTAGTCCTATTACTGGGTGTCTTGCATGACACAAAATTTTCTATTAAAAAAAAAGGGCTTCTGTAGAATGTGTTATATATAATTCTATAATTCTGTTTCAGTTGTAGTTAATGGATAGTTAAAATGAATAACAATAAAACTACAAGTAGATTTTTATGATAATAGAAAAACAAAAAATTAATAGAGAGAAAAGGAGAAGATATGAAAATAAAGCAAGCAGAGAAAAAAAAGAAATAAGAAAGAAAGAAAGTAGAGAGAACACAAAAGAAAATAGAAGACTCTTTCTGTGAAATTTCTTTATACTGTGGTATTTGAGAATAACATTCCGAAAGCGTACTCAGTATCTCTGTCCCAAATCATTAAAATACAGTGACTTCTGCTGCTTTTAAGTCCTGTTAGCTCTTCAGATACATCAGGTGTTTGGCAACACTGGCCTTCTATGTATCCCTCTCACAAGGAAGTCGTATCCACACACACTACAGGCTCCTGCACTTGCCACAGAAAGTGAGGCTTCCTTGGGGAACCACTCAGGCATCTGCCCCTCTGAACTGCTCATGGAAGACTTTTGTCTCTCCTCTAAGAGTCCTTAAAAGTCTTAAACTCAAGAGTCCCTGAGTCCTCTAATAGTGCTACCTTCAGAAGGCTGAAATTACCTTGAGTCTCTCCCAATCATTTATTTGAAAAAAACAAAGAAATGTGTGTAGTTGCTGCTGAAAATGACTGCAGGTGACATTATTGGATAATATATAATGAATATTTCTGTTGCTAAGATTACCAGATGTTGGGGAGACAAAAGAAAATTAAAGAAATCACTACCTTTCAAAAGCTCAGTCTTATTGTTTCCACATATATTCCTATTACATGGATTGAGGAAATGCAGAATAAGATAAATTATTAGATATTGCCTTTTAATTTAATTTACATGTCAAAATAACATTTTTAAGACTGCAGATCCACTTGCTTGATCTGAAAATGAAGCTTTTCGTTAGGGACGTTCTCCACTAGTGTGCATGGCAACTATAGAGAAAAGAAGTGAAACATCATAACACTTGTTTTTGTTTATGGCCACTGAGACTTTGCAGAGGCTGAACTCTGACAGCTGAAAAATGACTGTGCCAGTTCTGCCACAATGTCATTTATTTCAATGGTGCTAGGCCTGCTTCATGACATTCCTGGTAATGAATCTAACAAGAAGGTAAGTACAGTACCAATGCCTCATTTTAACAGTCATTTTTTACCACAGTCATATGTTAGCCAGCCCTTTAATCTCTTATCCTTTAGAAGAAGCTGAGTTTCTTTTTTCTTTTTTTTTTTTTTTTTTTTTTCCTTCTTCCTATCCTTTTTTAATCCTGTTACTGGAATCTATATATCTCTACTATCTTCACGGGGTTTTTTCTGAGAAGTCCTTCATTACAGCAGGAGACAGTGATAATCAGTAGGCGCCCTTTCTGAGCAGCTGGAATTCCCCTCTCATTCAATTATCAGTGAGATCTGACCCTGCCCAGCTTGTAAAGCCACTCAGATATGGGAACTTGAAGACAGGAGGTGGTATGACCACGAGACAAAGATATAACTAGAGGCAGTGGGCAAAGCATGTCATATTCTAATCCAACAGCAATGTCTTCTTTTCTGAAACTATAACCACAGGAAAATAACATTTTCCCTTTTATTAACAGCATACGAAAATAGTAGAAAAGGGCTGTGTGTACCTGTACTTGTGTGCAGTAAAAAACATGAAGTATTAAATAATTGCAATAATTATTCCCTCAAATTCAGCCATTTTATTTCTATAAACCAGTCTGTTTGAGTATTCACAGTCTTCCTTTCCAACACAGGGTGGTTAATTAATAAGCCTTTAGTTAATTGAGATTTCTGCCTGCTAATTCCACAGGGGTTATTACTTAAACACATGCAAGCTGCATTTCCATTTGGACCAACTTTCTGGTTTTCTATGTTGTAAGTACAGTCAATGTAAATTTTCTTCATTCAAACATTAGTCATTAATACTGCAGTGGTGATCATCCACTGCACATCATAGCTTGCAATCTATTCCTTATTACAGATAACCTATAGAGAGCCAGGAGCTGAAACATATGCTGTTTCTGCAGAATTGCTTAAGCCCACAAATTTAAAGAAGCAGATGTCTCTAGTGTCTTTCAAACAAACATTTTTCCCTGTAAAAAAATTATTATTTGAAAAAAGAATTTTAACGTGAGAGTTTTCTTTTTCAGCAGGGGTGCCTCTTATACTATACAAATCTTTTATCATTGGAACTTACTGAAAAAAAAATCCCCTCTCTGTATATCTGCAGTCATAAACAATTTGGGAGTCTGGAAACAGAAGACAAATATAATAAATGGTGTGAGCCAAATGAAAGCTTTGAAAATTATAGCAATATATAAGTAGACATGGAAGCATCTTTTCCTCATTTAAAGTGGGAAATGCAAGCAAAGACACAAGCCAGTGAAAGCATCTATAGCAAAGAGGGGGAGCAAGCCTCTCTGAAAAGTCCAGAGCATTTACAAAGAACCATGAGAGTCCTTTGTGCACACACAGTTGGGTCAGCAACTAAAATAACATTCATCCCCAAGAAAAAACAGTTTCTGGATTGCCAACATGAGCTTCCACACACACTGCCCTATTTAGGTGCCAAAGGGAAACAGTTAACATAAGGGTGGCAAGGAATTCCTGTCACCACAATATTTTAGTCCATTACCTCAACATTATCTGTAAAGATACTAATAAAAGATAATAGAAAAAGCACCTTTTTTTTTTTTTTTTCCAGATACAGAAGCCCCCACAGTGCTGAGCAATGTCAGTATCTCCCCAAAAGCAGCTAAATACAAGTGATGGTAATCATCCCCAGTGGCCACTAATGGTCTTTGGTGGGTCTTCACCAGGCACATGGATGGTCTGCCAGTATGAATGGCCCCACCTCATCCTGAATGGAGAACTCTCCTAATTTTCACCACTAAAGAATATTGTTTAAAGGCCCATGTAAATCCAGTTGCAAGACAGGCTTGGAGGAGAGAGAAAGGAGAAAAAGGACAGCTTACTTCCGCCTTTGCCACTCTTCTCCATGCGGTATTGGTAGATGTGCAGAGTGAAGAGCATGTGGGAGTTGCGGTGATCCTCCTCATCGCAGTCCCGCTGGCTGCTGCGGCGTGAGGCGATGGCAGCATCAAGGAAGAAGGCAGCCTTCTCTGCCGTAGGGGCGCGGAGCTCGCTCTGGTTCTGAAGCTGCAGGGAACACAAGGGAGAAATTATTTAGAAACTCATGCACAAGCCAACACCACCAGACAACTTCCACCAGTTAACACATACTGTGGATACACTGCCTTCTGCCAGGACTGAAAAGGAGGAGGTGCCAAAGGAATGTGACTCTCCTGACACTGGCAATGGCAATAATACACCCTGCAGGAGCCCCGATGGCTAGAAGTGGGGGGGAAAAAAACAATTGTGGAAGACACATCAATCCAAAACTCAACAGCTGGTGGAGAGTGGCAGTGGCAGGGCTACCTGTTATCCTTCAGAAAGTGTTATAAGGGAGCAGTCCACAGATAAACGGTCCCAGATAAATCTGGGAAATAACAGGACTGAAGCTTGTGTTCAGTCCCTTGGCATACAGGGAGCAGCACAGAAGAGAAGCCTTTTCCTTGCCCCTTCATACCAAAAGCTTATGCACCTCCTCAAAAGTCAGGGCAATCCATTAAATGGAACAAGGCAGGTAATATACATACATTCACATTTGCTGGACCTCAATCCCAGTCACCAGCCTGCTCTTAACCCCCCAAAAGTGACAGACAGCTGAGGAGGGCAGATATTATTAACCTTCCCATAATGTTAGGAATGCATGCATGTTTCATGTCACCTAAGATTAGTTTGTCTGTGGAAGGAACACATGACTGCGCAATCTGATGGCATCAGTTTTGGCAGTACGCAGAACTGGCCCACAGCCCATAGGATAAACTTGTTTTGTCTGGTATAAAAACAGCAAGCAACTCCCTTTCTTGGGGTTTGTTCCCGTGCTATATAAAATAGCTAGAAGTAAAGTTCTCCTAAAGACATTACTTCTCTTTGTGGCCATTAATCAGGCTGAGAAGGGATAAAGCTGAGGCTGTGTGTGGGATGGGGTGACACAGCTGAAGGCTAAGCTCTCTCAGGAGGAGGAAGGGGGGCCAGGAAGGAGTTAACAAGGCAAGCAGAAGGCAGGCCAGTCTGTAGGCTGATCTCGCTAATGTAAGCAACAAGAAAATGTGCATACTTGGAAAGGTCCAGTGACAGACAGTATGACATATGGTGATCATTCATTTACTATACACACTGCTGATTCTGCATATCTCAGTGGCTATAATATAATATCCCTTCATTTGAGGATTTTGAGAATTCAGGTGTAGGACACATGATTTCAGAATGTCACTGTGTCTTTTAAGCACATATAAAAAGGCATTTTTCCTTGCAATTTAATTCAGTATTTTGCACTGCAGAGATATATAAATGTCTCATGAAGATACTTCTTCACTGATCTAAAATAATTCATTTTGTATATAGCTGTTCTGTCTGAAAAAGTCACAGTAATGGGATATTTATTATTATTGCTATTGTGTTAAATACTTAGTAAAGAATTAAGCTTTAAGGAGATACTAGCTGTCACACAGTTATGTAACACATGTAACATATGTCTTCTAATTCAGATCTTAACTGACCCATCTATCACCCCAACAGGAATTGTGAAGACTCAAATCTCTCATATTCACTAGTCTGCACCCATTACTGGATACCAGAGGGCGAGATCTCTTGAGATACTGTAAATATTTCATAAAACAGTAAAGTCAGGAGTTAAGTAAGAATGAGAACCCTAATTTTTATTTAAAATCAAGACAGAAGTCTGTAGTCCTTAAATAGAATGGAAAAGAATGAAAAGTATGACCTAAGTATGCCTAAAAGGCTTAAATCACAAAGAGATAAGACCCAAAATTTATTACTTGCTGTTTAAAATCTCACAGTTCATGACTTGTGTAGATGTGAATCATGATCTCTACTTGCTTGGAGTTGGATATAACGTAGATGACCCTGTAGGTCTGTTCCCTCCTCCCTCCATTCCCCATCCTTGGATGGACAGGGCTCTGCAGGTTCTGGATGGAAGCAACCTTTGCCTTTCAGGTTGAAAGAATGTATTTAAGCTCCATCATGCTTATTTTCTCCCTCCTCATCTACTCATACAAAAGGTATATTTACTCCATCACAGACAGTAAAATGAAAGAATAGGCCTTTTTCCCCATCAAATCAAGATGGGGGAGAAAAAATAGGGCTGCTGAGAAGTTCTCATGGTTATCCAGAAAATATATGAGCCAGTTACGGATTCCTGCTAAACCTCCAAACCCGAGAAGAGTTTAAGTTATTCTTGACTTGCCCAGCTCAGGAATTTACTTCTTGGCAGCAATTAATAAGTAGCGATTAATGCTTCCTGCAACATTGCTAATGCAAATGCTATAAATAATGTAGTTTATAAAGAAATAAACAGCCATATTAACGGCCTACAGCTATTTGTGCAGTACTGTAAATATTTTAGCTTGTTGTTTTACAAAAGAGAGATCACACTTTTTTTTTTTTTTTTTTTTTAAAAATGAGGGAATTTTTT